>JARQSW010000393.1:2545668-2785665 GCA_030142375.1 Calameuta pallipes
TGGACAAATAATAGCCAGTGACTGAAATTATTAGTGGTAATGATAATTACTGGTGAGATCATGAATAAAAAAAAAAAATGTAACGTTCGGAAGCAAACGTCAGCCGAATATTTACTTGAAATTTGAATATCGTTCAATTTCAGCAAATGAGGGACAGAAAAACTAACACGGTGCCAGTGCAAAACCAAAGTCATAACAAAATAAAGGTCGCTGAACCTTATCCAAGAACTGCGCCATATGTGGGAGAACCCCTACCGCAGCCTGGACGACCTGTAGGCGAACCTCCACGATCTGTGCCTAAAGCACGTTCAAATCTAAGCGAAAGGTTAATTGTCAAACCAGTTGCTAAAAAACAGCCAATATTATCTCCCCCGCAGCTTTCGCCTGTGCAAGTGACGACGGGATTGGGAAATATTCAAGGAGCCACCTCAACGCCAATTTCTTTGGTACGCCTGAAGCGATAGATGATCATTAGATCATTAGAGAAATGATTTATAATTTTCATGTAACTGGGTATATCGTAATTTTCATACCTTACTCGTTTAACACTAATCGAATTTGAACTTTTCAGGTTCAGGCTGATACGAATCGAAAAAATTTCACACACGTTGCTTCAAATGATCCAAGAGACCAATTGAAGGCTCTTGCTCGTACACTCAATCTTTCCGAACCGGAATACAAGCTTATTACGCCAACGACAAAAGGGAAGAACGATAAGTTCGTTAAAGTACCAGTTTACGCTCAAGTGAAGGTTAGATAAATGATTTTTATATAATTATAAATTATTTGATATCTTCTAAATAATTAATATTTTTCATATTTATTGCATTCAGGTTGGCAGCTCTTTGAAATACAGCAGCTATCCCAACGAGGCACAGACGTCGGAGGAAGCTGAGAAACTGGCAGCCGCGCAAGCCATTAAGGATCTTACGGAAAAGTATGGACCCTTCACAGGAATTGCTGAAACGAAAGATAAGACGTTGATCAAGGAGAGGGTCTCCGCGATCATCGAGGCTCATCCTAATGGTATATTCATGCAGCAAGTGCCAGTCGATTACAAACAGCAGTACAATGAAAATCTACCCGAAAATTGGTTAACGATTATCGAGGAGTCCTCGTCGATAATGCTGGACAAGGGCGCCCACAACTCTACGATCCTTCGACGTTCTGTGCCATACGTTGATAAGGTAAGGGAAGAGATTCGTTATGTTGGGCGTTAAAAATAGTTTGTGTAAACTCTCTCGAGGATGGGAAATAATGAAATTTTTTTTTATAAAGAAAACCGGAAGAGAGGTCTTGCTGTATTTCTGAAACTTTGTAGGACCTTGTTGCATAATCAAAATATTGATCGGCGCTTGGCCTTGAATTCGCATCTGACAACAAACTTTCATTTGTATTTAACCATGTGAGTAGGTTCACAGTTCTACAAAACGCCAATTGTGTGTGCGAGTAAAGATTTCACTATTACATTTTGTTTTTATCTCTACTTTTACTCTGTTTTTTTTTTGGGTTTTATCGTTAATTTCATTTTGATTAATTTCTAATTTCAACAATGAGTCGTGGAAAGTTAGCAGCATGCTCGTAAAAGATAGACTTTTTAATTGCAAGCGTTACCGGCCGATAAATTATAATATTAACAAAAATGCATATGATCGAAAAAGTATTTTTAATCTGAAAATCTCAAGAATGCAGCATTACTATGATCACATTTCTACATTGGTAAAGAAGACTTTCAAAGGGCATATTTTTTTAACGACCGACAGTCACTGACAATTTTATAATTTATAGAGCAAGTTTTATCCATTTAATTTGTCAATTGGCCCATTAACTTTTTCTTATTATCCTTTGTTCTTATAATCAATGTGAAATATTACGTGATTGTTCGATCCCGCTGTGTTTCGTGCCTCTAATATTTAACGCGTTGTTTTGCCTGTTTTTTCAACCTAACGAAACGCAACAATTTTTGGCAACGAGTTTTGGTTGATTCACAAAAAATTGTTTCATGCTTATTTTGTCTGTGAGGTAGTGTTAAACTTAACGCGTTAACTTCCCTACAGCTGTACATACGTAACACTTGCTGTGTATCATAATCTGACATCTTTTTGGAATCTATTCGAATTCTGATGAAAAAGATGCCTTGTAAATAACATGTGAATATGATTTTTCATATTTGCTTACAATAACGTTTTAACAGTATGAAAGACGTTGCTTTATGAAAATGCATGTGATATTTATATAATTCACAATCTCACGTAAAAGCAAACATACCTAAGTATTATATTAACTAATTATAACTCGCTAAATAATTTGTTAGATTTTTCTATGCAAATTTTGCTTTGCATTACTTTTGCTTATTCAGTCTGTAACAATTCAGCAAATGATATATTGCATACACATAATGACAAAAGCCTTGAATTCTTTGCACAGTTATTCAGTCTTGTTATTTTGCCAAAAACATTGGTACACGGGTATCGCGTACGTTAAAACGTAAGCTGGAGGAAATTGTTTTGCATTTATTAAATGATCCCATTAGAAGTAACGTGATGAAAGAATAAAGTAGGTTCACGAGTATATCAAAATGAATATGAAAAAATGAAGAAAAAAAATCTTAAATTTTGAAATCTGTGCACATGTACAGTTTTTCTCTAATTTAAAATCAACTCAACGGCAGTTTTTACCTTTTATTATCTGAAATATTAATCTGAAGGGTCTGAATACCTGCACGGATATTATGAACCTCTGACAATGTGTATTTTGAATACCATGTCATTCGCAGTACTTGATAGGGGTTTCAAATCAACAAGTAAATACTAATGCACATTATTTTATCATTAAGGTTGAAGGATATACTTCAAAAATGGATAGGATCCAATTGAATCCAATTGGAGTTGCCGTGCCTGGAACTCTTCAGTTGCCACGTGAAAATTTCTGGATTACTTTCGTTACTCTTGTGACCGGTACTGTTGGTATATGGGCAAAACTCGTGGGCAGCGATTACAGTGTAAGCTTTATTACAATCTTATTAAATTTTTTTTTTATTATGACATTTTTTACCTGATGATGTTACTTTATTATAATGCAGGACAAAGTTGCCACGATGGCGAGTGAAATGGAACAGCACTATGCCCAAATGAAACCATCAACCGAGTCGCACATTGAAGTTGAAAATTATTACGCCATATTCGAAGACGACTCCTGGCACAGAGTTCAGTGTCTGGAATACGATGATCAGACAGGAGAAGCTACAGTACTTTTTATAGATCTTGGAGACGAGGATACCTTCCATTACACGAAGCTCTTCCCACTTGATAAAAGATTTTGCACCCTTCCAGCCCAGGTTTGTTAATTATCGAGTCAGTTCAGACGACTGCAACTTTATGCAATATTGATATTTAATTTTGGCTCTTTCTTTTTAAATTATCACTAATATTTATTTTACACGCAGGCTTTGCGACTGTGCTTGGCTGGTCTGGAAGAATTTGCCGAATGCGAAAGCATAGTGAGTGTAATGGAAGAGCATTTGGTAGGACGTACTCTTCATGCTCAAGTTCTGAGTCGGGGTACAGATCGAGAAGGACCTTTTGCCACGGTTATCTTGCACGATACTCAAGGTCCGGATGACGTTAACTTGAATAAGGTCTTGTTCAAGTTAATCATGGACCATATTGCGAAATCGTCGAATTTCTTTAATACGGTGAGTTTCAATAATTATCGTAAAGGATTTGAGCTATTTGGTCGAAAATTTTTTTTTAATCGTTTTAGGAGAAACAAATAGCCGAAGTCTTTGTTTCGCACGTAGAAGACAATGGCGACGTATACGTGCAAACCAAATCTGAAAGTCTCACGTATCTGGTGCATTTATTGAATCGTCTGAACAGCACTGGACTCAGTCAGGAACACATTAAGAAAAGTAGCGTCAGCGTTATCGACACTACTAAGCTTTACTACGGACAGTCCATAAAGGATGGTAATTGGTATCGAGCTAAAGTAGTCGATATTACGTCGCAGCCATTGAAAATGTTTCTCGTAGACTTTGGAAAAATTGTTACTGTCGCCAGGAAGAATCTTCTCTCATTGGAGAAGCTCTCTGACGTATTAGCCAAATTTCCATATCAGGTGAGTCTAAAGTTTTAACAGTGATTGCGAAGATCCGTACAATAAATTCATCAAGCTTATGTAATCGCGCATGACTTTTTTTTTACAGGCGGTTAAGGTTCGTTTGAGCACTTTACAGAATTCTAAATTAACCGACAAAATGGTGGCAAGATTGATCGAATTAGCTCCTCACACCGAACCACTACTTGCTAAATTAGTGAGACCAGGTAACAGAGGTTCACCGCCGTTGGTCGAGTTGTTTAAACGTATTCAGCCAGACAATATCTTAATTTCGATCAATAATACTTTGGCCTTGGAACCAGAACTGTTGAGGTATAGTATTTATGTTTCAATTGTTTTTCACTTTTAACGAATGTGTGAGACTTGCAATAATTTTGACTTATTTTAAATTGATCTTCATTGCGCCTCTAGAACCGATGGGGATGGCAATAATAATAACACACATTCTCGCAAGCGAGTGGAACGCAGTATCTCTAGGAACATAACAAACGGTGACGTAGACGCACCGAAGTCTTTGAAGCCACCAGAAATCTCAGACATTGGAGGATACTACGACGTTCATGTAACGATGGCTGCACATCCTGGAAACTTCACTGTGCAGCCGTTCAATGACATGATCAATTTGCAGGCAAGTATTTGTTTTTAATTGAAAATTTTTATATTTTTTTAGGTTGGTCTTGTAACAATGGATACTTTATTTTCTTGCGACAGGCTATGATGGTCCAGTTGCAAGAGCGTTGTAGTAAATATCAAGGACCCCCGATGACTCGAGAAACAGTTAAGGAGGGTAGACTATATGCAGCTAAGCATATCGATGGTCATTGGTACCGGTAAGTGTTTAATTAATATTAGTTAAAATTGTCTAATTACATAATTGTAATTTCTTACTGGATCTATTTAAATTCATACACGTTTGTTCTTGTTTGTTTCAGCGTATGTATTTCTAATATTATCAATGAACAAATAGTGACAGTATATTTTTGTGACTTTGGTGACGTATCGGTGCTCACCCTTGACAAAATTCTACCTCTGACAAGAGAGTTTTTGGAATTGCCATATCAAGCAATCAGAGCTAGACTCGTAGGTAAGTCTGTGTCTTTAATTATTGTATTGTAATAGTTATTTTCACCGTTCCGCATCGTAGCTACTTCTGATCTTCATTTTTACAATCTTACTCTGTCACAGGAATAAAGCCTACGAATATTGATTGGTCTGTCGAAGATTGTCTTCGATTCCAGCAATTGGTCGTGGATCGTGATTTCGTCTCAATTGTAACAGAATCCGGTCCAGATCGTCTCTCGCCAGCCGATACAGTTTTGGGTCTGCGACTCATTGACGTGAGCAGCGACGAGGATATCTTCATTGATGAATTATTGGTGGACGAAGGTCGTGCTTTGTTCATAAACCAGCCTGAAGCATAAACTTGGTACGTTAATCAGGTGCTGATTTATGATAATGAAAATTTGGACTGATGCAAAAAAGAAAAACCAAGATTTAGGAAAACACAGTCATTGTTAGAACGTTGAATCGTGTGCTAGATGACTTCCTTTATTATATTTGCAGTCTTACAAAGTCGCGTTTGTCCTTTCTGAATTCCTAACGGCTATCCAGTGCACAGCATCCTCGTTCGGAAATAGTTTTTCAATTTATTCGACATAAGGGCGATATTTGTTTGTGAATTGAGTATAAATTGAAAAACTATATAAGACACGTGCAGAGCGCACTGGATTCCCGTTTGTGGAGGCGCGAACTGTGATGCTTTTATTAAACAAGACAAAGATAAAAGATAATAGGTGCATACATACTGTCACGCGTGTATGTATGTATTTATATATATACGTATATGCTTTCCATATAAGAGCACTATTTATTTTATATATTAACGTTTTGTATATCATCCCGTACGATCATTTTCGTAATGCTCCTGCGATCATATCTCTTGCCTTTCCCTTTTTGTTTTTTCTCTTCGTTAATTGCACGGAAAATGATGCGAGGGACGGGTTGCAAAACTTCTGGCTATTTTGCGTCAAAGCAGTTCTTGATAATCGTACGTCATTTCACGTTATGTTTCTAGCTATTAGTTTGCGCCACGTAATTAATTTGATTCGGTGGAATCGAAACTTTAACGTTAGGCGTAAGGCTGTGCTTATAGTAATGAACAGTATAGTACTGAAACGAAGGCTTCCAGTAATCTTTTTCTTTCAGTTTTTTTTTTTTTTTTTTAAAGGACGATATTCGATCGTGTGGAATAACGATCGATGAAGATATTTTGTAATAATTTAATTGTCAATGATAATTTGACAATTGGCATTTCAATAATTCTAACATTAACGTTTGATAACGAGAGAAATAAAGATTTTTTTTGATTTCTGAGGAATTTGTGGGAATTATCAAAAAGACTGGTCGCGACGTACGATTGGTTAATGCTGCTATTTTGCTGGGGGTTTGTAACGCGTGATTAATATTTCCTATTCCTTTCTTTGTGTTTACGACATGTGAGATTATTACTTGTTACATTGTTTTTGTTACTTTAGAGTTTCTTGTCGATAAGTTAGGATTCTTTAAAAATTTTATTTTAATCTGCATTTTGGGTTTCCTGATGATATTTTTCGAGGAATATACATATGTTGCCCTTTAATTAAACGAGGGAATCAATTTGTAGAAGTTTGAAATAAAAGAAAATGTTTAAAATACCTGTACCATGATTTGACAATTGTTCATAGCGAAGCTTAATGATCAATCTTTTTGTTCCTCGCTGTGTAAGATTTTTTTCATAACTTTGCTACGAACAAAGGTTAAACTTATTATAATATAATTATCTCCAATTAGTTCATATCGAATAATGAATTTCCATGTTTATAAAAAGAAGCATTTTCTTTCTTGTATCTGGCGATAAATAACGTTTCTATGATTGATTGTTTTTACACAATATTTCCACAAGTATTTGTTATATATTCCATTATTTAAATTGCATCACGCATTGCAATGATCCAAGATAACTATACCCAAAGTGTGAGTATAAATTTACATGATTTTCTTTATTTTTTTTTTTTATTTTTATTTTTTTGGTGCTATCGCTATGGAAATCGTTATTACGCGAGTTACTTCTGTCTGTGTTGTGTTTTAAAAATGTTAACTTTTTCTTTGGACTGATAACCACCAATAAAACGCAGTTCCAAATAAAATCCTTATAGCCATATCTTTATCATTTTTATACCAAATGTTAATACCGCCTAGTAAAGATATATGAAATGTAATTTTAAGTAAAATGATAATCTACTTACAGGATAGTATGCATAAACTGTGTATATATGCATTTTCGTATTTCCATATTTATTATACTTAAAAAAAAAAAACATTATCAGTAACATGATTTTGTCATTATTATAACTCATTGTGTATCATTCTTACATCACAATATGGAGGTGCAGCGGGACTTTTAAATTATTAAAAGCGACCATAGAAATCTTATTGATACATTTTTATTAGCTATTGATCATTAGAATTCAAAAAAGTATTATTTTAAACAAATATAATATTCCTTGCTTTCTAATTATAATAATTATCCACCTCCACGATTATGATGTCTGTGTTGCGTAGTTACTTCCGGACATTTGCCAATTGTCAATACTTAAATGATCTTTATGTTCACAGTCAGCATTATTGAGGGATATCTTAACGTTTTTGAAAACTCCATTGATACTAGATGCACTCGTGCATTTATTTAAACTGAAAATGGCTCAGAATGACAAAGAGAAAGAAAATATTTTTGATTAAACGCTTACGTGATATCTCAATATTAATAATATTGGCTCTGAATGTGAGCTGAGAGCAATAAACATAATTTGCACTATTTCCATATTGTTATTAATACAGGCCTGGCGTACTGCGACTGTCTGTAAATACAAAAAAAAAAAGAGTCAAAATAAATAACTGTGACGAAAATTGTTTTATCCTATTTATTATATCAGAGAAGGATGTATTTACATAGTTTAAAATTTCTATCACATATTTTAATTACTGTATTCTGCGAGTCTTTAAATTATATAATACTATATAGTTTGTTTTCTAGTAACAAATTCAAGCAATGCCTCAGGTCACAGATTTGTCTCTTCGCTGACATTTGATCTGTTTATGCAAAACATTAATTAGTGTTACAGAAAAAATAAAATACAAAAAAAAAATCAAAATCAAATATAACTCTTAAAAGTTCACGTTCTTTACATTGTCAACTTTCAACGTATCTTTTTCTAACTTTTACGTTAATTGTGACAAAAGCGTGAATATTTTGTTTATCGGAATAACAATCGACTGCTTGAATTTATTTATATTCCTCTTGATATTTCTACGTAATTCGTGACGTACGTAAGAAAATTTTAGAAGAAATGGCTGCTACGAAAATATTGCATCGAAGTCTATGCAACTGTATCCCGATGGATACAGGTCTTCTATCTTACGCAATCTTACGTAACACTCTCGAATACCAAAATCTTGACAAAGTATTCCATCGTTCCAAGTATCATAGTTATTCACATCCGGTTTTATTTCAACATCCTCAGATTTCACAGTCACATCCTCGGTAAAAGTAAATTCAGATTCATCTTTTTTCGAGCTCTTGGTTATCCATTTTCGAGATCTACCTAATTTTTCATACACATCAGTAGAAATTTCATGCTTTTTCTGTCTTTCCGAATTCTTGAATGTTCTTCGGATTATCTTTCGTCGCCGTAAACTCATGCCGATCTGTGAATCATTAATTTCGTCAGTCTTCAATGTCTCCCCGTCGTCTTCCGGTTCATCCTCCCCTAAATTTTGATCGTCATGCGTCATAAAGTGCACTTCCTGTACATCCGTCGTAGGAAGTGCGAGATTTCCGGCAGGTTCTTCGGAACTGACAATGCTCGACGAACTTTTGATCGTTACTAAGTCACTGGACTCGACTTTTCGAATCTTAGGTGACGTTCCCGGAAGATCTAGTACCGTCACATCGTCATCGAAATTTAATTTGCGTTTTTGCACGCTCCCACAAACTACGACTTCCGGTTCACTACAATTTCGTTCTGGTGTAGTAACTGTCTTCGAAGATCTTCTCCGCTTTGGCGTCTTATTCTCACTTACCGGTCCAACTTTCGATACACTTAATAGACCAACCCATTCACCAGGATTCTCAGTGATAGTATGAGTGACTTCCTGTTGACCTTGAACGTCCTTCAGACCCTGCTGTTTAGGTGCTTCCTCCTTTTTAAACCATATCTCAAAATCCTCATTTGCGCACATCCTCGCGCAGCGATTCAATACTTGAAAAACATGCTGCAACATGTCAATTCGTTTCTTCTGCAGAGCTTCCTTTTCGAGCAGCATTAATTTTCGCTTTTCTGATACTGCTTTATTTTTTTGGATTATTTGACGTGCTGCAATCGCATTTGACATATTCTTCATCGCTGACAGCATCGCCTTGTCTTGTTCAACCAGACGCGGATTAGGCTTTTCTTGTTGCTGCGTTGTCTCCGGTATTGTTTGTGACACTTGCACCTCTACCTGAAAGATTCTAGGCTCCGGATCTATTGATTCTGTAATTGGCGACTCGACATCAGTATTACGTGGGACTTGAGATGGATTTGAATCCTGATTCATTGTATCCGTTTCAGAAGATAGTATTTGTACGTCATTGATATTTTTTGGTGTATCTACAATCTTTATTTCTGGAGATTTTATCTGTACTGGATCATTAGTGTTTTTTGATATACCTTTGCTGTCAGTTTCCGAAGGTTTTACCTGTACAATGTCATCGGTGCTGCTTGACACACCAGTTATATCCTGTTTATTAACAATGTCTCTTCTCACGTTAATGATTTTAATCTCAGGACACTCCTGCACGGGTTTTATCACTGGGGCCTTCTTAGTTTCCTCAGCAAGTGGCAGCAGGGGTGGGCATTGAATTCGATTGGAATTTACAAGTGTCAATGATCTTATTTGTTTTTTGTTGACGTTATTTTCAGACTGCGTATTTGTACCACTGCACTGAGGCTTCGTGTGTTGAAGGTTTATACTACTTCCGGAAACCGCTGTCTCATTCGAAATCTTAGGTGCTATCTTTATTTCTTTAGAGCGATTTGGGTTGCACCTTATCATGGTATATCGTATTCCAGTTTTTATTGGTATGGATATATTTCCTGATTTGTTTGCAAAGTAATAGCAATTGTAGTCATTTGTTGATTTGTACAGTATCGGAATTGTAGAGGTATTTACTAACTGGCGATTTGTTGGTGTAGCACGTATAGTTTGCATCGGATAATTCAATTGTTGGCCTGATAGACCAACTGAATTTTTAGACTTATCCGAAAATTCTAATCTATAAACTGGTTGCTTGAGATTAGAACAGACTAATAGGGGAGGTACACTTTTGTTTGAATTATTTAAATTCAAAACTTTCGTCTGTTTGATCTTGTTTAAATTAACTTCTGTCCATTTGTTTAAAGTGGCTGAATCATGAGCAGTGTCGATAAGGTTGGTAGATATATTTTTTGATAAAGATACTACTTTTAATGTTTGAGTATTCTTGTTGTCTCTTGTATTTGTTGAGTATAATGTCACTGCTGCTGGTTTATACACACTTGCACTTTCTTGGACACTTTGAGCCTCCGCAGAGCATTTACTTTTCTGAACTCCTACGAGCTTTTGTACCCCAGGTACTGATTCTCTAATTGTGACAGTCGTTGGATGCACTTTTTTTGCCATGCTTAAGGAAATTGTCTTTTGTGATGGTTCTTTCTCAGAGTTCATGAGACGAATTCTCTTTTCTACAGGTACCGCTTCAGTTACTAAATTGTTATTCATTGGTCCGGAAGCTACACTGTTCGTTAAGCAATTCCCTTTTCTTCTTTCTCTTCTTAAGATAAGAGGGGTCCTTGATAATATCTTATAATTCACAGCTGGTTTGTTGAACTTCATGATTTCTTCTGTCATGGGTGACAATGTTGGATAGGAATAATGGTTTTGTGTACAAACAGGTGACACTACAGATTCATAAGGCTTACATTGTTGCTCACCTTCCATTGTTTGTGAAACTTGAAGTCGATGTATCGAAGATGTTAAGGACTCTATTACATTGCTTTTTAATGCTGTTACAGCAGAGGGATCGGTTTGACCGATTTTTCCTTTTTTCTTCTTAATGATATTTAATGCTGAATATGTTTTTTTGAAATGTGTCGATACTTTTGAAGATTTTTGTTCATCCGTCGCTTCGTTAACTTTAGAGATGACTTTATACAACATGGGCTTGAATGCGCTCAAACGGGTATAATCCTTAATTTTTGATGATACCTCTCGGTGTCTATTTTTAACAAAACTCTCCAAGGAGTTATGGTGTTCTGGACTCGTTTCAAGGCATACTAACTTATTCTCTTCACTGAAAATTGATTTTGAAGAACAAGGTAACTTCTCTCTGGTTTTCCATGTATTCTGTGAGATGCATGTTGAATTCTGCTCTGTCGATATTTGTTTTGCATCTTTTGATGCAGCTAACATATTTTTGATCTCTTCTGAACAATGTATGTCAATATATTTCTGTAATTCTGACTGATTTTTCAATTCAGTAAGTGCTTCTTTCTTTGATTGCACAATCTGTATACCATTAGAGATTTCATTTCCAAATGCATTCTGCGTACTTATTGTTAAAAGTCCATTGCTTTTAAAGACACAGATGATCTAAGAAAATGAAATATAGACTTTATATTTTGTCTATCAAGCCAATCAATAGTGTGCAATTTTAGTAATCACCCAAAGGGTGTATTAATTTCATACTTCAATATATTATCAACATCCTTTTTCTCTTTGAAAATAAGACAGTTTTACACATGTGTATGTTGCTGCATTTACAATAGCCATCTTGTAAACTGCTTACTACTTCTATGTTCGAGACTGATGTTTCTTGCAAATCTCATGAATGCATTATTTCATGTGTTCAACAGTTCTTTTAAAAAATACCTGCAACAGAATTATATATATTTTATTAATAATTAACAAGTCTAAAAGTAACATGTTATAAAAATACAAGTATAAATATCATTTACATAACATATCAAGAATAAATTAACTGTACCCACAAAACTATAACCTTAATAATAAAATCTGAAATACGCGGAGGAAATTACTGCAATTAAAAAAGTTATGAATTATAATATTTAATGTAAAAGATAGAAAAAATAACAAAAGAAACGTCTTGGTATGAGCGTTTCTAAACTGCTTATATTTTCATAACATAACCTTCAACAATATTAATCAACACTATATCATACTTCATTTCAGAAATGAATAGAATAATATACAAAATATTAATTACTGAATTTACAAAAGCTTTGGAACTCTCGAAACAAGTATTTAAACCTAGCCAAACTAATACTGATACTTACTTCAACTGAACATCATTATTCCAATCTTTCGGATCTACAGGGAATGTATGTTTGTAACGTTTTCGCGACTTCATATAAATAAAAAAAAGTAAATATCTAACACAAAAACTAATATTTCTCATTAAATAAAGTGTTTTGTTTATAAAAATAATTTTTTAATTTTAAATCATTCATTTTATCACTATTCTATTCGTTTATGAAATATTTTTCAACTTCCAATAACAACTGTGTATGTACAGTACGTATATGTATACGTTTCATAACAGTAATGAATATATTAAAGTTACATATATCTAAATTAACATGATAAACAATAATTGTTATAATGAAAGAATATAGAATTTATCCCGCCACGTAAAATACATTACCAAATTAATATCAAATCATAAACATTCATATAAACTTTAAACGTCATGCATTTGCATTCGTTCGAATTTTCACCGATAAGAGGGTAGCACTGGTTGACGCGATACTGGGATAAGTAGGAACGACAAGGAGGCGAAATGGGCTCCTCCTTGCCGATTTTCGTGAGGTTTTGCCTCTGCACTGTTTTTGCCTCTGAGGAAAAAAAAGGAGCTCGGTATACGAGAGTTGTCAGAAATAGAAAGAACTAGCATTTTCTACTAGAGGATTATTTATTTAGAAAGGACTGTGAAGTGTCGCAATGGATAGAACCGGGCATTTATTTAAGGAATAGTAAAAGCACAAGGAAGAACAATGGATGATTTGTACACGAAAATTCAAATCTTTTTAATGAAGAAGGATCGTGAGTACGGACAGTTAAAATTTCTTTCCTCACGAACAACAAAGAATAATATAAAACATATAGAAGATGTATGCTGCTCCATAAAAAATATTTTTCAAAGTTATGGTATCAAAGTTAACGATCCAAATAAGAAGGATGATTCAGGGTGTATACAATCCTTTAAATACCTTGTTGTCAATACGAATTTCAAGGTTCAAGAGCAGTTGTTCGAAGACATTGTGAATGGACATTTGGTGGATATGTGCTTACCTTTATCTCCGTATCTTCTGATGGAAGTATTGTGGTATCTTGAATATGATGATATTCTTGCGGAATCAATTCTGCATGTTCCGGTGGATCTCTGTGTGGAGTTGCTAGCTATTACAAGGAGATGTATAGAACTGTTGGAGTTTGAACGAGCATTAAAACTTATTATTACATTGATAAGGAATGTTTATAAAATATTTATAAGGGCCAAAGAGATAAAGTTGCAAATGTTGAATGAGATAGAGAGTCTCAGAGAATTGATGCTTAATGTAGGAGAATTGATTTCTATGCTTTCTGACTCCAAGTTTACGAAGGTGGAAGAGCTGACAGGTTTAAAAAAATATGAACGATATGGTATTTTACTGAAGAAAACTCTACAAATGGCAAAAGATTGCTTTCAAAGTACCGAAGAAAGTGTTCCTATGGATCCTGATAAAGAGAAATTGTATAGACTCACATTTGGTAGAAATTTTATAATTCAGTGCGATTTGTCAAGATTGAATGAATATATACTGGAATTTCATCAGGAACTGGTAAATGCTCTTTTGAAGACTATTAAAGAAATTGACTGCAATACTTACTTGGGATGGGCAGAGCTCCGTGATCCTAAAAAGAGCAATTTGTCGCTACAACAGTCAATAGGATATGACTGTTATTATTTTATTCAATCTGTCAGAAACATCGAACACCTAGAACAGTTTCAACATCTATCTGAATGCTTAAAGCAATTGTCTTCAAAACCTGAGCCAGTGATTACACCTGCTTCGATGAGTCTGCAAGACTTATGTCAGGGTGCCAATGACAAAAAAACAGACTGTTTGAAGGAACTAATTAACAGATACAGTGAATGGGATGAGTCAACTTTAAGTTACGTTGAAAAGAACCTGTCCTTACTGGATAGAAATGATTGCTTCAATTTATTAGAGTTCCTTACATATGTGCTCAAGCACTCAGATAAGGAAAGTTACAAACAACAAGTGTACTCCGTCACTATGAAAGGTATTCTTCTTCAAAATATACCAGATGTGTTTCAGATTGTCCTGGAGTATATTCTCAAATATGATGCAAGTGCAGACTTGGAATCACAGTACACCGAAGAGAGCTTTCAACATTTCATAGCTCGCAATCCAAATTTTAAATCTCCAAAGAATCTTCGAGTAATTTTATTTTTTATCGTTCAGAATCCGAAAAAAATGATACTAATCTTATTAAAAATTACAATTGGACATCCTGATTATCCGAATGTAATGATCTTACCAGATGATTTACTACTTCTATCAACAATCATGCAAATACGCATCAATGATAAGGAGACTCTATTAGTAAATGCTTTAATGGAAATTTGCAAGGAATGCAAAAGTTGGAATATGAAAAAGTTTACAGATTTAATACAAACTCTAGTGCACAGACAACTTTACACAGCTAATGATATAATCAATAAGATTTTTATACCTTACCTGGAAAGCGAAAAATTTACAGTAACTAATTTAAAATCACTTCTGAACTGTATTCGAATAATGAGAAATTCTTTTACAAAGAAATTACGTGCCCATGCCTTCCTTGTGGCACTTGTTAAGAAAATTTCTTTTCTACGAAAAGACATTAAGCTTCCAAAGTATCAAAGCACCGAGTTACTCTGCCTATTTATCAGGACAGTTGAAGATCTTTTCAACGATGAGGCAACGTGGCTCGTCCAAAGCAAAAGATACGAGCTTATTGAGCGTTTATCAGATTTTCCAGAACCTGTGGATAAATTACATCTAGCACCTTTATGGTATATGACCAGAAATGGAGTGGACATCACAGAAATAATACAAGATTACGAAAGACGTTGTTTTACTGTAATGAACAAAGTGAAAGAAGACCAAAAACTTAATGAAAATGTATGTAAATCTCTGAAGGACTTTAGCTTCCTGCAAAACGACTTCCTGCGACACTTGATCCTCCGATGCACTGAAGCAGAGTATATGACATTGGGTAGCGAAGCCACAATAATACATTGGGAATATTTTAATTGGATTAGCGAAAGGGATGCCTACAATAATTTTCTACGAACCACCATGGAAGCATGTCTTCTTTCTCTAGAGTATCCAAAGTCCATTTCACCAGAGACATTCTCCTTCCTAATAAAATGTTCAGTAAAATTCACAAAATGGTTTTCCAGTATCGACGTGATGATGGATTACGAATTCGTGAAGGAGTCTTTGATCAAGAATATTAAAATCCTAGAGGACAGCATAAGGAATTCCATCTTCTCTGACTTATATACTCAGCTGATGGTATGGATAAGCAACACGTCCAGAAACGAATCAGCAAAGGAATGTCTGCAGGAGTTGATTCGAGCTTTGCACAATTTTGGGAATCAATGTCTGGAGCTTAATCACGAATCTGTACCCTATGACAACGCACCATCTACAAAGGCTAGAAGATTTCACATTGCACAGGAGTTTATTTCAGTGTGCATGACAGTGCGAGCACCAGAAGTTTACAAATGTCTTTCGGTGATGGACAGAGTTTTGTTCCCAGAACATTACAGCGAGCTAACATCAAAGTGAAATTTTTTAAAGTGATAGAATAACTTTCGACAGCGTATTTGACTGTTGACTGACTGTTTAAATGTATTCGATGAATAGACTTTCAGAAGCAGTGAACGAATTCACTAAGTCTTATAAATAGACTGTTCCTAATCTGCTATAAAATGTTTTCTTAAGACACGTTGAACTTTACTTCTTATACCAACTCAGTGTACATTACTCAGTTACAAAAATGTATAATTTTCGATAAGACATAGATGTAAGAGCTAAAGAGTAATTTGGAAACGATCCATAAAAATCGAAAGAGCATTACAAGGTGAAAGAAAGAAATTATTATAATTTTTTTTTTCTCAAAGATAAAAGAGTCTCGAGTATTTTACAATTTTATGTATTATATATTTCCTTAAGTTGCGAACAAAAAAATTGTTTGGCGTTATTAAAATCACAAGCGCAATAATTAATCATAAAAATGTTGTTATGACGTTGTTATCAATGTAATACAACAGTCGTTTAGGATCGTCAGTTATTCAATGTGTATTATTTCAAATACACCATTGATTCATCTAACAAGAAAATGCTGAACATATTTGAAACCACTATCTTCCTCGTCCTATCACGGTGCTGTTATCTCGCTTTCCTTCCTTTTACATTATTATTAGACGAAAGAATGTAAAAGTCTCAACTCCCTTTTATTATCCATGGTATGAAAGCAGCTACAGTCATACCGACCAGAAAGTAGTCTTTGTTTCAAGTACAATATTTTCCATGTTCATTATATAAAACAACTGGTAACGTCCACTTGAGTACTGTCGAGTGATAAGCCCAATTAATATCACTATCAAGATGCGTGCGTGAGTGATAGGAAGAAAAAAAAAAAAGTTTCAAATTTCTCAAACGAGGTAATAATAAAGTGATTTCAATTAATTTTTCTAAGTCTTATTAAACGATAAAGTACACCAAAATGCACAGTATCAATTAGCGAAAAGACAAGATCCTGTATCCTCTATCAATATTTAAATTCGTAACAAATATTTTCCATTCAATAATCCTAATAGTTTTTGCCTAAGAGTTCGATTAATCTTAAATTCATCAATGTAAAATCTCGCTTTACGTGTGTACAAGAATTCGCACAAAATTCTTTGGTTGTTAACGGTATGTCGCTGTTTATGAAATGTAACATAGCGAATGTCAACTAATACGCGTCAAACAGTTAGTTCTGCATACAACAAGTACACCGTGTATATTGCACCGTTATTGTATACATAATACAAAACCACGTCGAATGGAAGAATCCAAAAGAGAAACAATAATTTTCAACAATAATTACAGACCTCTCTGATCGGCTTGTAAAATTTATAAACGTACTTCGGATACACTAAGTGTCCAATCATTTTTCAAACGTACAGCCACCCATCATACGTGTACACACACATGGATACGAATGCCGTGACGTAATTTAACGGACATTTAAATATTACAATCAGTACACTGAATATTACTTACTCATTTTTTTGTTCTTTTAAATCGATCGTTATTGTCATATCGCTCTTCTTAATACGGCTTATAAAGAAAATTAATATATAAATTTAATAATCGAACATCGCGACGTTAATAAGTGACTACAATGCTTTAACTATGGAATTAAATCATAAGCCTATAATGATATCGGACGATTCAAAGAATATCGTGCGCCGATATACCGTTCCGTCCTTGAAAGTTTTTTTGGATTTTACGTTGTCTCTAAATATAACGTGATTACAACACTGGGCAACGAAAGTTAGAATAAACGTAAGAAAAGCAGCAGTCGATAGGTAAAGAAATTAAAAAGAGATTAGAAAAAGAAAAGTTTAAGAGAGTAACAGTACAATTGGATGATCGTATGGAACAGCCAATACACGTGTTGCGGGGCAGAGTCAGTTTACAAAAAGTATGTATAAATAATGTGAAATCAATCCGATAATTACACAGGATCATCCAATGGCTACAAGTTAATAAGTTTCAATTCTATATTATATTTGTGCGATATTGCCAAAATGCCATTACAATGGTTAATAATAAAAAATGTGAAAAAGTTACGTACAATGGAAAAATGTGCGGCGGCCTCCGAGCTACTGGCACGTGTTATTGAGTTAACACGTGCGCGTCGCATCTCTCGCCTGATGATCTCAATGTTTACGACCAACTGACAGTACAATTATAATTTGCAATTTACATTGTTGCTATCGCGCCATTCGATTAATATACGCCAACGAGTTTTTTTTTACTTTGACATTGGACGATTCTCGTAGCGACATCTGGCGACTCTTATTGGCATTATCCGCGGACAATTCTAACGTCTCGCTATTCAAATTTTATTTCGCAGTTCTTCGTGCCACTTGAGTCAACACAAGAGTTTCGTAATGACTAGATCATTGCGCTGGCAATCTCAGTTGGAATAATCGAACTGCACGTGAAACAAATATAATATTCTTAATCGAGCAAATATAATATTCTTGTAGCACCTGCTGTACAAAGCAAGTTACCCAGAATGCCACGCGGACTCGAGTGCAGACGCCTTTTAAGGAAAATTCTCGTAGCAATAATTTTCGTTTCCTTTTTTCCTCTTCCAACGAGCTAACGAACAAACGAACGTATCGAGAGAGAAAGAGAGAGAATTAAATAATTCTCAAGAAGAATATTCCGATCCCTAGATGAGTCTAGATCCTTTACGTATCGCTCAGATCTCGAGTGACGCACATTTTTCCACCGTAAGTTATTCACCGTCGTCTTTTCACATGTGAGATAATTACTTTTATTATTATTATATGTGTGTGTGTGTGTGTTTGTGTGTGTATGTATATATATATAACTTGACACTATAATATTTACAGATTCTTCACATTGTAAAAAATATAACATATTTCGTACTCAATATCATACGCAGGTAGTACTGAAAGGCCGATATACATCTAAATTGTGGTGTTTTCCAATTAATGTGACCCAGTTGCATAACAAATGTGTAAATACTTAATTAGTTAATTATAACGAACGGGTTCGTTAGTCGCGTGATCTCAACGTTTTACTTCTTTCAATATTTTCGTATATTTCGCTAAGTATCAAATAGGTAATTCATCGAGTAGACAGTTTTTAAAAAAAGTCTGGTCCTTGGGATGATATGCTGGCTGACGCAGGCGTGGGCGCAACAAGAACAACAACAACAACTATCCGGACATTGGACGTTCCCGATAGTTCCCCAAGTGTGAGGAGGAGTATATTTTCATTTTTTTTTTTAATTATTATTATCCCCCTCTTACCCCCTTCCCATTTTTGCCTTTACGTTACAGTAAGATGCTTTTTCCTTTTATCCCCCTTCCTTTCCTTTAAATCTCCCATTCCCTATTTTCCTCTCGGCACCTTTAGAAAAATATTATGCAATTTCGACTTGGGCAAGCGACTACGAGCTAACGAATTTCTCGTACAAATATATAAATAGACTTTTTGTTTCAGAGTATTCAGTACTTGGAGACCTATCCGGATGCGGTATGTCTCAGTAAAATGTGCATCGTGAGTGCGCGATGATTTTGATAATATGCAACGGTACAAAAAAAAAGAATATATGTATATAAGAGAGGAAAAGAGAAGAAAAAGAAAAAAAAACAGAAAGCAAGAAAGAAATAAGCAGGCAAACGTAAAAGTCGAATAACGAATGAGAACTTTAGCGATTAAGAGGCCTTTTTGATGCCCAACAGGCTTTATTAATAATTATTATTATCATCATTATCATCATCAATGTTAATTACAAAAGTGCAATTACGTCTACGGGATCACAGCGAGACTATGTGTGTTTCAAGTGATAAAATAGTCGATTGCGAGTATACCGGGAGCTTTCTCGAGTCTTATTTTTTTTTTTACAAAGGGCATAGTTTGATCGTGTTCGCTAATCATTCAAAATATTAGAGAAAATAAAAGAAAAGAAAAAGAAAATTTTTTTAATGGAATTCACTACGAGACATTTAAATTCCCTTGCGGTTTCACTACTCGTATCTCGCAGCTGATAACCAAGACGTGTGATAGAGGCGCCTTATGATGATGATGATCGCTTTACGGATGATACACATTTGCACGACCGTGCTCTCAATCGCTACCCTGATTTTCTAATGATTTATCAATGATAATCGCCAATCTCCAATAATACAGCAATACACGTGCGATTTAGTTCTGCTTATTGTAAATTCATTCGCATCGCTCTATTATCAGTGTATACATTTATCGTTTTAATTTATCCATTGATTTTTCGAAATTTTTTTGCACGCACTCAGAAACTGGTTAACGGGGAACAACGTGTGCACCGCGTGTACGAATAGGTGTAGGCATGCATGCCAATGGAAAAAAAAAAAGTATAATAGTTCTCGCACGAGGATGATAAATAAATTGAAAAACTATAACGTCGACTATATCGCAGGGTGTTTTTCTTCATTAACAATATAAAAGAAATCAAGGACTGACAACCTTTAGTTTGCGCAAACTGCGTTACGCACAATCATTATGGTCGATGACTTCGACGGTATATTAAATAAAATATTGAGCTAATATAATGACTGCTATGGTATCGAAGCGATATTTAACATCAGACAATATGATTTTGGTCACTTAAGAAAAATTATACACGACCTACTACCTAGTACTGCACGGGAGCCATTGCTTCTTTACGTATGTTATCATTCTTCTGTTTCTTTTTTTTTTTTCAGCGGGCTAGTAGCGAACGCACGTGGCTTTTAGTGAAACGTGATTTTTGTATGCACAATGGTAAACAGAAAAAAATTATGGATAGTCTCAATCTCGTTACGAGCAACCTAGTTAAAAGTTTTTGCAGCCGAAGGAATAGATGCAACGTTTAGTTGCGATCGACCATTTGCTGACCTTTTCTCATCTTGTCGCCTTTGAGAATGTGTTGTAAATATTCTAACAGTGAAATAATCTTGATGTGTCATATTTTCGTGCTATACATATCTAATCTTGATGGACTCTGGTGCAATAAACGTAAACTTCCAAAGGACGCTATGCGGGTTATGCTTTTATGTGTCTATGAGAACTTATTACTTAGGTTTTAATGCGTGTTTCACTGTATAGCTTGCACCACTCTGACGTGTCTTGTGTTTATGTTTATGTTAAGAATTTCCTAATTGTGTCTCATCTTATTCGGTAGGTCTCTTTGCGATGCAAGATATTTGACTTTACTACTGTAATGGTTGAACAATGCATCTGTTGCATCTGGATTGTGAATAGAGAGAAACAGTGAACGTTTAATAAAAGGAAGTAAAACGCAGTCTGTCGTTCAAAAGATTTAACCAAGTTTTCTGTAACAGAAAGAGAACATTTATCAGAAATTGCTTGGTTGAGCGTAAAGACTTCTTATAAAAGTTTGTCAATTCTCTGATCACGTATAAATGTCCATTATTTCAAGGCTAGCTTGTTCAACAAACAGTAAAATTAAGGGCAGTTTTCATTTGATATATTGCAAATATAAGTGCTCTTTAGTCGCAGCCCAAAATGCATCACGAACGCGTTACGTACATGTTTAACGAATATTGCTAATAAAAAACGTCTTGATGATGTAAATCATAGGATTTACCAGACTGTCTAATTTCTCTTGGCTAATAGTTACAATAAAGATTCGTACCTAATGTGATTTTTTTTCTTTTTTTGGTACCTTGCCAAAAAGCGGCGACGAAGGTCTTCTCTATCCTAAATCCAGCGACATAGAGAACGTATCTCTTCTTCTGGTATTGAGGCCAACCGACCGCCGCGGCAGTCCCTTCAATATCTGCAAGCGACTTCAATGCTTCATTAGTCAGCACCTAATTTGTGAGTAATAACGGCGTGCGGCCGGGATGGACGAATGCACAACGGGTGTTTTGAATTGAGCAGGAAGCTAGCAATATCGAGTTTGGTTTTGCCGTTAACAATTAATAACTAACGCAGGGCAGTTCAGCTCACCCTTCATGCTGTGTCGTTATCTCTCTGCCACGAATTGGTCCTTTACTATCGATTCACCTCTCGTTGCCCGCTTATATCTAACGTTATATATTACAATAATATTACATATAATACTATCCATGTATATTAAAATATTTGTCCGCAGCTGTCACTGTCTGCGGTTTTCCATAGAAAAATGAGACGACAATGCTATTGTTCACCCTTGATCCAGCCATTGTCATCAAGTCGTAGTCACTGAGTTCATACGTCGTTAATTATTCTTACAAGTCGTCGAGTTCACAGCACATCCCAGCTGAGTCTCAGGGTGCACCCCAAATTTACCTAGCACGGTTCAGTCTGCTCAGCTGGGGTTTTGATTAAGTATTAGAGGACGCTGCAACAGCAGTAGCTCTTCTTCTCTTTTTCTGGACTGAAGTTCATCTCACGCACAATCTCTGCAAACATTTCATTGACATTGGTACGGTTCTTTGCAGAAGCTTCAACGAAGGGACACCCCCATTGCTGCGCAAGAGTGCTTCCCTCAGCTGTTTCAACTTCACGCTGGTGTTCCAAATCTAGCTTGTTCGCCACAAGTAATACAGGTACCCTTTCGGTACCCTTGACGCGTGTTATCAACTCCTTCATAGCCTTGATGTCTTGAAAGGTTTGATGATTAGTCAGGCTATAAACCACGACGAAGCCCTGACCATTCTTGATGTAAAGGTCGCGCATACTGGCAAACTGCTCCGTACCCGCTGTGTCCAGGATCTCAAGAACACACGGCGAGTTATCCACCTCAATTTCCTTTCTGTAGAAGTCCTCGATCGTCGGGTCATACTTTTCCATGAAGCAACCGGACACAAACTGCACGGTCAGCGCGCTCTTGCCCACCCCGCCCGAGCCTAACACTACCACCTTGAACTCGCGCATTTTGTGCACACCGCTCTTCTCCTCGGCCTTTTTCGACCTAGCTTCGGGACTCTACGAGATGAGCCCTCCTGCTGCTCCTCCTCCTCGTACTCCTGCACCTCGGTCTGCCTGACGGTCTGATCCTACCGCCTCCACCGCCACACCACCGCCAGGACCAAGTAAGAACTTCGCGACGATCCACCGTCGAACAAAGGCATCGAAAGGAAAAGGATCACGCGGAACTTCTCGCACAAAGAGAGTCGTCACCACGACTTGAGTACATGACACCCTACCGCACTTATTCACTGTCTTTCCTGAGCTCTCTGTCCGCCTTAATGACTAGGTTCCTGGCTGTCTCACTGGCTGGGCCTGTCTTCCTGTCTCTTCGTGCCCCCTTACTCCTTCGCCAGACTGTTCGTGTGTGACGCCATCTTATCGTACTTGGATTTTCTTCGAATGTGCCAACCGGGGTGCCTTTATCGGCGGAGCGTGAGCTGTACAGAGCTGACCTGCGTAGACTGAGGCTGCGTTCGTAGGTGGTTCCGAATCGCCTGCGCTCTGATAACGCGGTAAGCTTGCCTATTGGTTAATCTCTTCCTTCCCGAGGAGACTCTTCCAATAGGAAACCAGGAACCGACAAGATTACTTTCGTCGTCCGCTCCTCGAGCAAGGTGCTGCCATTTATTGACGGTCGCGGAGACTATTCCCTTTAGCCAAAACGTCAATCATTACACTTTGTGAAGATCCTCGAGATTCGTCACTCTTCGTCACTGATTCCGTTGAATCTGTTACAAAGAAATTGTGTGTAGTAACGCGACGGCATCACCGGGTTAGAACCGAATAGAAGGAAATCTAAGCGAGGGAGTGGACCAGTAAATATTCATTTTTTTTTCTCGGTCTTACAGTGATCAATCAAGCGTTCATTTCGTTTCTCAATTGGCCGAGCATGAAATTGTTGGAAATTTTAGATCTCACTGTTCTCGATAATTATACGTACTAAAAATCCTTGTTCTCCTTCATGCACTCAACGCCATCGGTGACGGTCTGCGGTATTAAGAAGGTACGGCTATTAAATAAATCCAACTAATTGATTTGAAGTTTTTATGTTCGTGCGTGTAAAGTTCCTAAGAATTGACTGTCCCGTTTTTTAAATATATGCAGTGAAAACGACCTCAAATTATACAATGCAAACATCCTTGTCGTGTTAATGTGATATCATGTATTTTGGCTTCTGAACGGTAAAAATGAATTAAATTTTTATGAGAATTGTTTCATATAAAAACTACAAATTTTTTTTTTTTTTTTTATTAATTTGAAATTATTTCTCTAACTTTTTACAAAAATATTTAAACAATGTTGAATAAAAATTTTAAAAAATGCGTGTCTCAGCCCTTCGACTTGGATCAATAATGATATCTTTTGTAGCAAATATTATAGAGAATTATAGTATACCGTTTATGCGCAGAAAGCACTACTCTATCTTTCTTATAATTTCATGAATATTTCAAACTGTTTCTAATTTATAATTCTTTACACTTTCTTGAGACACCGTCAAGATCTTCGACGAAATAAGTACGCAGGTATGGTTTAACTACTGTATAATTATCACCAAGAGTTTCTAAATATGGCGTTTAATCAACGGAAATTTAAAATCGCACACTCGGGTCAACTAGACCCATTAGGAGGGTACAATAAAAATTGAATTCCAGTAATTTGAAATGGTTGTGTCTCACTCAACTGCAAGTAGCTAAACAGAGACGCGACGATACTCATAGCACTGGCAGTGGAAACCGGACCAGAGTATAACTACCCAGTAAAATTATAAAAGAATTTGTCTTGAAAGTCGTGATTGGCATTTTCCGACATATTAAGCCGAAAAAGAATGTGTAATTTTTAGAATTCTTAATTTTCAATTTTTAGTGCTCATGAATTATTACGCTATTAAAAAAGTATACAACAAGATAAATTGCATAGGATCCATTGAACGTTAACGTGTAGTTTACAAGTACGATAAGGAAGCGTGCAGTTCTAAGCTTAAGTGCAAGGCATTGACGTACTAAAAATAAATTCTTAAATTTGAACAGGAAGTACACGTGCACAACGTGAAATGACGTGTCTCCTAATAGCTAATAACGCCCATATTCCAGCATATTTCAGCAGGCTTTACGCACTGTTATAGCATTGCTGAAAGTATGCTAGCATATTTGTAGGAAGACATAATTTTTTAATATTTCAATAGTTATTCAAAATATTGATTAATTGTCAGTAAGGATATGTGTCATTGGATCCACGAACATGCACGGTTTCTACGTCTCTGTACGTGCATCCATTACATACAAACGAAAGCAGGAAAGTATCCTGTTTCTTGGATGATGATATCATCCAATGAAAGTGCAAATAACCGAGCGATGTATCACTTGTCTCCCTCCATGATGTCGAACAAAAAATTTACAAGAAGAGTCTCCAACAATCGGGTTTTTGTAATTTTTTTTTATACTTACCGTACGCGAAGCTGAGAATTGGAATAGTAGTTTGCTAAAGTAGTTCGATGCCATATTCAGAAATTCTTGAAAAAGATTGATTTTGAAATTTTACGAGGGCTTTATGTATATCAAATGTGTCGTAGTGTTCGAGCAGGTTGAGTAGTTCGTCTGGTAGCGCTTGTAAGCGTAGTGATCGCGAGATCGCTGGTTCGAGTCCCGCTTCTAATATTTTTTTTTTTCCATTTAAATACTTACGTCATTTAAGTATAAAAATTGCCAAATCTATGCCAATCCACAGATATATAATAATAATTTATTATAATTTTTAATTATCTATAAAAATACAGCGTTTGTACGGTGTGCGAGATGCCATGAAAATTTCTGTTTCTGTTGTTTTACGACGCCCAGCACTGTGGCTCGTGTAACACGACACCTGATTTGTAAAATACTGTAATAAAATAATGTAAAATAACCCGGATATTTTTTATTTCCGTCCTAAGAGTCTTGTTTGTTGTAAGTACTGGTAGCTAAAGATTTATATTTACAATCAAAAGTGTAAATGTAACTACTTACTCAGTAATAGTACATTAAATATTTCCTTTTTCTCTCCTCGTATCTGTCTCTTTCTTACTCCTTATCTTTTTCTGTCGAACAGGAATCATACGGTTCGGCTTGAACAGGCGTGTCGTGACCTTCGTAATGATGTGGACGTATTTATCTCCCTCTGGTTTCCTGTTACATACAAATGAGCCTAAGCCGTGTAATACCAAGCAGTGCCTAGCTTTTCTATATTTTCTTTCTTTCGACTAAAAGAAATAGATATATTTTATCTTCATTACTGACACTATACTCTGACCGGAACTGTACTTTTGTACACAGTTTGAATATTAATTTTGCTAATATTTTTACTTCTAAATAATAACAAGCGTCGACATTCGGTCAATCGCGCAACACGAATTTTAATACGTACGTAGAATTTATTTTAGTTATTTAAAATTTTTTGAAATTTATAAATATCACAGTTACTGGCTTTAATACGTATTATTAATCTTCCATAATAATTTATTTTCTTCACCGAGGTAAGCATGGGGATTTGTGTGAAGTATTTAGGTTCGAGTACGTGACGTTCAATCATTCTAAGGTACTTTCAATATGTCTTCAACAAAGATAATATCATTCAGTTTCTAACGGTACCTTTCTCGGTGCGCTGTACCTAACCAAACCTTAACAAAAAGTACACCTAGCAGCAACAGTTGCCACTACCCTAACAATTGTTACTATCCAAATAATCATATCTTGTGCTGATACGGATCTTCGTAAATAATGACATGATAAGAGCCTAACATTTGTTGCACGATCGTTCATGACACATGTGCTATATCCTTCAATTAAAAATTTAAGTAGCGAATAGACAATGAGCATCTACTAAAGTTCCTTGTAAATAAGCTTCAAATCGACCCTGTCGAGAGCACGTAGAGAAGATAATTTAGTAATAACAATGTGATATGGTTATCATTTGTCTGTCCCTACCATAAGTCTTGGCACAAGTCTAATGACCTCTAAACTTAATGCTGATAGAACGTGAATGAGCAACGACCTAGGATTTTAATAATATAGTTTGTCATGCTGCTCATCCTTTGCAGCAGAGTGGTGATTTTCTGAGCTAACAATTTTGCTGTTACCCGGTCGGTAAAACAGGGAGCTGGCTTTACACGTTCAAGGTTATCCAAAGGCTTTTAGTACTCCAGGTATCGGGTCAAGAATTTATATTGTATTAGAAAAAGGAATAATGATTAACATATGCTTATGTATAATTACAGATTCTTTTTCAAAATCAAATATGGCCTGGCAAACTCCACAACAAGCTGAATGGCCTGTACAGAATTCTATAACGACCCAATCTGAAGTAGAACCGAATATACCGCTGTTAGCAGGTACGTCTCTCGAAATACCAATTTATCATGACTTTTTTTTTTTTTAAAGAAAACGTGATTTTTTTTTACTGTTTCAAATAAACTTTAAGTTGATGTTTTTATATTTTTCTTATTTTGCCAGTATGTCAGTGAATGTCTTGGAAAGAAGCACGCCATTGATTATTGCAGCAACACAAGGAAGATTTTGTGGTACTAAGAAGCGTGGAAAAACGTCATTCAGTACAGGATAAGATTTAAGTACAACCGTCATTTCAAACGGGGAAATTAAATATTTTTCTTTCTGTTGTTTATCCGAAACTCTAGTACTCTAAACTGTAAATAAATTGTATTGTCATTTTAGAAGATGTTGTTGTATTGTCATCTAGATTTTTCAAGTCATCCTTCAGGTCGTGTGTGCACTATTAATACCAACTAGACTAGATTACTAAGTGACGGATAACTAGATAATGATTGTCAGGAGAGCTTATGGACTCGTCGGGATCATTGTCGAGTTCCCCTCGATGCTCCAGTGTGTTATCAGTCTGTGCAAACGTGCGCTGACTCGGGTCACCCTCCCAGAAGATAATCTAGACACCGATACAAGAATTGACAATTGTAGCTCCCACTCATATCTACTTAGTCTACCGAACGAGTGTCGGACATCTCGGCGATCCTCTTCGTTGGTTTTCTTGTACTGGACGTTTGACGTCGAGTCAGAGTTTCACATCGTTACATTATTCATCTCTGCGCTTTAGCCGTATCGCTGCGATATCCTCCTATTTGTTTACCTCTTGAGAAAAGCATAAAGAGGGACTTCGGAAAAATAAGTGTTTCACTCCTTTCGTGAAACGGCTACGTTCCTCGTCTGCTTCACTGACGTAGATGCTGACTCTTAGTGTTGTCTTTGGTAACGCGACTCTACGTTTCGCTGCGGTTGTTCGTTGATTCTTATATTCGAGGATTCAATGTGCCGGATAAATAATGCTGTTCTGTTTGTGAAATTCGCTTCTTTGACTGAACGGAAGTGCGTGGGCGATTCCTTGTAATTCGTTGAGCAGCTTTGACGGGCGTCGAGCACTTACGCGTTATTGTTTTTAAGTGATCCGGATGAGTATAGTGCACTGTATAAAAAGAAATAATAAATAGCACGGAGAGTACTTGGTGAAATTTTTTTACTTTATTTTGGCTAATTTACATGTGCATTTAATACACTGTCTCTTTTGTACGTTTTGACACTTGAGTCAGATTAATTGTTAGAAAATAAATTGGTCATGGGAAACGAAGAAGAATTCAAGCTTTGAATTTCAACGGCCAACCGCAAATTTCCAACGAGCTCGTTGAGAAACGATTCAGGATACGCCGTGAAATACCAGATTAATATTTTAATTATTGAAAATTTGCTTTAGAACTTATTTGTCAATGATTGTTAGTAGCGACTGAGTTGTGAGCTTGAATTGATCGCAGGCGACGTGTCGGATAAGATATTTGTACACTGCATTCAGAGTCGCGTATCAAGTTAATAGCGATAAACCGATTTTAATGAACGCGAAAAAATAATTATCATTACCTGTCAATTGATACGAGTGATGGAGTCGAAGTATTTTGAAAACTCATGGGAAAGTAAACTTCAGCAGCTTCGTAGGCACGTGAGAAGCTTACTGAGAGGAACAGTTAAGAAGTACCGGAAGCGGAAGGCTTACACGAGATTTCTGACAGAGGAGGAACAAAGGTTTAACAATTTATTCTAATTACGAATAGAAAGTAGAATGTTAGAAGTGAATATTTTTATCTTTACAAATATTATATTATACAAGGATTGTTACTATGCAGGAAACTAATATTTAATGAAGCATAAGAAAGTCGGACGAGCTTGAAGAATAAATGCGTGTAAAGTACTAACCAACATAATGGCACCAGTCTTAACAATGAATTGTCTGTATGCTTGACACTGCTCAGCTTCCATTTGATGTTGATATTTATTATTATTTTTTTTATCTCCTTCCAGTTTCACGATAACCGATATCAAGCTGAATTCTGGAATAAATTGTAATTATTGTAATTTATTTTAGGTGGCTCGTCAGTGCCAAATCCGAATTGTCCAATAGGATTGGAATGCCTTATGAAAGTCGATACGCTTTTTGTGGTACAACAAGTGCAGATCCTTGACGGTATAGTAAACTTCGCTTTCTATATTTATTATATTTTGGTAATTAAATTATTGATGAAAATTAATAGTGCTGACTCAATGGCAGTCGACGAATAAGTATATGATTAAGAATGCCAGCGGAGAAGTACTCTTTCAAATTGAGGAAGAATCTAATTGTTGTTTACGATGCTTTTGTCGAAAATATCGACCTTTTATTATGAAAATCACGAACAGCGACATGAGAGAGGTTATTACAGTGTATCGACCGTTCGGATGCGATTCCTGCATGTGTCCCTGCTTTTTACAGGTACAAAGTAGAGTTTTTAATGTTACAAAAAAAAATTGGTACAGTATTTATACAATAATTGTATCCCGACTTATAGGAAATGGAAGTATTCGTAAATGGTCTTACAATAGGAACCATTAAGCAAGATTGGAATCCCATCCGTCCGTCATTTTCAATTCGCAATTTGAATGGGAATACTATTATTAAGATAAAGGGACCTTACTGCCGTGTACCCTGTTTACCGATCAATTTTAAAGTAAGTTTCAACCAAATTATGACAAATATTCGCTTGCTTGATTTCTTTACCAATTTATAACACTTACTGGCACATTTCTATTTTACTTACATAGGTTTTTTCATCGGACGGGAAACATCAGATAGGGCGAATTTCAAAAAAGTGGTCTGGTCTTGTTCAAGAACTCTTTACGAATGCTGACGTATTTGGAATTAGTTTCCCGATGGATCTCGACGTACAGACTAAGGCTTTGCTATTGGCCAGTTGTTTATTAATTGTAAGTTCCAAGTATTTTTTGTTCGTCGTGCTGAATTTCCATATAATCGAAATCAGGTAATCAATTATATGTGCATTTTCTTATTTTTTAGGATTTCATGTACTTTGAAGGTTCAGAAAAGATATGTTGTTAATCACAGCAAGGTAATTACGGTATAATATGTAGAATATCTACATATTAACATTTATATTCATAACATTTATGCAAATTTACATAATTGTTTCATTTCTTTGAGTTCAAGATTAAGAATTATTCTTTACATTTACAATTGAAGATATATTCTAGTCTAGTTATACGTCAGTTGTTTGTCCAAATCTCATTTAATAATTGAAAATTGTGTATAATTTTAGGATGCTGATTGCTGCTTTGATGCAGAAAACTTCTGAAAGTAATAATGTAGTTTGCGATATTGTTAACATGACGGTGATCTATATGTTACACCGAGATCTATACTCAGTAGAGAAGAGTATCCCACACGTTGTAACATTTATGCAAATTTACACAATGTTCCATTTCTTTGAGTTCAGAATTAGGAATTATTCTTTACATTTAAAACTAAGAATATATTCTAATCTAGCTATACGTCAGTTGTTTGTCCAAATCTCATTTAATAATTGAACATTGTGTATAATTTTAAGATACTGATTGCTGCTTTGATGCAAAGAACTTCTGAAAGTAATAATGTAGTTTATGATATTGTTAACATGATGATGATCTATAGGTTACACTGAGGCCTATACTCAATACAAAAGCCAAATATTCAAAAACAAATTAGGAATTAAGTGTCATAAGTAATAATATACAATGAAGGGGTTTTGCTTGTGGAAAAGGACAAAAAGGCTACTATGATAATTGTTCGTTAAAGTTAAAAGTGGAAAGAAAAATACTTCCAAGCGTTATACTCATACTGCACATGTTCAATGATTGCACTATTTTGATAAGAATTTATTTCGTAGGAAACTAGTTTTATTCTCACGAAGACAATAATTTCATGTGATATACCTATACAACAGTTTAACTTACTACTAAATATTTATTTGCAGGGATTAGTATTACGATATACAGAATATACTATTATACACATTACATTTAAAGCTTACAGTGCTATACAACTGTTTGTAACACGCGTGTTATTAGCTTGATAATATTTTACATTAGAGGGAACATTCACACAGATTATATAAGACTATCTATTTTGTTAATTACTACAAAATGATAACTGATGAAAGTACAATAATACTCCTTACCTCAAATGTTAAGCCAATACAGCCTTTACAATGTTCAACTAGAAAAAAAAACTAATGATATTTTGATCAAATTGTTAACTCATTAAATAAAGTATTTTGTTCCTCTAATCCTGTATTATATTCTGTTCTGTTACTATATATCTAGATCAAGTGTTGTTCCCTTCATGATGGTTTCCTTGAAAAGAGCAGGACGCAGACTGGAGGTGGCATAAACAGCAAAGCTTTTAACCATTTGAGTCCCAAGCAGCACTATTGCGTTGTATAAAATTTCATATCGAAAAATCCCAGAACATTTGAACGCTATAGACAATGATATTATACTATTTGGCATTTTCGACAATGCTTTTTCAATGACCCCTGGAATTCAAACGGTTAATGTAGTACAAGGTACTCCAAGTGTAGAACAAGGTACTCCAAGATTATAGGAGGATAATTTTTTGACAGAAACTGCTGAATGTGCAAGAGAGATAAAAGAAAGAGAGAGAACTACTCCCCCCCGTCAACGTTCTCGCTCACAGCACACGATACGGGTTCCAGTAAATGCATATATTTCAGTAGGTGGATCTCAATTGCGTTTGAAGGTAAACAAGGACACGATCATACTCGTAGTATTGACAGTGAATTTTGGAATCTGCACCTGATAACGCGGTAAGCATGCGTATTGATTTATCTCTTCCTGCCCGTGGAAACTCTTCCAATAGGAAATAGGAAACCGACGAGGTTACGTGCGTCATCCGCTTCTCGAGCCGGGAGTTGCCACTTATTGACGGTCGCGGAGACACTTTGGCGAAAACGTCAACCATTCCACTTGGAAAAATCCCCGAAGTTCGTCACTGATTCATTTTGAATCTGTTATAAAGAAATTGTGTAATAGTACGCGACAGAAACACCGGGTTGCAATCGAACAAAAGGAAATTGGAGCGAGGAAGTGGACCAGTAAATATTGACTTTTTTTTCACATTCTTACATAAGGCACTAAATCTACGTGCGTGCAAAGTTTATAAAAATAGATAATCCCATTCCTAAGATGCGCACAGTGAAAATAACCTAAAATTGCATGACGCAAACATACTTGCTGTGTTAATTTGATGTCATGTATTTCGGCCTCTGAACGGTAAAAATTAATTAAATTTTAATAAGATAATCAATTCACATGAAAAATGACTACCGAAATTTTTTTTTTAATAAAACAGTCGGCATTATTTTCGCAACTTTTTCCACCAATATTTGAACAATATAGTGTGAAAATTATAATATGTATATGTCTGCTCTTCGGGTTAGATCAATGCACGCGCGCAGGTATGACTTAATATCAGTGTAATTATGTGCAGGAGCATCTAAATCTGGCGTTGAATTACCAGAAATTAATCCTAGAACCGCACACTGGGGTTAACCAGGCTCATTTGAAGAGTACTTTTAAAAAATTCAGTCAGCACTTTCAGCTGGTTGTGTCTGAATTAACTGTAAGTAGGTAAACAGGGACACAAGGAATTCGTAATACTGACAGTGAAATATGTAATTGATCTCGTTCCGAATCACCGAGCAATTAGAAGAGTATACATCGGGGAGCATTGAATAAGGTTTTTTTTTGGAGGCCAATGTGTAGCTTACAAGTATGATAAGAAATTGTGCAGTTCTAGGCTTAACCCGGGAACAGCCGCGGGATTTTATTTCACTATTTGAAAAGCATTGGATTACAGTGACATCTCGGCGCCTGTTCCCCGATTAAGTATAAGACGTCGTACTAAAAATAAATTCTTAAATCCCAGTGCGAAATACACGTACACAACGTGAAATTTCGGTACCCTAATTGCAAAAAGCCTCACGTTCCAGCATAATAATGGACACTTTACACGAAGCTGTTGTTTTACTGTTAATATACTGAAGTATTTGGGACAGGAGTCGGTTTTGGCTATCTGGATAGTAATTCAAGCGTGAAGGCCGATTATTTGTCAGTAAGGCTAAGTCTTTCGAGCCACGAACGCCCGGACAGTCGCGTAAGTGGTAAACAACAACTTCATTTTAATTAAATAAAATTTATTCGATATATTTATGTTCGATTAAAGAAATCCCCTAACCAATTAGATGTCTTTCTGCTGCTATGTGCATTCGTGATGCTTGGCTGATGATATCATACAAGGAAAGTGAAAATAGCCGAGCGATGTATCCCTCGTTTACATATTGCATAGACACACACACTGACTGCTGTTACAATCTTTGTTCAGATAATTATGAATCTTTCATAACTATTTATTTTCCTTACCAAGGTAAGCATGGAGATGTGTGTGAAGTAGTTAGATTCGAGTACGTAACGTTACATCATTGTAAAGTAGTTTCAATAGCAAAACAAAATCATAATTCAGCTCCTAACAGTATATTTCATATTAAATTATTCCTAGCAGCAACGGTTGCTACTGCGCTAACAATTCATAATCATAACTTTTGTTGACACAGATCATTATAAATAATGACTTGATAAAAAACTAGCATTTTTTTGCACGATCGTTCATGACACACGTACTCTATCCTTCAATTAAAAATTAAGTATCAAATAGACAGTGAGCATCTACTAAAGTTGCTTGTAAATAAGCTTCAAATCGACCCTGTCGAGAGCACGTAGAGAAGATAATTTAGTAATAACAATGTGATATCTTTAAAATTTGTCTATCCCTACCACTTCCTTCCTTCTTTTCCTTATGGCTGTATCCCCAATGGGGGACATGTGCCATGTGTCTCTACCACTACTCCTGACATGAAAGTCTAATGAGCTCTAAAATTAATACTGGTAAAACATGCACAGTCGATGACCTACCATTTTAATAGTCTTGTTCGTATATGGTGACGATTTTCTGAGCTAACAATTCGTTGTTACCGCGTCGGTAAAACAGGGAGCTGACTTAACGTGTTCTTCAAGGTTCTGCAAAGGCCTTTGGTACTCAGGTATTGGATGAACACTGATGTTGTATTAGAAGAAAAAATACTAATTAATATATGTGTATGTATAATTACAGATTCTTTTTAAAAAATAAATATGGCCTGGCAAAATCCACATCAATCTGGATGGCCCATGAATGATCCTATAACGACACAAGTGGGTCCTGGTGTGTCAATTCCCATGCATGTGATTCCTGGTTCACTTGAAGGTGGATCACCTTATCCACCTTCTGGAATACCTGGGGTACAACAAGGACCTTATCCACCTTCTGGAATGCCTGGGGTACAACAAGGACCTTATCCACCTTCTGGAATACCTGGGGTACAGCCAGGACCTTATCCACCTTCTGGAATACCTGGAGTACAGCCAGGACCTTATCAACACTCTGGATCGCCACCAAATGCGCCTCATCCAGCAGGTACGTTTGTCAAAATAATAATTTATTATTACTTTTTTTTTAAAGGAAAAGAAGTACATAATTGGATATTGCATCAGTTCAAGGAATATTTGGTGATAATAAGCAGTCAGGAAAATTGCCATTTAGTACAGGAATAACATTTAGGTACAATCATTATTTAAAAGACAGAAATCAAATATGTACTTTCCTCTCTGATAAGTACCTTGTTGCACTATTTCGAGATTTCAATCAGTTAATCTAATCTTACATTAGTAAAATCAAGTTACAGCTACAAAAATATATATCATGCGTTGTATAATTAATCGTCCTAAAATCTTGTAGCATGATAACGAAGAACACAAGCATTATATACGATAACAGTTTAAATATTGAAATAATTTCACAATGTTTGACTCAATTGATTCAATAACATACTTCTACGTTTAACAAACCCAGAAATCTAGTACTTTAAACTGTAAATAAATTGTATTGTCATTTTAGACGATATCGTTCTATTTTCATATAGAATTTTCAAGTCATCCTTCAGGTCGTGTGTGCACTATTAATACCAACTAGACTAGATTACTAAGTGACGGATAACTAGATAATGATTGTCAGGAGAGCTTATGGACTCGTCGGGATCATTGTCGAGTTCCCCTCGATGCTCCAGTGTGTTATCAGTCTGTGCAAACGTGCGCTGACTCGGGTCACCCTCCCAGAAGATAATCTAGACACCGATACAAGAATTGACAATTGTAGCTCCCACTCATATCTACTTAGTCTACCGAACGAGTGTCGGACATCTCGGCGATCCTCTTCGTTGGTTTTCTTGTACTGGACGTTTGACGTCGAGTCAGAGTTTCACATCGTTACATTATTCATCTCTGCGCTTTAGCCGTATCGCTGCGATATCCTCCTATTTGTTTACCTCTTGAGAAAAGCATAAAGAGGGACTTCGGAAAAATAAGTGTTTCACTCCTTTCGTGAAACGGCTACGTTCCTCGTCTGCTTCACTGACGTAGATGCTGACTCTTAGTGTTGTCTTTGGTAACGCGACTCTACGTTTCGCTGCGGTTGTTCGTTGATTCTTATATTCGAGGATTCAATGTGCCGGATAAATAATGCTGTTCTGTTTGTGAAATTCGCTTCTTTGACTGAACGGAAGTGCGTGGGCGATTCCTTGTAATTCGTCGAGCAGCTTTGACGGGCGTCGAGCACTTACGCGTTATTGTTCCTAAGTGACCTGGATGAGCATAGTGCACTTTGTAAAAAGAAAATAATTAGCGCAAAAAGTTTTTAACATTTGAGTCAACGTAGAATCATATTTTGCGACAATTTTGTCAGTTTAATTGTAGGAAAATACATTCGTCGTGAGAAGCAAAGGAAAATCAAGGGTTTGAATTTCAGCGGGCAACCGCAAATTTTCAACGAACTCGTTGAGAAACGATTTAATATACGACGTGAAATATTGGACGAATATTCTGATTACGGGAAACTGACTGCAGGAATTGTTTGTCAATGATTTTTAGAAGCGACTGGCTTGTGAGTTTCAATGAAAATTATTTGCGGCGACGTGTAGGATAAAATATTTTTTGTACACAGCGTTCAGAGTCGCGTATCAAGATAGTGGAGATAAAATGATTTGATAACGTTGGATTTTTTAATGAACGCGAAAGAATCATTATCATTACTTATCAATTGATACGTGTGATGGAGTCGAAGTATTTCGAAACCTCCTGGAAAAGTAAACTTCAGCAGCTTCGTAGGCACGTGAGAAGCTTATTGAGAGGAACAGTCAAGAAGTACCGGAAACGGAAGGCTTACACGAGATTTCTGACAGAGGAAGAACAAAGGTTTAAAAATTTATTTTAATTAGGAATAAAAAGTTGAAGAATAATTTATATGAATAGTTTTCTCATAATTAATTAAGTTGTCAGGTGTTACGAATATTTTTGTATCTACAAATATCATATGCAAGGACTGTTGCTGTACAGGAAATTAATATTTAATGTAGCCTAAGAAAGTCGGACGAGTCTTGAAGAATAAATACGTTTGAAGTTATAATCGACGTAATGGCGCCAATCTGAATAATAAATTGTCTGTAGACTTGGCACTGCTCAGTTTCCATTCGATGTTTATATTTACCATTATTTTCTATCTCCTTCGAGTTTCACGATAACCAATATCGTGCTGGATTCCCGTGGAAAATTATTACTGCTGTTTAATACACCACGACTTCAGTAGTTTAATGAATCTAATTTATTTAAGGTGGTTGGCCAACGCCAAATCCGAATTGTCCGCCAGGGTTGGAATACCTTATGGCCCTTGATACGATTTTTGTGCATCAAAAAGTGGAGGTTCTTGAAGGTATTTGGCTAACTTTATTTTCTTTATTCATTATTTTATCAATAATCTGTTTGGGAAAATTTATAGCGGTCACTGGATGGGAGACGTTGAATAAGTACATGATTAAGGACGTCAGAGGTCAAGTGATTTTTCAAGTTGAGGAGGAATCAAATATTTGTTCGCGATGCTGCTGTGGAAATAATCGACCTTTTGACATGAAAATCATTAACAGTAGTATGAGGGAAGTTCTTACAGTCTCTCGACCATTGAGATGCAATACTTGTCTGTGTCCTTGCTTTTTACAGGTACAAAATACAGTTTTGAATGGCATGTAAAAATGATAAAATTTTTATACAGTAATTGTATTCTGATTTACAGGAAATGGAAGTATTCGCCAGTGGTACCAAATTAGGGACTGTTGTGCAAAATTGGAATCCCATCCGTCCATCATATTCAATTAATGACTCGACTGGGAACACTGTACTTATGATAAAAGGACCTATATGCATGTTGTGTCCCTGGTACGATGTAAATTTTAAAGTAAGTGTCATGCATATAATAAATGTTTGTTTGCTTTATTTTTTCTTTATCAATTTATCACAGCTAACGATACATTTATTTTTTACTCACATAGGTTTTGTCGTCGGACGGGGAGCATCAAGTAGGGCGGATTTCGAAGAAGTGGTCTGATTTTGTTCAAGAATTCTTCACGGATGCTGATATATTTGGGATAAGTTTCCCAATAGATCTCGACATAAAGGTTAAAGCCTTGTTACTGGCCAGTTGTTTATTAATTGTAAGTTCAAAGCACTTTTCATACATCGTAACAAGTTTCTCAATCATCAAGCTCCATTTTAATTGGATTTTCTTATTTTTTAGGATTTCATGTACTTTGAGAAGTCACCGGGCAAGTGAATTTATTCCACAGTTACAGTATAATGTCTGGACTGTTCAACATGTCATAACATTTGTGAAAATTTACACAAGTCTTTTGATCTGCTTGAATTAAAAACGAAGAATTATTATTGACATGGACAACTTAGGATGTATTCTAGTCTAGCTGTACACTTGTTGTTCTTCCAATTCTTATTGGATACTTTAATGTACTGTATATAATGTTAGGATATTGATTGCTGTTTTTATGCAGAGATCTTTGGAAAGTAATAACGTGGTTTATGATATTGTAACCGCGTCAGTGATCTACTTTACACTTAGCCATTTACATTTAGAACAAAAACCAAATATTGAAACGAAAACGAATTAAGCTGTGTTTCACACAAAATATACTCAACTCATGGAAATTTCTCGTGGGGGGAAAGAAAAAGGATACTATGATAATTTATGTTAGAGTTAAAAAACAAAAGAATGATACTGTCAAATGTTATACTCGTGCTACATGTATTCAACGATTGGATTATTTTTATATGAATTTATTTCTTAGGTTATTACTTTTATTCTCACGAGGACGATATTCTCACACTATATGCCTATATGATAGTTTTTACTTAATATATTCATTTCTCGCTTTAGGAATATCAAATATTTCCTCATGCGATACAGAGTATACTATTTTATATGATATTTAACTCTCACGATATTGTACAATTGTTTCTGAGATGTATTTGGTGATTTTTACATTTGGAATATTTTACACGGATTTTATAAGACTGACATTTTATATCCTGTTAATTATTACAGGTTGATTACTGAAAGTCAAGGATATTACAATTTCGCTGTTGCATACCTCAACTGTTAACCCCAATACAGTCTTCACTATGTTCAATTAGAAAAAAAAAATGAATTGTATTTTGACTAAGTTATTTACTCATTAAATAAAATATCTTCTCGCTGTAATCGTATATTATTTTCTGTTTTGTAACTACAGCATGTCCTTCGCTCAAAGTGTAATCCATTTATTTGTACACATTGACAGTGTACGATTATGAATTTACAAAAGCAAATGTTTTTGTGTCTCATATCTAATACACTGTTTAATATTTAAATATATTTTTGGCGTTGTCAGACATCAAGATAACATCATTAGGACCATTTTGTTTAATGATTTTTAGGTATAAAATAAGCATTGAAAAATGCAGCGTAACGATCCTATTTTATTTACATTAATTACATGACTCTAACATTTTTTCTGGGTGAAGAAACAAGACCTAGAAGTACACAATCAGCTTCTAAAAGTGTTAAATCCCTTTTTGCACCCAGAAACTTTGACGATAATTCTAAATCTCTTATCCTTAAGCGTACAATGGCACCTCTGACATAGTCACTAAAATGAGACATAACAGACTAAAATGATGTATAGGATCTAACATATTAAAATCATATGTAAATATACATACTCTGAATTTCGTGGAGGCCTTGTACATACACAATGGAACTTCCATCCAAAATCAATATACAGATCATCGCCAACAACATGATAAATCTTACCAGTCACGACTTTGTCAACTGGATTACCTAACTGTAAAATTAACATATGAAGTGTGAATAATAATTATCATCAGCATTTGAAATGCATTACAACAGTACATTAAAAAAAAGGGAAAGCTTATTACATCAACAAATTTCGAGTGACGCAGTAGAGCAGCAAATGTTTGTTCTTTCTCAGATTCTGTGTAATTTAAATTTTTGTTACCAATATTCTTGTGTTTTTCAAAGGCTTCTGCAAACCCACTCAATTTTGGTTTTACAGTTTTCTCTTCCTTTGCTGCCTGTGATATTTGTTGACTTGACTCTGTAGACTCTGGAGTCTTTTCCGTACTATAATACCTGAACAGCACAGCATTCTGACGAAAAATATTATTTGAACAATGTAACTGATTAATTATTCGACTAAATCGTTGCATTTTCTTAAATTATAAGAAACGACGATTAAGAAACTATGTTTTTCACCGGTTTAGTTTTAGGTTATTGCTGTACATGTATTATGTATTATGTTGGACTAGGTTTATTCATGCACATGGCATGTTAGGTTGGGTTGGGTTGTGTTGTGTTGGGTTAAGGTTTAGAAAACCAAATAACAGATGTCACCTAAAACAGTATCTGAAAGCGACCAACTTTCATTGTATTATAACCTATAGCTTTAATCCTCGAGTTTTCTCTTTAGGATATTCTATTTTCTGAATAGAATTTCCTTACTAGTGTTCTATTCTAAATCCTTTAAAGGTGAGCCATAAAAATATGATAAACAAAACCATAAAATGCGTACAATATAATCGGTATAAAGCTTATTTTTCTTATAATGTTTTACTTACAAGGGATTATAAATGGATATATGTTTTGTGTTTTATATACGGACAATATATTATTGTTTTTATTACAGAAAAATGGCCCTATGTAATACCATGATGAACTTCTCATCGAGGACTATTCACACCACTGCCATTTGTAGTCAAATAATTAAATTAACGCGCCTGAGAGTTGTTGATAATAGCGATATTGGCAAGCAGGCTATGCTTGAAGGAAAACCACCAAAATGCATTCATGTTTATAACAAAATTGGAGTTGGATACATCGGTGAGATGATACGTTGTTCTGTGTTTTCATTAGTATTTTTAATGAATTATTTTTAGGTGATAAGGTGTTGGTGGCCATAAAGGGTGAGAAGAAAAAAGGTATTTTAGTTGGGCTTAAACAAAATCAGAAGACAAAAGTCCCAAAGTTTGACAGTAATAACATTGTCCTTATCGATGACAGTGGAACACCACTTGGTACTCGTATACATGTACCAATTCCTCATATCCTTAGAACGATACTAAAAAACAAAACACATTCAAAAGGTGCAGACTATACTAAGCTTATTGCAATCGCATCAAGATTTGTATAAGCACAATTAGCACGATCTAATAATTTGTAGATACAATGTAATATAAGATTCCATCAAATAAAATGTTCAATATAAAATTAATATTTAAGTGCAATAACTCCATTTAATTAGAACAATACTTCTGAATATTCTAAGTATTTTTTATTTGGAACTGAAAAACAATTTAATAAATTCCGAAGAATTTTAAACACATCAAATATTCAGTAAAATACAATTATTGTATCGTGAAACAAAGAAAATGACAGAGGCTCCATCTAAGCTGAGATGCAAAAACTTCTATAAATTCTATTGAATTTCCGGTATTGATGCAACTCTATGTTTTACAAGATATATGCCGCAATTCATAATCCACGGCGAAACCGATAGGCTATGAGAAAACCAGAGAAAACTCGTGGTCTAAGTGGCAGTGGTTGTCCTTTACAAATGGCGACTCACGGTTAAACACGCCGCCTTGTGTAATCGCGAGGATATATTGGCCGTATCGGTGTAAGTAACCGTTAACGCTGATAGTGTGATACATCAAGTTTGGAAACGGGGTTCAAATTAGTCGATCGACTAGAAAATTTTGAAGAGCAATAAGAAATTGAAGAATGGGAAACGTACTCGCAGCCTCCGCACCTCTTGCACCTCCACCACCACCATCACCTTTGCCTCCAAGTCCAGGATTCTCACCGAGTTTATTGAAACCAGATGAGCAAACGGGACTTGGTTCGCCCGTCGAGGCTTCGGATCGCCTCGAAAATCCGGGCACGATTGAAGATCTTCACAAGAAGTGCAAAGGTATACTTCAGAAAACGTGTCATGTGTCTGGAAAGCTAGAACATCCATTTCCTAGATTCATTGGAAGACTCTTCACGAATTTCTCATTTATCACTTAGAATTTTTTTTTTATAGCCTTATTCCTCTATCAAATAATCTGTTACTTAATACAACGTCATTCGAATTATTGATTTCTGTTAACGTCGCGTCTAAATATGAAGTCTGGTAACAGTTAGAGTGAGTTACAAAATTCTGAAGGAAATACGTATTTTCGTACGTTCTTGTATCTGATATTTCTTATTTTGGTATATCTCATTTTGGAGCAAACTGAATCTTTGATTGGCATTTATTTAAATTGGTATTTGCCAATGCAATGTTTGAATGAATAGGATGTACGGTAGGAAAATTTTATTAACTTTTTGTTATTATACGTTGCAGATGTATTTCCTGTGAATTTTGAGGGTGCAAAGTTAATGCTGAACAAAGGCCTCAGCAGTCACTTTCAGATTTCCCATACAATAAATATGAGCTCTGTAACGCAGTCTGGATATAGGTAAGTTGCAACATATTTTTATATAAGAAACTATCTTATTTTTATATCATCCTCTTTACTATGTAGTTAACACACAATTCCTCGGTTACAGATTCGGAGCCACATATGTAGGAACAAAACAATTGTCGCCTACAGAAGGATATCCTATATTATTGGGTGATATTGATCCAAATGGGAATCTTAATGCCAATGTTATTCATCAATTTGGTTCGAGGATCAGAGGAAAACTTGCAACACAGGTTCAAAGAAGCAAATATACTGCTGTACAAATGACAAGTGATTATCGTGGAGATGCTTACACAGCTTCGTTAACACTAGGAAATCCTGACATCCTTAATAGCTCTGGTGAATATCTTAACCTATAACATATTTTCATTCCTAAGATTTGCTTAATAATTTCAACATCACATAATTATCTTCTTAGGTGTACTGGTAGCACACTATCTGCAGAGTATAACACCATCCTTAGCCTTGGGTGGTGAAGTTGCATATCAACGAGGTCCTGGAGTTCCCGGTGGTCATGTTGCTGTAGTGTCTCTTGCGGGACGCTACACAAATGGTGAATCTACAATCAGCGGCAGTCTCGGTAAGTTAAACAGGCTTAACAATTATTTCAAAAATCTTTGCAAGCATCATAAAATCATTTGTTTACAGGTCTGGCGGGATGTCATATTTGCTTCCACCAGAAAGCTAGTCAACAACTACAAATTGGAGTTGAACTTGAAGTCAATTCAAGAATACAAGAGTCCACAGGCACAATCGCCTATCAAATCGATTTACCCAAGGCAGATTTAGTGTTCAGAGGTAAGCACGATCCTTGCAATTCTAGAAATTCTTATCGAAACTCTTCGACAAAAAATTTTCCCTACACAAAATCCCTTGTTATTCTTCGCAGGAAGTGTAGATTCTAATTGGACAGTGGGTGCTGTTCTGGAGAAGAAGTTGCTGCCATTGCCATTCTCGTTTGCACTAAGTGGCATGATTAATCACAGCAAGTCTCAATTTAGACTTGGATGCGGTTTAATCGTCGGCTAAAGATGATTGATTGTTCAGTCGCATAGCCCATTTTTACCATGCAGAGGGAATCGGGTGTTTTCCGTTTCCTGTCTGACGAGACGTATGACGTAACCAACACCCATACCATTCTAACTTGATTTTCCTACTTGCATTCGTCATTTCTCTACCAGCTATTGTGAATACATTCGTGTCACGCGACCGTGTTGATCTATATTAAAGAATTATATGAGGACTGCATAATTTTATGTGCGTTTATTTTATAGTAGTTAAATGCTGCTCGGACATTTTGAAAGGAACGGAATCGTCATGGCAGTCTCAGATTCGAATTATTTCATAAAATCAGTACGCTTCGAATTGTCACAACGTATATAAAGATTACTGAACAAAACTTCAGGGAATATAAAAAATTGAGATAGACCACCGGTAACAACGTACGGTCCAACTGATAGTACCGTTTTGCATTAAATACACAAGGCATTTAATTTTATAAATATATATTATCCAGGAACGATCCTTCCTGAATATCATACTTGACAGATCTATTTTTTGCGAATTACGGTACCTCATTGCGTTCCATAACCGTAAATTCAATTGGACGTTGTTTCTCTTATCTACTTACGCAAACGAAAGCTAAAAATTGAGATAATATTAATTAAGCTGCATGAGATTATACAATTACCGTGATTCGTATAAAGAATCGAAAAGGTAGACGGTACAAATTAACAAAAAATTGTTTACTTTTCCTTGCGTCATTCAAACTTTTCATATTTTCCTAGACTACGGGTACGTTTCGAAATTCATTGCCAGTACTACGAGCATGGTTGTATCTCATTCTATTGCAACCAGCTAAATAAAAAAAAAAAACTATACTTCGTGGCACTAGCTTTGAATTTTTCAATTTACCCTATATTTAAATATCAAAATGATAGATAATATTGTTTAATAAAAATTCGGTAGCTGTAGATTCGCGTGTTAGGTAACAGAGAACGAAAGATAAAGAATGGTAATAATGTGTGCGATGTTGTTAATAAATACACTATATGATCATTACACATAAGCCCAATAATTTTTATTTCTCATTAATGTCAGAGATATCGCCCGGTTGCCCTTTGTGTGATTTTATGTGCGTCCTAGTCGATTATCTTTAGGTTACTCAAATAAGTGAGTGAAATACGATAAAAGATATATTAGAAAATTGATTGCGATACTTAATCGTTACCAGCGCTACCATCAAAAATATATAATGAAAATGTATTTTTTTTGCAAATCAATGCTCTTATCGTATTACATAAGAATTTCGAAATGAACACGACATAGTCGTGTTAATTATTTGACAAAAAAAATTAAATCACAAATCGTATTAGTCTAGAAAAGCAGTCGCAATGATCTTAGAACGATAGATATAATTAGTCATGACAATTATTAATTAAGAAACACCGAGCGAAAATTTTTAATCTTAATCAATAGTCAGCTTCATTATTTTATTATTCTCAATATGCGACAGACAATGTCTCATTGTCAATGTTAAGTTTAAAAAAATTTTATCAAAGTTTTTCCCTCCCCCCCTCTGAGCCACTTAAGAAACAGCAAACCAAATGTAAAAAAAAAAAATTGCCAAAAATCAGCATGAAATTGTGTCCCGCCGCAATTGTACACGAGTCGTGGAGTTGCCATAAAATAAAGAAGTACCTACAATTGTTAAAGCAAAACAGGAAACGGTAAGAACAAAACAACGGTGCCCACCCTCGTAAGCTTGTAGTACAGTGTAAAGCCGTTAGTTTGAAAGAAAGAAAAAAAAAAATAAAGCTTTCCAATAACGACCGACAAATGCAGGTCAACGATGACGAAAAGTCGCTCGTACGCGTCAGCTGGACTAGAAAACAATAAGCAATTAGTAAGAGGATCATTAAAGGCGTAAGAGGAAAAAGGAAGGAGAGTCGTAAGACACAAGCAGGAGCGAGATGAACGAGGAGAATAAAGAGACGCGTAAGCTTGGGGAGGGTCCGGCGTATAATGAAAGAGAAACATGGTCAACGACTAAGAGAAGAGGAACAAGAGAGAAGAGAAATGAATAAGTAAAGTGCAAGAGAGGACTTGGAAATAAACCGATGCTTGCCTTGTTTCTTGAGCTCCGTGACGACGTCGGCTTTACGCTCTCCACGTCGTGCATTATTGCCAGCGCGTAGAGGACTGTGCGAGGCCTGGTGCAATAGCCCTTTATGCTCGCGCATACCTACGATCTCATCTACGGGGTGTTCTTGACGGAAGTCATTAAACGTAACCTGCAGATATTTGATTGAGGTTATAGTCAAATTAAAACATTTAAGCTGTGCTTGACAGGAGGATGACTAATGTCCAGAGGACGACGTCGAGGAGGTAGGTATCCTGGAGGAAGAAAGAATTAAAAGTACACACGAGTAGAATGACAACGTTTACGATCCTCAGGTTGACCCTGGGCATAATTAATGTCTTTGTTTTACCTTGGGTTACTGGTACTGTGTATCCTAACTAAGGAGTACGTGATCTTGGCGGCAGTTTCAGACGATTTGAACGCTCACAATGGCTGCTGCTGAATATGCGTTAGAAATCTAGGAGTCGAAGCTATTGTGAACGATGTTACAGTAACGCGCGTGAAATTCACTGCACCAATTTCAATCACGAGTTCGATTGCTATTTTCTCGGTGGTTAATTATCGATAATATCGATCGATGGATCCTTGATTGCGTATAACCTCAATTGTGAAAACTATGACTTCTTCGGTGGATTTTCAACGTTTTCTCTCTTGTTTAGATTCTTTACTGGCATATATATTTTTCACCTAGAATATTATCGATTGTTAATATACGATTGAACGATGAATGAATGGACTATCGATCGCAAGAATAATAGAATGAATGAGCAGCCTTGTCCTTGGGACGCTAGAGCGTCTGTAACTCAGCACTCTCGATACAACATCCATAGGCCGGGTGGTTGTGAATCAGCCTAGAAATTTCGTAAACAATCTTTTCAGCAGCACACTGTGGCACGTGCACTACCACTGCAAAGAGCCATTGGTCTTGTATTACCTCGCGGAAAGGAGCAGCGATTAGCTTCCATTGAATTTGGCCTACCTGAACCCCGACGCGTTCGGTGCTCGAGGATTTATTGTGTCAATTGCCGTATCCCTGTCGCCGAGTATTGTCATCTTGTTTATCCTACAACTATTTATTGTCACTGTCACCCAAAGAGGTGGCAGGGTATACCTTAATGATTCAGAGAATACACGTCACTGAAGTGAGTCTTTCGCTAACGGTCGGTATGCGCGAGCGAGCGGCGGCCATATTGTTTTTCATTCAACTGTCATAAAATTCGAATAAGATTTTCCCGGTGCTTTCGGAGATTATTAAGTATTTAAAAAAAAAAAAAACAATACAATGTATAAATCCGTAATATTTCGTGAATCAGAAAGACCTTGCTTACATTCTGTACAGTTGTATCATCGGAATGATACTAAATGTTGTAAAATTGAAAAACTAAGTAGTCCTGCGCCAACTGTCAGTGAGTGTTGAGGTTCGCAGGTCTCTCGAGGCCGGTGGACGATAATTCCAAGTGGTGGTTGCTCTTTGGCTACAAGGAAGGGGATTTCTGACCGATAACGATACGTACGTACATAGCTTGTTGGCTATGTGTGCACGTAGTTTTCCCGTGGCATGATTCGCGCCTCCCACCATCGGGTCAGCAGGGGCACCAACTTCCCCTCTCGTGTCTCGAAGCCCTCCAACACGAGCACTCGCTCGCTCCTCCGGCCACTACTCTATGTACATAATACACGAGCTCACTCCCGATCATAGCTCCAGCTCATATAGCCGGCAACCGGACTTTTATTTCTTCTCCTGGAACGACCGACTCCCGTCGTCTTAGCCGGCTGTTCGTTTCGCTGAGGAAAGTGCGTGCGCGGCTTCCTGCTTTCGTTGCGAATCAAACCGAAAGGAGAATAAGTACCTCGGCGGAGGAGCGACATATTATTTACGATACGCGAAGGGTAGTGCTTTAAGGTCCTGTTTCACGATCCGCGTTCTCCTCGGACCAATCCTGAATCGTTCGGAAGAGTGCGCGACGACGTTATCGAGGATGAAGAGAAGAAGGAGCTCCACGGAAAACGATGGCCAACAGGTTAGCAAGTATCAGAGGCTGCAACGTGATTACGGTGAGTACCCATTTTTTTTTAATTTCTTTATACGCGATCGGTAAGTCGTTTCCATTTTTACGTCTTACAACTATTTCTCAATCTCGAGTATACGGCCTGTCACGAACTTACCGGGTTTGTGTACTAATCGCTAACTGGGCCGGTGGCCCGCGAGTTACTGCAGTCTAGGGGCCGCTTGTGGGGGATGTATATACGTTGGATATCAGAGTGATAACACCGCCCCTGCTTGCGATAACACGTATTACGTGTAGTCATGGTACAGAACCGATGTACCTAACAGACTCATTTGCCTTTAACGTTTTTCTTTCGATTCTCGTCATTGATATGATTACGTTTTCACTACTTACCTTTTTCGAAGAATTTTTGTATTTCAAAAGACAACTTTTTCGTCTTATCACTGATTCATTGTCAAATAGTTTGAGATGCTCGGATATTACGTCGAGATTACGTTAGATTTCACTAGTTTCCCCAGTCCTGACAATCGCATAGAAACAAAGAACTGTGCGTACATTGTTTTACGTATGAAAAAAAAAAATGAAAGTAAGGCAAATGGGGTTGAAAAAAAAAACAGCGCAAAGAACCGTAATGGTTATTATCCTATTATCTATTCGTGCAAAATGATATATTAGTCTATTGGTAAACATGATATACATATATTAACCGTACAGCTACTGCGCTACATAATACAGTCGTTACAATTGTCAAAGTGCGCAGTGAAAAGGACATAATTACCAATAACCTAAAAAAAACGTATTCAATTGAACAACTACAGCAGTACGTTACGCTGTACAGTGGATGAAAAAAAAAATTAGTAATTACAATAAAAATAAAAAAAATTTAATTTCATCTTCGTGCGACGTAAGACTCAAGGGAACCTGAAACAAAGCAAAGAAAAGGCGTCCCCGCAACAAAATACAAAGTTCTCTCTGACTCAGTCTTATTACACACAGTAAATCGGTACCTGGACTGTTTACAATTGGACTCTTGCTTACCGAGCTAAGAGTGACGAGTCGATTTTCAAAATTCCCAACAGCCTCGTGCGCCCTCTTAAAATATCTAACAGTTAAAACGTATTTCAAATCTCCCGCTCTTTTCACCGTATACGTACTCCGTCATCATAACAAGTCCGTAGCTGTTTTATATACAATCTATTCAAATTAAAAGAACTGCTCGACCGGTGCACGCGTCGAAAGACACCATGAATGGAACCGATCGCACGTGTCGATCGTTTAACCATCGACGATCGATCATTGATACGTGAGAGAGACGTTCGTTTACTTTTGCCAAGCGCGACTCCATAACAGCATAACAGCCGCGAGCTCTCGTTTATAAAACTTCGCCTCGTGCTCGATTCGTTCATTCCAAGAGGACCCGACGGTAAGATCGCAGTTAGTGTCAAGTGAAAAGCTATTTGATTTTTCATTGGGTCTCGTGGAAAGAGGATCGAGCCGACAAAAGGGGAAGGTCGGCCTGCCTGTGTTTTAGTTACACGTGATATGTCAAGAATGTGACAAAATTGCCAAATATTATGACAGTTAACAAATCCATGCCTATTTCCATCGTCGTGGCTGCTTATCGGTCCGAGACAAATGTTTTTATATCGATGAACGATTTCGTAATCGTATTTACGTAAACGCGAGAGACTGGAACTTTAAGACGATACACATTGATTGGTAGCTGCTTTTAAGAATTCGAACGATTTTGAATTTTTTTTATTATTTTTTTTTCTTTCTTACCTCACGATTTTGCTCCCACGGCGGGTGGCTTTACGGTTCGTTTAGGTTAGGTTGCTTTGACCTCTGTTCAAAGTCACTGGCGCTCGTCTTTGCTGTGTATATATATGTATATGTATATGTATTTGGGTGATCTCTTTTTTTTTTAATGCATCCAGGCTAAACAATCAAGGGCACAGTGATCGGAAAGCTTCACGAGAATCCATTAAGAAATTAACAATGTTTTCAGTCAAGTCGAACCTCTCGTGGACGGACGTTTAGTCGTTATCGTGAGGATGCGGCTTTCTCTGTACACAAGAGTCTCACCCCTCGTTACTGTATATTCATGGAGTATACGAAATTCCTCGAGTATCGTCATGCAGATTGTAAATTGTATTTGTGGAATTTTTTTTCATTTGGCGGCGGGGGGGTCAAAGGTCAAGGTCAGTAACATTACAAGGGGGTGGTCCAGACTCGAAAAATAAAATCGACGCAGTCCTGTCTCGCACGCGGATGCCATCGGCTGATGAAATGTTGCATATGATTATTTTCTGAACGTTTTTTTATCTTAATACACCCAGTATATAGTTGAATTTTTGATAACCGGATCATTAGCCAAAGTTACCAATGTCTTTCCTGAACCAGTCATTGCCGCCATTGCTACAGGGGTTCGGCGTTCGTGGACCGTTAAGGGTCATCCTTGAGGTTACGTGGCACAAGAGTCAGGGTTCATGTAAACTGATGCATTAAATCATCATTACGCTCGTCATCGTCTCTTTCCTTTACTTCTCTTCTCTCCAGCTTCCCTTCACCTACTCCAATCGATCATAATTCCCCGTTTCGCATCGGTGACTGGCACCCTTCTCATTACTTTGTTTCCTCTTATTCGTATTGCGCTGGCAATTAACTCGAACCGATAACCAAGACCGTAGTCGAAGCTCTCGGGAGGATGCAAAGTTAACGATAGCCGGATTTATGAAAAGTGTTTAATACAAGAAAAAAAAAAAATACATATAAATTCGTTTGACAAAACAGACAAAATTTTTGTCCAAGACGCCGTTGGAAATAACACGAAAAATTGTACGAAGCCGATCGCTGACCTTTTCGACCCGGATCCGCCGAATCGATACTCTCAAATATGATCACGCCATCGATACAATGAAATCTCGGCGACCTATGATCGAGAAGATCGATTTGCTCGTGCGACCGCGATAGATACGCGAGTTATCGTTCTATTTAGCGTACGTTTTGTACCAGGCAACGTAAACATGCGTCTCGCACGAACGGCTATCGTGGCTGGGTGGGAGTTTGCGAATAAAATGGACAATGATAAGGAAACGGATAAGAAGCATATAGGAGTTTATGTATATTTAGATTGGATGTACAGTAACAAAAATCTTTGTACGATCGCGATCTAATAAAACGAGAATGCCGAGGAGAAAGGGGATACGTGGTGTCTGGGTGCAATAGAGGCTAACTTCATAGGACAGAGAGAACAAGGCGGGTGAGGAGCGACGAGAGAAAATACTTCGAAATCATGATTATTTATTTAATCACGTTAATGTTTGACACTTACCGTCTGTTTATTTGAGAACCATCGCAAACGGACGCGATACGAACCACATCCGCGTCTACGTGCCCACACGTAACGAAAAGCAACCGCCGCCGCACCGTCGATGAAATTTGCCTTTGTTTTCCATGTAATAATTTCTTCCTCGCGACTCTGCTTTTGCGTACCGGTGTAAAAGCATTGATTCTGCATGATGACGTCACAGGTTACGCAACTCTATCGAGTATCTTTTATGACAGACACACTGACTCGGCGTCACCCCGTAGGATCAGATAGAGCGAAGATTTTCTTTTGTTTAACCTACGCGATTTCAGCTTGGACTACGAAACGTAACGTTGCGGGCACTGCGCATGCGCGTGCCGTGTGCGCGCGCAGCACCAGGATTTACATGGCGGAACTTGAGTTTGTTTCTTACGTTTTTTGTATACCCGTATTTATTAAGTCACGATTCATGCACGGCTGGACTATTAATAAATGTTCAATGATCGATCGATCGATCGCACGATCCTCTTTATTGTTTTATTTGTGATATACATGTATGACGTGAGTTATGCGTGCGTGCGGTTTTGCGTAGGTCGATTTCACGGTACGCAGGTATGCTGTTCAAGGTGTAAATAATTTAATGGCAATCGTAAGGGTTCTAAGCGCGACTTCATTTCAGTGCTACTACGAGCCGTGAAAATCACGTGCGATTGTGTTACGGGGAGGGTTTTTATCACTGGGCATTATCATTTTTCGTCCGTGACGTATGGCGACGATTACACGTAGCTGAAATTATCGATATCGCGAATAACTTTGGAATTATCGTGTGTGAGCTCGATAACGATTATCGTACCGTGTGTATGCATTGTCTTCCATTATTTACTAACAATGCACGATGGTCAGTGTAACGAATGGGACAAGTGCATTTGGATTTTATTTACGAATTTTCTTATTTCTTTTAATACTTGCTTCAAATTTTCTTCATACAGTTTTAACTCGGAGACACTCTTGGGACGTGAAACGAGAACGTGTGAGTCAGGGTCCATGTTCTAAATGTTTGGATGACTCTTGGACTCTCGCTCTGACGCGTTTCGTAACGTCAGTCGATTGTTTTGCTGAAATTTGTTTATTTGGGTAAATTCCATTTGGAATTTTTATCTATCCTAGTTAAATGAGTTTTTGTAATTTTGGACATTTTTCGATGACTTGTATCGCTGAATTTGATGCTGGATGAGAACCAAGTTCGTGAAGGCGTGTCTCCATTGGCTGGATGGCTGAAATTTCAAATAGCGATTTTTAATAGTCAAAATGACGTAAATGAAATCTTGTCGGAATTACGTGACACGGAATCAGGTGATCAATAATATACAAAAGTGAGATGAATTTGAAGAATTATTAATAAAAATTAAAAAAAAAATTTTCAAGCTTCGCTATACATGCTCCGGCCTGGATAAAACCGGATTCAATGATTCTCAACTTGAACGCGTCTTGTACCTGCTGTACGAAAGAGTGCAGGGAAGAGAATGAAATTGAAAAAAATATTTGTTTGTAATTTTAAAATTCCCGCCGTTCTTGGCAGGTTTAACGACTCGTTACGTTAAGTTATTTTTCGTATTCGTCGCAGTAAGATAAGGCTGGAGAGAGGAGCGTGATAAATGAAAAATCAAGGGAGCTGAAAGGATGCTTCAAAATGGCGGCATCACGGTGGGAGTGAATGGTTCGCTCAGGAAGAATCAGCCACAACCTACCGAACGCTCCGCCTTCGTCCAAACCTTAAAGTAACGAGGCAGAACGAGCGTGCTTGAATTAGCCGCTTCCCCTGTCACTGTGAACCAGGCTTAAGGGTCAGAAAGGGGTGCTCAACTGGGATATTTAAAAAAAATGGGACCATTCGAGAGAAAGTGATACTTTTTTCAACCTGACGTCATTCACGACCACATACAACGAAGAAGTCGCAATGGCGTGTTGACCATTCCATTCGTATCTCCATAGGTAGCAGCTGACTTGGAATTCGTCTGTCAAAATATTTTAGCTCCGGTGTTTTAGTCTGCCGCTTATCTCCACGCCGTGAATTATGCTCGTTTCGCTGCTGGTCTCAGACACCACTCAAAGGAAGACAGTAGCATAGTTTAGGGTAGTAAAATGAAAAAATAGGCAATTTTTTTTTTAAAGATACAAGGATCACTCGACGAGGGAGCAAATTGAATTTTGTAAAATTTCAAAAACTTTTTATTCAATGTCTCTGAACCCGTTTTGTACAATTTTTTTAAGTATTCTTTTATAAATGGGAAAACCGGAAGTGTTCGGATTTTAAATATTAATTATCACGCTCTTGGATCTTGTCGAGGAAAATTAGTCTGTCCTCTTAACGGCGCAAGTAGATAGCGAAAGTAACAGTAAGAGCTGCTTTGAAAAAAAAAATCCTCGAGTACAATTTTCCATAAAAATTCTGCACGGCATCCTAATCTCATATTTACAATTTTCCGAGTCCAATAATTGCTCTACGTAACACGTAATAGGTACACGTGTCAAACTTGTATGCAGCAGTAATAATTACTGCTTTAGCATTTCATGGAATGCCGTATAGCTATAAGAATTGCATAAACGTTTTTCAAACCTCGTGACCGTACAGAGCAGAACAATAAATCAGCATATATGCACAAAACTCAGGGTCTCGTTGACACGTATTTTTTTCTTTTAAATAACAAAAATGTCATTCATAATAAAAATTGAAAATTGCGACCTCAGCCGTTATGTAAATTATAATACAAACGTCGAATATTTAGCTCAAGGAATCGATCCGGGCAAGTTTCCATATGTATATTTCTCGTTACATAACGTACCTTGGCGCAGCCACGTTGTGTATCGCACTTAAATATAAAAGGAGTTTAGCCCACGCGATTTACCCACAGAAATTTACAGTCAATATTTTATAGCACCTGTCATCGCGATCGACCTATTAAATCTATTCCAGTCTCACGTGTCTAGTACTACCTCCCTGATATTGTCCTAGGTAAACCATGCGTTACCTTTATTGTCCCTGGAAAACTCGCATTCAAATTTATAGCCCAGATCCCGCAAACACTTTTGCTCAACCGCTCAATCTTTTAGGTTAGAGAGGATTATAGGCGGTGTACATAGGTACTGCTGGTACTAAGCTCTAGGCCTCCTGGTGAAATGTTTGTCTCTCCGTCGTCCTGGCAAACCGTCAAAAACAACAAACACAGTCCCGGATCGTGCCTTAAGTACTACTCGAGGAAAAGTGCCACGGAGCTTTATAGGTTAAACGTGCGCGCGCAGGTCGGCCATGTTTCTTTACCGATGTCCGTTTTACAGGTCAGTCTGCTCTTTGCGTTTTGAATATTATTTTTTAATGTTATTGCGTTTTACGGCATTTTTGCGACCGTAATGACGCTACGTTCACGTGTCGTTCAGGTCATTTAGGTTATTTAGAATAGAAAAATACGTAACTTAAGGAAACTTTTAGTTGGGTAACCGTTAATTAATTCTGGCTGCGCGCGCATGTTGGTTTACTTTTCTTAAGCAATTAGCTGCTTTTTAAATGTCGAATTATTAATTGCGCTTGTAGCTTCAAACTGCTATGTAGATAATGGGGTTATTTTTGACCTTCCTTAAAGTGACTTCTTACGTTTAAATAAGTTAGGCTTCCTTTTTTTTATGAATTTCAAGTCTAACCTATTTTTAATCATATTTCTAAACTTCTTAATTTTTATTATGAAAAATCTTCCTTTCCTGCTGTGTACATGGCTTTATTCTTTTTCTTTTTTTTCTAACAACTTTCCCTACCGTTCTTCTACGTGCAAAACACTCAGTTCCGTTAGGCCTAGCAGTATTACAGTCCACACCGTGTATTCTAACGGGTGTAAAAAATGTTCTATCAAAATGCCAATTTTTGTTTACTTCAACGTAATTAGTAAATTTTTCTAAATTATCTGATTTATTGAAGAAATTGTTAATCATAAAAAAATGGGGGCAAGGTACACTATTTAACGAAATCTTAATTAATCCACATTTTTACGTATATCACTTCACGTTGTGTTAATCGTTAATTAAAATCAGGACGGGTCGAATATACGCGTTTGCATTTACATCCAGCGTTCACCGGGCTACGGAATCGCTCTTTCTCGTAACTTCCGCTTCCGGTTATAAAAGTTTTCGCGACTCACGTAAAACTGCTTTTCACGCTGGCCAATCGTGTACTGAGCCAGAGGCAGCTCTCGCGGCGACTGATTTCATGAAATACCCAGTGATAATGCACCAACACTGCTGGCTACCGATATCTGGCACATGCATGAGTTCTATCTTGCAGCGTGCATTGGAAAATGGCGGTTCTTTCATACTGGTAGCAGCGATACGAACTTATCTATCAAGTCCATTAGTATCCGCTACTTGAAAAATTCGTCTTACGAAATAATTTTGGATTTTGAAAAAAAAAAAAATTTGTCATACATTTCATTCCCATTTCCCATACTTCAATGTATTAACTAGCAAAGAAATACTTATGGACGTAGCTCACGTGTCACTTGACGACGTCACTTAACGAAACGCTCGTACGGATGCCTTAAGGTGCTATCATACGTGATAAAGAGAGCTTCTGTTACACGATATTTTCATACGTGTATTATTCGTATACGACATTTATCGCTGTAAGTAATATGGCTTGGGCGAATAGGAGCCTGGCGAATTGGGTTGGGTTGAATGGTTATAACGAATTACATTGGATTGTTATTCGAAGAATGAGACGTCAGTTTTTTTTTTTCAAATTTTTTTTTCAAAATTATACTTTCTCACATCCTCACGCAGATCGATATACGTACGAAATTGTATATCGAAGACAAAAATTTTTTTTCATTCCAAATTTCCCTTTTTTTGGGAGGCAGGTAAATTTTCAATAATTTGAGAACCCCTGCTTGCAACTAGTTCAGATAAGGTATCGGAGCCCAGCATACAGCGATAGCGCTTCGCAACGCATTTACTAGCAAATGGCTAACAGAACAAACTATTCCAGTCTACGTTACGCTACCGGACGACCACTAAAGCCACGTAGTTGTTGGTGTGATTAGATTACAAATTATTCCTTCACGTGGAGTCGTTATCACTGACGCGTCGTTTATTTATTTATTTTTTTTTTAAACAAAAATCGAACACGTCAATAAACCTTGTCTTTTACCAAAAAACATAATAAAGTAAAAATAGGTCTCAAAATTGCATTAAAAAAATATCTATATGTATGTCAAAATTTTTTTGTAAAATTTTAACCTTTGACCTGCGTCTTACCGGAATTCAATATATGCTGCAATCTTAAAGAGCAATGGTCCAGCTATAGCGTCCCCATAACGTACTACAGTTAATACCCGACTGATAGGGTAATCTCTCAGTGGTAGAGATTAGCCAAGGACGCTGAGATAAACCTCAGTCATTGTTACAGAGACCTTCTCTTACTTCTCTTACCTCATGAGCGCAAGTCATGATTTTTAGTGCGCGGACGTTGGCAATGACGTGACGAAATCCCACGGGCTAATCAAAAAGACTAGATAAGATTACGCGTACAGCCATTGTCATAGTTGCGACTTTTGAATTTCCCGCCGTTACTCCATCTCGCCCATATTTGACCTGTATACACGAATGGCACGTAATGCCTATCTTTTTATTCTGAGAATCAGGGTGGTAACGAATTTTTTCATTTTTTTTTTTCTACATACCTACCACACCTGGAGGGTGGCTCAAGGGTGGGTTCCTGTCTTCGTAAAGTCTCTTTCCTTTTTTTTTCTGTTATTTTCGGCGTTTACGCGAGACAGCTGAACAACCCATGTCCCGGCACGTTGCCGGGCCCTGTCACTGATAAGAGGGTAAAAAAAGGCAGTTTTCCAGTTTAGGTGGAGCGGAAACGGCGACTGGGTTTTAACGTGGTGGTGGTTGGCACGCCTGACTTCGACAAGTACATACTCTATATAACCGCTGTACTTTTTTATATGCGGGTGTTATCTTCCGCCATGGACGAAGAATACCGGTGGGCTTTATATACGGTTGTTATGGTTGGTTCATATGTAAATTGTCATGGGTAAAAAGAAGAATCTTGGTAAAAAATTTTTTTTATCTTTACGTAGGAGGAACCATGAAGTTATCTTCAGTTGAAAATTTTCAATTGACCACTCCTTCGGTATGTTGGCCACCTTGCCTCGTCTAGTCATCCCTTAGGAATAAAAAAATCCGCCCTGAAAAACGCCCCCTTATTCGTTTTCTCTTATCTGCCTGTACCAGACGCGGACTGTCAAAATATAATACATATTGGTTGGCTGCACTGTGTACGACGACTTGCTTTCGTAATTCCCAGTGACTGCTGTTTTATGTTCTTTTCAATTCTTTTTTTTCTTTTCTAACGTTGTTAATGTACGCGGGGTATGGCTTTTCGTATAACAATGCTCACTTTGAGAACCCCTGTTCTGCCCTAGGGTATTATGGGAGGCTTTAAAAGGAAACCGTAGGACGGCCAAGAACACTGGAAGTATTATAACAAACTGCTGCGCGATATTTTATGAGTTCCATAAGGAAATGTCGTGAGGCTGATTGTTCCGTGTGTACCAACGTCAAGGCAATCGACGTAATGCATGCGCGCGCCGGTGGCCGTTAGACTGGATTTGGAGGTCGGCGAGGTGTTTTTTTTTTTTTTTTTTTTTGAAAAATTGTACCAAATTTCCGTGAAAGGTTCGAAGGACGATTTTGAAAAAAAAAAATTTCAAGGTAATTTTTAATTTAATTTTTTTATCCATACGTACAGGTACACGCGATCGGATGCATTTATGCATGTGCACGTATGTTACACGACTGTCGAGCATACGCGATTCTGTGAGCTGAGGCCATCTGTACTTTATGCCTGGAACTGTAATCGTGCTGCTTTTTTTTTTTTTATTCGATACTTAGTATCTTTATATGACTGATTGAAAAATTCGCGTCGCTACGGATTGTGGATTCTTTCGGTTGATAAGGACTGTGCGACGGATTCTCTTTGAGATTGAAATTATTTCTCACTGGTGCTGTTGTGGGTATTTTTTCTTCTTCTTTATATAACTATTATTCGGGTCTTTGAGGATTTTTTTTTTCTCTTTTTCCGGTATTGCAACCGGGTCGTAAATTTATAAGGACCCTGCAACCAAAGCGCCCGCCGTAAAATAATAACGAGGCAAATATTTACCATCGTCTTTTCCCAGGCTTCACTTTCGTTTCTACGTCTGAAAATCTGTGAAAAGAAGGATTCTCGCACTCTTCGCACCTTACAGCCGCACTAAGCTCAGGGATTTCCTCAGGGTGTCGCGCATTATGCGTCCACCCTAATTCGTCCGCCATATTGGTTTTCCTGTGGCACTTAAATAATCCTAGGATTTCGTAAAATATTCCAAATTCACGATCAATATTTTACTTCAGAATTTTATCTTAAATTCAAAATTTTCAAAATTTTCAAAACTTACTTAACTCGTTTATCAGAGTGCACGTATCGGCCAGGTACAATCGCACGTTCGTATTAAAGATTCCCTAAGCAGGTTTTTACCCTAAACCGGAAGTAATTATTATAAAAAATAAAAATATTTTAGTCGATTAATTAATGACAATTTTTTTGGTCTCATCTTTTTCTATTCTCTTCATCCGAAACAACACGTGTTTCCAAGGGGCGAGTCATGGGCTTGATAACAGATAATAATAACAATTACTATCCGGCCCAGGACATGCGCAATGGACGGTTATGCTGGTATAGCTAGGGGGCAGATCGCGGGAGGTTCTCTATTTTTTTTTTTTCTTACTAACGTCGATTTTGTTATCGCGCCTGGCCAGGAGTCCGGCAACAAGACCGGATGTCCGCCCGCGCAGGATGTGACGTCAGTACTTCGGAACACCCAACCAACGGCATCGTCGCCCTGCGCAACAGCGCAAACATTCCGACGTCTTGGCATCGCCTGTATATACGCGTGTACGTTTTCTCCAGGTACACGTGCCTCCCTTTTCCCTTGGGTGAGTCCCAAAATATCTGTCAAACTGTAGGACGTATTGGGTCCGTTTGAAAAAAATTTGTTTGTACCTTCAAAAATCACTGGGGTTTTCCCTATTCTTTTTCCAAAATTTAAATCACGCTGGTTAATACGGAGAATTTGGTTGGGACACCCTTTATAAAATTTGGAATGACTTTTGGTGATTGATAATTTTTTTTAAAATTTTTTATCGGGATCAAAAGGCCACGTGATTAATTATTGATATTTTTGATTTTGCACTTGTCGTTTCTCTTTCGGTAGATTATCAAGCAATTGAATTTTTTGCAATTTTTTGAAAAATTTTTTTGGATCGTACACCATTTCTTTACCGTGCGAGGGTTTGTTATGACTTTTAAGGATTTTAACGGTATAGGGTGTCACTTGTTTACTTTAACGGGTATTCTGGATTTTGACCCAATTTTTTGTCTGCTCAGCCGACCGTAGCTCTTTGCTTTTCGGAATCGTGTTCAAAAGCCGCAAAAACAATATGGACGCGTCAAGTGGTTTTGACTTTGTTAATCCGTGCAAAAAGTCAAAAATCACTTCTTCTCGTGCCTCACCACAAGCGAACCTCCGAAATATGCCTTTAGCGTAAATTGGATCGATATGAAAAATTTGGAAAAATTTTCTACGCGACCCCCTCCCAAAAAAAATCCAAATTACCAAATCGCTCCTGCACGCGGTTATAAGGTCGGAATATTCATAAATCTCGAAGCCAATTATAGCCGCAGTCGGTTAACATCCCCATATATTATTATTATATACGAAGCGACAAAAACGTTTAGTGACATAAAATAATATCTGACCGAACTAATAAGGGTTTTCTCGTCCAGCTGCGATCTTACAGTCTGAAAACTTTCTTGGCCCTAATATCCCATTACGAGGTATACCGAGTACCGCTTACGACCTATGACCCCAAACCGACTGATTTACTGTTCCCCTTTTTCACCCCCTTCTTCTCCTCCTCGCCCGCCCCTCTTGCGAGACGTCAGGACCCTTTTTTCTAAAACACGTTCTTTACCGATCTCGAGCTGGCGGGGATTCCCGCCCCTTAAATCCTTTTCGACCATTTATCCCAAATGAAGTTATGCACGATTAAGAAAACTATCGATTACGTGAAAATCGAAATTCGATTAACACGAAAATGAAACCGTACGTCATTTTCCCTTAAATTTTTTTTCCCCTTATTAACTGCGTCCAAGCTACCCCTTTGGTGGTGCTCCCGAAGCATTATTATTGTGATTATCGAGACTCCAAAATCGGCACGATCGTATACTCGAGATTTTTGAAAATATTTACGTCACCTTTTTTTATTTCGGGTGGCGCTTAAATTGTCCGAAAAAAATTTTTTGAGCGCCGAATTTTCCAACCCTCGAGTCTCCTGCTGTGAATCAGCCGAGAAACTACCCCTCTCCTATTACGCCACGCTGTCTGTGTTACGTTGTTCGCGACTCGAAGCGGCTGAAAACTGTCAAACAGAGAAACTACGACCTGTTGAAGAGGATAAGGGCTGCGCAGGGTCCGTGTCCTGGAGAAGAGCCATAAGAAAGGCGATCCTGTCTAAAGTGGGACTGAAGTGAAAAAAGAGTGGGGGAAGTGGAGGAAAAAAAAAAAATTGGAAAACCCACAGAGATTTTGCCGCGAAATATTCATCCCTCCTCCTTTTCACCCTACGAGGAGAGGGATGTGGGTAAACGAAAAAAAAAACAGCGAACGATCAAAAAGACCGCGTTCAGCTCTTTTCATCCCTTTTCCTTTTTTTTTTCTTTCTCAGTCGTCTTTCGTCACGAAAGTAAAAGGAAGGCGAAGGCGAGAGATGGCAAACAAACGGGAAATTCAAAAACGTCCACGAGCCAAGGGAAATGGCAAATATAATATAAAGGTAGCCCCCCCCCACTTCCCCTTCTCAAAAAAAGGTCCTACGGTCCGTTTCCAGTACAATGGTTTATGGGGATATACTTGTCTTCTTTTTTTCCCTTTTTGTCTCAATTTTTTTTCATTTTTTTTTTACAACCATTGTCTCTATACTCGCGCTTCTAACGACCCCTAAGCAGGCCCAGTATTTTATTCGGTATTTCATATTTACTCTCCTAAAAATGTCATGAGTCCCCGCGAAATATACACCATATAAAAGAAACTTTTTTTTCCATATGGTATTGCATGCTCATTCTGTGTTGGTAAAAACTATTAAAAAAAATTCACTGACCAAAATTTTTTTTCAACATGCACCACTTAACGGCGGAGTCTAGTGGATTTTGAAAATTATTTTTCAAGTGCGACCTTATCAATGAGACTGATTGTAGTTGTGTATTGGGATGAGTATTTTTTTTTATACGAGGTGTTTATGACTAGTGATATTTTTTTATGTCGATCAGAAAAGAATCATTGTTCGATATTCGTATAGGGAATTTTTTTTTTAATCAACGCCACTTCGACCATCTAGTTTTCAAGGGTAGTTTTACGAGTCGGTAGGGTTAGTGGTTTGTTTATAATAATTTGAGGGCATTAAAAAAATATAAAAAAGGGGACACGAAAATGATGGGGGGGGGGGGGGGTCACGGTGATAAATTTTGGGGGGGTTAGTGACCCTTCGTTCAGACCCCGAAACCTAGCAGAGTCAAAACGTATACACTTTGCTCCTATCTTTTTTCTCTCTTGCTCTCCCTTTCAGCCTCTGTCCCTTATTTTAGAACCATAAACCAATCGCCTTGAAGTGTCCGACGATCGAAATATCGTTTGTTTTATCTGAGATCATTTATTTCGATGTCTTTCACTAGATTTAACGATCCTTTCGGTTCCGGCTATTATTACCAAGTAGCTTTTTAATACTGGAAATCGTCTAGACGTCCACTTGAGTTATTCGGACTGGAAGGTTATTTTTTAAAAATATTTTTTAAAATTTACCTCGACACAGTCGGTAAAGTAGATCGCGCTCGTTATCCCAACTGTCATAAGAGAAAAATTTGGCCTGTATTTTAAGATATTAAAAACAAAAATTTTTAACCAACCTAACCTCATTGCTAATTGTGACATATGGCCGTGATTACGCGGTCTGACGTTCTACAAGAAACGTCAGAATATTTCAAAGAACGGAAGACGAGACTTTTATCCACGACGTAACACTCGGCTCTTGGCGAAGAGCCAGTTGAAGGGTCACAGCCGTAAAGGTCAAAGGTTAGATCCTCGTAGATCGACTTATAGGGTACAAGGACATTTTTTCGAAAACTCGATCATCCTTATCATACATTCTTATCATTCGCTCTTACACATTCACCTATTAAAATACTCGGCGTGAATATACGTGACAGCCAGTAAAAAATTATTTGAAAACTTCGTTATGCTTTTCTTTTCAAAAAAAAAAACCTATTTTACCTACACCGTAGACTTTATGGCGATCCTTATCTCCGCGGTAATATCCTTGTCCTCTAATCTAAGTAACCAGTGAAAGGACTCAGGACGTAACTTCGTGCATCCCAGGGAAAGTGCCTTCTTAACTTAAGGCACCCTGCTAGGTATAAAATTTTTTTTGAAAAAGAAAATAAATGTCCAAATGAATTTCCTGAATTTTCAAAATTCTCTATTTTAACCTGACCTCTCAAACCGTTACGTTACTATGTAATATACTGACTAATCTTAAATCGCTCTTTGTAACGTATTACAAAAATAAAATAAAAAAAAGCACACATGTAAAGCCTAGTTCACATGTGGTTAAAAGCTATGGTGGAAAATAGTAACTACACGGTACTAAATATCTTTTTACGATCACAGCTCGTTTCAATACAGCTCGATATACGTCACCTGAATTGTATTAAGAGAACAAGGCCGCCGCAAGAGATTTAATTAATCATTTAATTAAATTCGCGCGCGGTGGTTATTAAACGCAAGAGTTATTACAAGAGTAGCTTGAGAATTGCAAAAAACGTATGAAAAAAAAAAAAAACAAAAAAAATGTAAATTTATTATGTAAAAAAGTAATTATGATAAATTCAAAAAAAATTATATCTTCGAATTTCATATATTATTAGATATCTGATATAATATTCTTTATACATATATTTATCTGCATGACTCTCGAGCTACGATCAGTCAAGTGTAAATCGCCGGAGGGGAAGAAAAGACAGTTCAAAGTTCGCGCCGGGTCACCGATGCCAAGCAATACATGTTTCATCGTTTCATCCTTCTGATTCCTCCGACGACTAAAATCGCTTGGCGTCACAAAATTTCCACTGGTCATTCGTTCCCCCCTGTGCTCCGTTCCTTTGTTCTTCCGAGCGATCATAACAATTGAGACAAATGAAATTGCCATTTCTATTATTAAAATAGACAATGAGTAATGTCCCGTTGGTATCTATGAGAAAAAGAAAAAATTCGTACCTTAACCTCGTTGAATCTTCGTACAGACTGAGATAGAAGAAAATGTGACGTAACTTATTCCCAACGTATTTTTAACGTAGGACGACAAGTGGTAAAGTTCAACATTTTAAGAGTGTCGTGACGTAAGCATAACTGATCCGTAACTACAAAGTCGAGAATCTAAAGGAAAAAAAAAAAAAAAAAAAAAAGAATAGATGGATCTGATAAAATTAAATATTACGGAATCGCGGGTCGAATTTATTTTCTTCATTTAATTCTCTCGGCGATTTCTCATATCCGTTACGGAATTCGCACGCGTCGCCATGTCTCTGCTTCGATACGTGGAAATAAGTCTGTTTTATGTACTCGCTATAGGACGCAGAGAGGAATGCGTTATCTCATAAAGCTGGAACAAGATCGTGACGTTACACGAACCAAAGGCCTAAAGAGACGGGAATGTGGGTAGGAATAATTATAAATGAAATTCATTCGTTGTAAACGTATGTAAAAGAATTGACAATTAATACCGTAGACTAAATAATTTTCTTACTAGCAACCAACAGCCGAACGATAGATTCATTGAAACAATCTAAAATGTAACTATGACGTACAAAAGATAACCTCAATCTCGTGGATACGTGCAGTTATCATAGATTTGACGTATTAACGTCTTTATATGCATCCACAATGTATATCGCGTGTATATTATTATCGTGGTCGCGTGCCGTCTCGTTATCACCTTATCGCCATTATCACGATTATCGGCCACCTAGTAACCCGCGAGATTTATACCATACAAAATTTTACCTCCGCAACGCCATTTTTCTTTTCCTTTCCTTGTCTCTCTCCAGTACGTGAAGTCGTTCGATTTTCTTTTCGTTTCAAAGCTGTTCAGTTTCAACGTCGCACTAATCCCGGATTAAAGTTTCCCTAGCTCAAGGTTACGCAGGGCGGCCGGGAGGGTGGCAGGCCTGCGATACCCATAACTGCCATGAAATTCAGTTCTCTCGATTACCAACGTGAATTTGTCGCAGACGTTAATATTCCCTAGGGACTTTACCCCTCTCCCTGTCGTCTAGTTACTTTTTTTCTTTACTTCGGGGGTTGCTTTAAGGTTACGCTCGTTTAGACGCGCGACTCGTGTTTGCATTAGTACAGCGACGCAACCGCCAGACGTCGAGATAGTACGAGCTGGTAAACAGATGTAAAGGAGGCTCGAGGGTGTTTGCACATTTTACGACGGCACGCAGACTGGCCCTCAGTCTAACCTCACTTTTTTTTCTTCTTTTTCTTCTCTGAAAACCTAACCTCGAACAATTATACAAAGTAAAAGGTACGACGCCCCATTGTTTAATCGTCTTTCAAATCTGTACCGAGTAAACGTTGATCGTACAAAGAAAATGTATGACGGCGTCATTTAATCGTCTTCCAGGTACGGGGTTGTGGACTTTCCTTTAAATCTGGACAAATTTTAAGGTTAGTTTTTATTTATTGCGTATGTATATCCTGGTAAGAAAATGAAGACTGGGTTGATGTTTTTAACTGAAATATTTTCGTAGTATTGTCGTTTGACGCTTAACGGTGAAAACGAGATGACACAGGAGTGGGAAAAATTACTGCAGATTAGCCTATCTTTCGAGCGGGATGAATGGACTGCGTGATTGCACTATCACTATTTCTACTCTTAGCTATCATAGCTCGTAGTACGAGCGCTTATACCGCATGCGGCTACCACCGCGATTATGGCTTTCTATCAGCATTTAAGAGTGGCATAGTAGCCTAATCTTGCGATTATAGTGCGTCGAGCAGACACCGTGGCGCTTACGTCTTCTTTCGCTCTCATTGTCTTTTTATCCTTTTTTTTATCTCTCTTTGTACCACTGCCACGGACACTCTCTTTTCTGTATTACTTATTACTGTATATCTATATACTTGACTCACCGGTCTCTGATCTCTTACTGTACGTTGATATCAACTATATTTTGATCTCACATCATTCCGTTTACAGTCTCACCGTATTCGGTCGTTTACATTAATCGTCTGGAAGAAAAGGCGAATTTTCACTGCAGCCAACTTGACAGACTTTCACTAAGGCAAATTTGAAAATTTTCTATAACGGAGGACCGGTTGACTTATCTCATGTACAAATGTACCGATACGGTATACCTATATATATAGTGAGAGTGAGTAGGGTATTTTGAATTTTTTATTTTTTATTTTTTTCAAAATACACCATCTTTATTCAGTTTTTTTTTTTGGTACGTGGTACAATAAAATGCAGATATATTTTTTGATTTTATTTGATTGTTTTCTAATTTTTCAACGAAGATTTCGGTCTTCACGTATTTTTTTGTAACTAGATCGGCCTCCCGGCTACCTTGACGTTCGTCGTCGTCATCCTCGGCACACCTGGTGCTTCGTCCTCTCCTCTTTCAGGTCTTATCGGAAATAGGCAGAGCACACCCTTACTCTTGTATATGAAGTTTATTGCCTATTCGTATATAGCAGCCAGCACCTAACCTTTATTGTACGATCTTATACCTTTAGACTAACCTTTGCTACAATGGTCGGGCTTGTTTTCCGGCGACTTTTAGCGTAACGACATTATTTCACTTACCTGCCTATACTCTTATACGTTTCGCGTTCTTATCGGACATATTTTCAAAAGGGGTTCTCAATCGACTTTGATATCTGATTTGTCATTTCTTTTCTTTTTTTTTTTTTGTTTTTCGAAGTCAATTCTTACTGTACCGCTCGCGTATAAAGAGTTCATTGAAAATCTTTGAAAATCTACCGCATTACGAATATCGATACATGGCGAGTCCACTCGGTTCATTGCGGATGACAGAGACTGTTTTTGTAGTGACTCCAGAAGATAACGGACTCGACCTCTGACCTCGCTATACAAAACCTCTTCCGCTCGTTCCTCTTAAACCACCAATAACGTAAAAGTTCTTGTTAGAAATTTCTTTTATATGACTTATATATTATTAACAAATTTTTTTTATATTGACTCGAACACTCAACCGGAAGTCAACATCTGTCAGACTTTCGGCTATATAGAGCCTACAATTGTTTTTGACAATTGTTTTGAAAATCAGGAGATGGGCGTTCTATCGACTTTAATTCGAAAAATTTTTTTGTCAAAAAAAATGGATCACTGCCGATTAAAATGCCGGGTTAAGTGGTTAATTTATTTTAGTTTCTTATCAATCGTCAGATTTTGATATCTCTGTCTCTTTTATTTTCATTTCTCAATCAACCTCGCGATAACTTTTGAAAATTTGTATATAATGACAATTTACATTATTTACAAGTGACGTTATTTGTTCCCCGATGGATTCAAGTAGCGGGTTAATAATTTTTTTTTTTTAATAATTTAACAACAGTCCAATTATTTTATCATCACAATTAATAAGTTCCTGAACAGCCTGAATTATTTTAGGTTAGATTCGCATTGTGGGTATTGGTCGTGTCGTTGATGACTTATTATACTTTGTTTACCGATGCAAGAGAAAATTGGCATAATAAGCTAACTTCACAATTGACGGCTTAATTAACAGTGGATAATCGTGGTTAATTATATACGGTGCAAGGAAAACAATTCTTAATTCATAGTCGCAATATTGCGTGACCTGCGTCGACGCGGTTCAAAGAGGTAGCGAGAGAGACGTTATCGTGCGAGCTTGTCGATGATGAAGCTTGTTTGAAAACAGCGGTTTGCAGTCGGTGTCGAACGTGGAAATTTCTTTTCAGAATATTCCCAAGCATTGAAAACAAAAAGAAAGAGGCAACAGAGAGACAACTTCGTTTATTACGTACCACTGCGCGGACGCCGCCGTCGGAAAAATATGTTTTGTAAGGGCTCGTGACAGCGTGGACGATAAGAGGAACAAAAAAATATGTTTGCACTCTCACTTACTCTTGTGGACTTTCATCGATGATTTATTCGGACATCAAGAACCTTTACCCCATACTGTACAAATAAATACTCCTTACTATTATGTCTAGACAGCAGAAACTCGCGTCCGTTATACCTAACCTAATTTAAAATCACTCCGAGCTAGACTGACGCGCCCGGGCTGTCTACGAAGTGTACTACGTTAGTCACAACAAGTACGATTATATCGACTAAATAAAAGTTCACGTGACGTATTTTTGTTGTAAATAATTTTATAATTTATTTACTTCCTTTTTACTAATTTATATGGAATTTTAGTCCTTTCTTATTATCTTCACTGTGCTTCGTACTGACTTACGTAGTCGCGAGCTTTACATCGTTACCGGATTTGAATTACGTAGAAAATTCAAACGTACTTTTGCTAGTTGGTTACAATTGATGTGATTGTTGCGAATTATTGTGATATTATTAATCGGAATGAATTTTTATATAAAATAATTCTTCTGTGATATGCAATATTGATAACGCAGCATTTTTATTAACTATACAGTACAGAGTACCTGCTATTGATTTTTATTAGAGCCGTACTGAAGACGCCTTACTAATTGTCAGCAATTTTTTTTAATCGTATGATTAATCGGGGTCGTGGCTTATTGTTGGCATCGACTCGGCAGCATCGGACAACAATTATGCGGCTGCTCAGTGATAAGAAATAATCTCTTTCAACGGAACCGCACAATTGTTTGGGTTTGCGTGTACGCGAGCGGAGACGAACGTAAGGAATCGATGTAGAAACGTTTTATATACGAATCGAGTGAGACGAGTTGAGTTTGTCTGGAAGTTATTAAAAAAATATGTTTTTTTATTGAATTCACAATTACACCGTAGAGAGGGGGGTACTGATAATTTAATGAGCCTGACCTCTCCAATTTGATTAGGTAACGTCAATAAGGTCAGCTCAATGTTAAATCCTTGATATATACATTGTGACTATCGTTTGTTAACAATGTGCTCAATTTTTTGTCAATGGCCCCGCACGCGAGCACGGCAATTATTTTGATTATAAATAATATTCTGTCGACATGTGTACCAAAAAAAAAAAAAAGGTAATTAAGTCACGAAATTGATAAATAAATTGTTTATTATATATTTAACGTTATATCTTTATTAAAATTAAATAATCACATAAGATCTAACGATCTTAAATAATCATTTCAATTGACGGTTTAAGCTTGGCACGGTAACCGATCGGTCATCATAAGCCGGCCAGTCAGTGGTTCATGAGTTTGAGAAAGTTTATTGACTTCGGTGGGTACTCGATCTACTACGCGATACAATTGTGATACTAAAAAAAATTTTTTAAAATAATAATTGACTAATTAACGTGACGGTTGAAATAGAAAAATCTTAAATAAACTTGAAATCCGATAATCAGTGGTCTTGATGACAGTTGACCCACGACACTCGATGATTATAAATAATATGTTTATCTTGCCGAGGGGAGCAACTTGCGAACCGATTCTCACTTTATGCTTTTTTTTTTCTTCTCTTTTCACTTATTTTCTCTCCTTTCTTCGTCACGCACTCGGACAATCGTCTCCTCGCCTCTCTTACTTCTGGTCCCACGGGTACATTGTGTGTGCCGGCAGAGTCCATCTGCGTGCGTATGTGGCCACCAGTAGGAGATAAGGGCCTCTGGCTATTTTTGTAACGTACTGGCTAGCAACAGTTCTCAAGGGGGTAGCCGTTAATGTCTAAATTAAATAAATTAAACTAAGTTCAGTGTACATAACAATTTTGTAGGTTAGGAGAATCAAGATGGACGACAAAATTATTAAACGTTACAAATTGATCTTGACGTGAGAATCGATCGTTATTGGCATGATGTAATTTTCTGTAAGGTCCTAAGCTCTAATTTCCATTTTCTAGTATTGGAGTACGTGGAGAACTCGCCAGAACCAACGTCCCAGGTTCTGGCCGAGTGCAGGGACGACGCTACGGACTTAGATGTCACTAGGAGAACGATCAAAGTCGAGAGGGACCAGGATCAGGGAGTTGAGGAGAGACAGCAACATCAACAACAGCAGTTGAACTACGCCGGCGCGGATGAAGGCGGGAATGGCGTGGGCGTGCTGGAGGCGGGTCAACCGGAAATGGAAAATGGCGCCCTGGTGGAGTCGACCGGAGCTGAGGCCGTGGCAATTCCCGTTAGGACTGAGCACGAGGAGGACGCCAGTGCCACCTATACTCTTCATCAGCTTGGATACCATTCCGGTCATATAATTCATGAGAGGTATAGCCTTTTGGATGAGCTCATAGAGAATTAGATCCAGCAAGTTTCGATGTTGAATTTTATAAAATTGTACGATAACCCTCTGACCTTGAAAAAAAGTTTATTACGTACGGGAGTAGCGTTGAAATTTGTGGTGGGGGAAAAAAAAATGTTGATTTTCATCAAAGTTTAAATTATTTTTTAAGGACCTACGTAGCTGAAGAATCTTGCCAATACACCGAAAGTGATCTTCGGGAAGATCAGCGACATCAACAGCACTCCCACCACCATCAACATCATCACGATCATCAGCATCACCATCAGCAGGCCCAGGCTCAGTACGGTCAGCTTGGGGCGGGAGAGGTCCCGGTTCCCGAAGGAGGGGATAGCCGCCACCCGACGGAGGCCTCTGTCCCGCCACAGGGAAACCGTAGCACCAGTCACATGCCTCACTCCACGATGCATCGGTACGGAACAGAGACGCTCTCCCCGACGGATCATCAGCAGCACCACCTGTCGGATCCTCATACTCTGAGTGTTCATCGTCACCTGGAGGAGCACCATCATCATCATCATCATCAGGAGACTGACGAGGACGTGGAACGTGTTAACAGTATAACGGCCGCTATGAGGGGTGCACGAGGTGACTTCACCCTGGGTGCTGTGCTCTTTCCAAATCTGACCAGCAGCGCCGGTGCCGGTAGTCAGTCTGGGAACGGTAGTGGGGGCAATCCTCATCATCATCTAGAGGACGTACTCCCGGATGATCCGTATCTTCAACATCAGATTCGTACCGGTGCCGGATCTGCTTCGGCTGGTGGTGTCTCGCCACCGGTTCGCACTGGCAGTTCACCAGGTAGCAGTAGGAGTCCTCATGATGATCAGGACCTGTCATCCCCACATAGACACACTGGACAGAATGATGGTGGATACAGTCCTACCGATCAAGGAAGACTTCAGAGCTTTACTCATCTAACTGCTATGCAACCTCCTCCGTCGGTTCAGACCAATCATAATCTTCAGGATGCTGACAGGGTCTCTGATCAGTTGTACATGGAGAATATTTACAATCATCATCCTGGTGGGACACCGCATCATCATCAGGATCACGAGCAGGCTACTTCTACACCCTATTCGCCTACCGGGCCACTATCCAGGTTAGTGGACTTTATTGTACAGTGGATTGTTTGTGGGAGAGGGCTGTATCTTTTGACCCTTACATAGGGTCACGGCGATGGTTTCTTAACAGTGAGGTGTTCTTATCGTGCACTTAATCTAAGGTATGATCTATGGTCCAGATCATCCACGGTGTCTCTGATTACGTGACGCGTTGATTACGAATTCGCTATTTACCAGTGCCCTCCCTGTACCCATAAGTCAGACTTCAGGAATTTTATTTAGGACACGACGCACGCGTGAATTTTTTTTATTCAAAATTGGAAAAATCACTTTTTAAGTGGATTGTTCTGTTCTTATGATTTTTGAAAAAATCTTTGGTTACTCCTATTAATTTAATGGTGGTACAAATTGTCGTTTTTTACATTTTATTTTGAAAATTTTGTATTTTATTTTTTTTAAATTAATCTGTCCGTCGCGATTCGGCATGTGTCTTTCGTTCGTTTTATTGCAGATTCTTTATTTATTTTTTTTTTTCAAAATGGCCAAAAGCTCGCAATACTGTGCCGACACACGCACAATAGCGAAAAAGGAACACGTCACGTCGTTGCCGCGCAAAAATATTTGCTTATAAGCTTAAGGACCAGGTCCTGTGTGTCTAGGCGATACACTAAACCAAACCGATGATGGAAATGATGCCCACTTGGAGGACCTATACTAACATTTCGTGAAAGAGGACAGTGTTTCGTGTTTGTTGATTCCCATGGGTAACGGCGTGCGCGCGCCGCCCATCAAAATTAGGCAAACTCCGCAAGTCCGTAGAGTCCATGGAAAGGAAAAAAACTGAAAAGAAAATACCCATCATCCCCCAGTCGATAAAATTATGCCCACTAGGATGCGCTAAGAGAAAGAGAGAGAAAAAAATTATTAGTACAGCCTTATAATTCTTATCATATATCCATGGACATTTATCCGATGTTCTACCGTGCTGATAACCATAATAATCATAAACGAGTCGCAATCCATTTGTTCAAGGCAAATATTAATGAACGAGAAGAAAAAAAAAAGTCACGCTTTAATACCAACTTTAACGTGTCACAATGCCAGCCATTGCGCAACTGTCAATATATCGACGGAATTGCACTCATTTTCAATGCCCGAGTATCTATTGTTAAATTACATATTAGCCTCTTATTTTTTTAATGGTCAAAATCAATCAAGGTTCAATCGTCAGCCATACTAAATGTATACAGACTATACAGGGTGACTCAGGAATATTGCACCAGATAGTTTTACCATAGAAATCAAATACAGTCTATTTCAGTTGGTCCGATTGTTCGTAAAATCCATATAGAATTTGAATTTAGTCTGAAATTTTTTTTTTTTGTACGAAAAATGCATGATTTTTTAAGAATGACATTTGAAAAAAATTTTGAAAAATTCTACAGACTGTCTTTGGTATTTTTTATTATTGCAAAATACATTTATGTAGTCTTATGACAGAGGTTATATTTTTTATATTATACATACGATATATCCATATATATATTCATGGCCACGTGGAACAAATAATGCTTGCGCAATATATATATATATATATGTATGTATACACGGCACGTGCACTCTGAGACTTTTGGCTGTTATTTCTTATTTTTGTTTACAATGACGAAACGAAACAACAGGGTCGATGAGCTCCTGCAGTTGTTAAGCCGTGTGAGACACGGAAAAAAAAAAAGCCGTTCCCCTCGATTCCTCATAATCATCAGACCAAAACGAAAAAGTACAACAGGGAATTCATAATTGGTCGCTTCACCTCAGAGACAGTTGGCGACATTAATTGTTTCGGACACTCATAATCATTACCAACCTCACCGGTCATTGATCCCCGGTGCAAAAGTCCCTAGGGCATAACCATAATGTGAATCCGCCTATTTAAAATACCACCATGCTAATTGTACGGTACAAAATCGGTATTTAAAAAAGTAGAAAAAAAAATCCGTATCGAATGTACGTTGTAGAAACCGTAAAAAAAAAAAAATTGTCTCGCGTCATCCTCGTCTATAAAATATTCGCTGGTTTCTGTTCTTTTCCCCGAATATTTAGAGTGGCCGAGTAGAAAAAAGTAAGAAAAAAAAAAAAAAGAAATGGATGTCTAGGTCAATGAATCAGTATCCTCATCTACTTATGGGGTCTGCAAGAAGTGGCGCGGCCCCAGCCGTAAAGTCGAGTTCGCCCGGGTGGTCGTTGAGAGTTTCAATGGTAAAATGGGTCCCCGTGTAAAGGAGCCTAGTATAAGGCTTGGGAAGGAAGAAAGTGGGAGAGTCTGGAGGTGACATGGAGGTGGTTAGGAGACTCGGTCGTACGTTCGACGGTTTGGCTTGGATACGAGGGAGGGATAAGCCCTGGCGGCCACCTTCGAGGGCCCAGCACGTCTGCCGCCGCGCCATTCCGGCGCTGGTTTCATGCACTCTGCTGATTCCAGTCAGTTCTTGTCTGTTCGGTGACAGATACGGGAGGACCTGTACACATTGAACGTTTATTATTATCTCCCACTCTCGTTTTCTTTCCCTTCTTCTCTTGGTAGGCGATCTTGTGCTTTCTTTCTTCGCTCTCTCTCTCTCTCTTTCTCTCTCTACGTCCCTTGACACTCTTGGGCGGTTTAACCTCTTATCGTTCGCTCTCGTTACCTACGACGACATAACAGAAGCGCCAAGGAAGAGGAGAATCTTCGAAAGGAAAACTGTCAATTTGAGCACGGAATTCTCACCAGTGAAGACTTTCGTTTAGCCCTGGTATCTTCAGTCTTCGGAATGCAGTGAGTTTTGATGTATTACTTTGACAGATAATGTGTATATTTATCTTGGTGGGGCTTTTTTTTTTTTTTTATCACACGACGAAGTCAATCGAAAGTTCATTTTTCGCGGCGCGTCGTTTATTTAGATGAATTTTTTTTATATGTTCTTTCCTTTGAGCGTGGATCTTTTTTCGGAATTTATTTTGGCTGATTGCGGCTCTTTGGTTATTTCGGTACTGGAGCCACTGTGTACTTGAGAACGGTTGACGTATTTTTGTAATCTCTTGGTATTGTAGTGTTATCGTTGCGATTTTCTTGAAATAGAAACAATGTACGTAATGGTATTTGTTCGTAATGTAACTCTGTTTCCCTTCGCATCCCGATCCTCGGACACGATCGGACTAGTCTAATCTGAGACGTAGCAAACAAGCTGCTTGTTTGGAGGAAAAAAAATATAATTAGATTCTTTGACTTATCGGGTCCTCCGTTGAAAATCTCTTGCGTATCTTTTGCGTTGTTGGCTGTGTTTATTTCTTTGACATTATTTTTTTTTTTTCCTTTGCATTCATTAAAGGATATTCTTTATCTTTTACACCATAGATGCAAGTATTGTAGATATGCTTCTTCACTTTTTTGATTCCGTTTTTTTTTGTTTTTTTTTTTTCCTTATCCAAAAGAGACTATTCGTTGCTCTCGTTTCCTATTGGATACTGATCCAAGAACCAGTCTCTTTTTATTTGTGTCCAGATAGCAAAAGCTTCGAACAAACTTTCGGTATCCTTAATCTCTGAACGTTTAACTGGAAACTTGGTAGAATATATACCTAGGGACAAATATTTGTTTGATTTTTTTTTTTTCTTGAAAGTTTATTTCCGTGTATACTTATATCTATTGAGTGAAAGAAACACCCTGCCGTTTCACCACTTCCTTGTATCCTTAAAGCGTTAGAAGATCAGTGGTATCTTTGTGAGACACGATGTGACTAAGTAAATATGAAATAGTGCCCTACTTTATCTGTCTCCACCATATAGCTGATATCTACCGTTCCTCAGGATTATCAGGAACTGTCGAACCTGAGGTAACAAGCAAGCAGGAACATTATTGTACGGAAAATATTTGTAAGTCGTAGACTTAAAAAAATATATTCAGACAGATTATCTTATACGTCCTAGTGCAGATTTACCATTGTTTCCTGACTAATGATCATTTCGTGTAGCGTTTCGCACTTTTATACGATATCAATCGGAAACTAGACTGAAAATTCTTTACCCTCCATGTTTGACTATCGCGTCCGCCATGGATTCGTTCGTTCCTCTTACAAGTGAATATAACGTGAGAATCATTTTATCAGCTCTCGAGGATTCAGATAGTCAGTTTGTCCCGGGGCCTATAACCTCGTCTCCGCCAAGTCTGTGATATTGCATTTCGCGGATTCTGCACTCTTACCCAGTGAAGAACCTCTGGTTAGTGCGAAAATTGCTGGGAATTCATAACCAAGATGGATGACACGGATTTACGCGTTTGATAATTTGCTTACGTAAAGACTGTTTTTTCATTGCGAAACGGTAAATAGTCTTATTAAATATTATTTTAAACAATTCGATCTCACTATTCACATTGATTACACGATCCATTGTGATAATAAGACTTTTTATTTATTTAATTTGACTCACGACTCGGTAGCGCGAGCGCGCATGCGCACAGTGCAGAAGGGTTGATTATAGTATGACGGTCATTGAGAGAGTGGCAATGATTCTTAGAAGCAACACGAGATGCATTATTAAGCTCGTCGCCATTGTATAAGTTACACAAGGCCCACTCGTATGTAAACTCATACGAGTGCCCGAGGTGAAGGCACGTACGTAGAAAGTGTAGGCTCCTTCGATTCTCGTTAATAGAATCTGTCTCCGTTACGCGTCCCGACGTAGAATACCGTGCTGCGCATGCGCGACGGCGGCCATGTTGGAAAATTCGTAAGACTCGCCGTAAGATCGAACGAAGCTAGAAAAGCTTGACGAGCAGCCCGGATGCGACGGTCTGTCATTAGTTAAGGAAGACTCCATTAACTCTTTGCCGTGCGGTTACGCCAATGGAACCTTAGGAACAAGGTGCACTTTGTACAAAGAACGGAAACTCTCTAAACGCGTGCCCCGCCGACTGCATCCTTTCCGTTTCCTCCTTCCGTGCAAAAGGTACGAGAATTCATTCTAACGGAGTGACATTTCTTACGGGAGAGACGAGCCGAGCATGTTGGACATTTGCATTAGCCCCTCGTTCTTCCTCCTATTCTACATCTTGTGAACCCAAGTTCCTTTCTCAATAGGTTACAAGATACGCATCCGATACGAGAAGAACCGCTAGTCTCAACACGAAGTTCCGCATGTATGTATATGTATATATAGCCGAGAATACAATTCTGACGAGCTAACGAAAAATCAGGCCTAGAAAGAAATGCAATTCGACACCATGATTCATGCATCTCGACACCACGTGCTCTTCCTCGAATCATAATGCCAAATCACGGAAGCGTCATCGAGTTACATTTAATTACACTGTTTAATCGTCCAGTCGATTCCTTTTATTCGTTGTCAGCATTTTTAAACGGTACGACCTGTCCCAATGCGTAATGTCATTTCAAACGAGTCAAAAGAAAAAGTGCTTAGACCGATTTATCACGACTCTGTGCGACAATCGACTTGGGTAAGCATCTTTTGAAGGTTGGTATTAGTCATCGAGGAATTCTCGTCAAAAACAGGAATCCTCAAACTACCTGCCGACACTTGGAATCCTTGTAGAATTTGAAAAATCTCTAGTGACTAAAATTTTCCTTTTTTTTTTTTTTTAACTCTCCTTACCAGTCCCCCATCTGTTCAGGGCTGATAAACGATTTAAGTGCGATGCCACGCAGCTCTACCTTGTTTTTGCCAATTGTTTTTAAGTGCCCAGGGACAAGTATTCTTTAAAGGCCACTTACGAATCATCGAGATGACTCGTGGAGAAGACTTTGAGCACGTTTCAATACAATGGAACGTGCCAAGCTACCGTAGAGGCATTCAAGGTCGCATCAGTATTGACACCCAAACAAACGTTTCTTCGTGTCCTGGTTTATCTCTGTGCCACGAATTATTATTTTTTTCTTTATTCCACTCTATGCACTTCAAGGGTACGTGTATGTATGTATGTACCTTAGAAAGTTTTTGATAAGAATTCCACTTCTCTACCATTTCTCTTGGCATTTATCAATAGTCATCCTTAAATCTCGTCTAGGTCTCCTCTATACTACCATTACTACTCTTCCCGGTACTCTTGGGGAGGTCGCGTGCTCTACGAGGAATCTCACTCACTCCGGACACTCGAAATTCAAAAATAGATAAGACTCCAAAGAGCTTTTTAAAATGAGAACGGTCAACGTGCAATCCTCTTGGCTTTGTACCACCTTCTCGCATAGCGCAGACATTACGGCGACGACTTTCAGGTAGCTATGGGCGCAGTGCCCACAGGGGCTCTATGGCTTTAAATGCTAATGGTAATGGAGAAATTGTGTTTACCGGACGGTTCCGACTACTTGGGAGGGAATCTTGGGGCACGCGCCCGCATTCGAGAAGCAGCTTGCGTAATTCCGGTCTCCCGCGAGGCTACTTCCGTTTTTGACCTAACACGTGTCACAATATATAGAAGTTTAGCATTACTTTTGACATCCGTAGATATAGCGTAGATAAAGAACGACTACGGACCTCTTGTCATTATTTTATGGCAGTTAAAAAATTTTTTGGTAAAAATTTTTCGATTTTATCTCCTCAAAGAAAATTGTACATGATTTTTTTAATGGAATCTTGAAAAATCATTACGTTATACCCTGTAGGGTACGCCATTGCAATTTTGACTTATCGATCAGACTCTGTAATTGATGTTGGTATTCCAAGTAATCCCATGGGCCTGGGCGGTTATGCTTCTGCGAGCTGAGCGTAATTAGATCTACCGTCTCAATATCAATTTCAATGATCATTTATACATTGAATATTCTCATGAAAAAATTCTATTATCACATTGCAGTCCCTCCCTCTATCGCACCATGAGTGGCATGGGTGCCATAACCGGTAGTTCTGGCGCTGGTACCGGATACGGTCTTTCCTACATGACCAGCAGTCCTCCTGAGCTCTCAGCATCCTCCCAGCAGCTCTGGTCTACCGAAGGTAAAAAAAGTCTCATATGTTAGCACCATGTAAAATTATTTATTCGTAATACATAATTTAATATATTTTTTTAATTTAGTTTCAGGGCTCAGCACGTCTCTTCCTCCCATCTCCGAGGACTACGGTAGCAATAAATCTGGCGCAAGCGCAATCAACCAGAGTCTTCCAGCGTTCTCACAGCCCTTTGGCAGTAGACCTACTTTTCGTGGGTACAGTCCACCCTACTCGTCCCAACAGACCACGGCCGGTACCGTTAGCGTCAGTGGGAACGATACCACTGCCTGGGGTTACGCGCCATCCACCAGAGACGCTCTGGGCTCACCTTACGGTAGCGTCAGGACGATCTCCAGGAGGCAATCCTCTGCGACCCCTAATAACGCGGTCAGGCAACATCAGCTTAGCGCAGCGGCTAGCTTAACCGCCAGTGAGTAAATTCTCTTGCCAGTTCATTCTCTCTCTTGCTCTCTTTTTGTCTCTCTTTCTTTCTTTAGGATTATTCACTATCTCTCTATACTCCACTTGTCGATGATTCGATGATGGGACGAATAATTGTATCCTCCACCTTCTTCCTGTACCTTCCTGCGTTCGTCCTTGGCTGAACAACCGGAGTAAAGTCCAGTTCACACGTATCCTGAGACCTCGAAAAATTTTCTTCGATCCAGAGGATCCTGCCTCCACGTGCTCGTTCGACGCGTTTAACTGTGTTTTCCTTTGGCTGACACGTCGAACGACACGAACCAGCGGAAACGTGGCTCTTCGCGTCATCAGAGGAATCATTTGTTTTTAACGCAGACGTGACATACTCTCACGACTGAGATTAGCGAATCTGAATTCCGTGCGTCCTTGACGTTTTAACGTCGTATCAGGAAACTGATTCGACCAATCAGGAAACTCTGTGTACACGTGCTCGTTACGCGGTCGCTACTTCGAGACGGAAGGATGCGCGAGATCGTGCTCAATTTTACGAGTTGGTACTGATGACCATCTGCGACAGGGACTCCGGGAGCCAGATTCGTTTACCTCAGACATCCTAATGGCATGCCGGTATTCTTTGTGGGACTTTTTTTTTTAACAGGATCCAAGCTTTAGGGCTTTTCGATGGCGCTTAGAGAACCTTTTCGACCTCGTGAGAGGCTTTGTGGGTAACCAGACTTTCGTAAGGTTACTTACGTGCGTGCGTGGAAACTGTCAAGGCCTGATCTTACTGTGGCCGTACTCACGGCGCTTCACGGGTCCTTTTTGGATGCTGGGATGTTGAGCGAGAGCAGACTTTGCTTGGGTTATTAGTTATGGTGTGGCCTGTTTTCTCGAGGGCGTTTTCAAACGGTACCGATTAAATCTCCAGGCACTATAATGCAACTCGAGGACCGTAGGGGAGTCAAGGGGGGGGGGGGGGTAGGAAGGGGTGAGAGAAAAAGGTCTTTGGAATTTGTGTCTCTTGGGGTTTTGTCATATTTGACTGTCCTATGTTGTTATTGTTATTTTGCGTAGTCTTGAGGTTTTTTTTTTTTTGAATCTATACATAATCGAATCGACTTTTTCTGCTCTTGACAAAAGTCATTTTAAGGGAGTCGTACGAGATCATTAATCGTATGCTGGGGTCTGTTGTGTTTTTGGGATCTTTAAGGAGCGGGGGATGGATATAAGGGAGTGAAAAAAAAAGGGATTCCCTAGCGTCGTATATTTTAGGGTGAAATTGTCCAAGAAGCGTGCAACTACGGTCACAAAGTTGTAACTAATTCGGCGCTCGCAGTAAATTAGTTGGGGGTTGACAAAAAAATGTTTAGTGGCTTCGCGTTACACCCCGGCTCTTGTTACTGGGGATGGAGATCTCTTCAGGTTCCTGGGCTGGATTTTGACATTTTTTTTGTTTTTTTTTTTTTTTCGTGAGACGACTGAAGGGTGACGAGAAGACGAAAAAAAAAATTGGAGGAATCTCAAAGCGTGAAAGATCGTAGCGAATGATTCATGAGGTTTTTGATTTTTAAGGTTTTTTTTTTCTGTAGCTTTTTTTCTCTCTAATAATTTTTATATCTTTTTTCTTTCTTCTAAACCGCATTTTCGTATCTTCCTCATTCGCCTGTTTCCACGTTGCTCTTGCGCTTCGGTAATCTCGTTAGTCCAAATTTTTATCAAGGTTCAAGGTCAGCGACTTTAACCAGCCAATCTGTTGACTCACGTAAGCATGCGATATTAATTTTCGAGATTTCGTGTATGGTTTTTTTTTTTTTTTTATTATCTTTCAAAACCTCATCTCCGCGTCTTTGCAAAATGATTAATTCGATGCGTTCGAATGAAAATGAGGAATTCGGCGTGTATTTGAAATTTCTCAGGAATTCACAAAAATTCAATTGATCTCCATTTTCAAGTAAAACTTTTGACATGCGTCACTGATCCAGTTGACTGTTTGATACGTTATTTTTTTCATTGCCAATTTCCATTCTAAATTCCAAGATTCCTTATTAAATTTGATAACAATTTTTTTTTTACCGTCACTCATATATATTCGTTCCATGTTACTTTTTTTTTTCTTCCATAATCGTACCACGTGACAACGCTCTAAACTCATTGACCTCAAATCTCCAGTTTGAATTTTCAAAAATCTCTTTCCTCCTTTCACCTGGACCCAAGTGGTCTCCCGTCTTTACGTAAATCGGAGCCGTTAGTACGAGTCCCTGACCTAGACCAATTTGTAGGTGTAATCAAGTTGTGCTTTCAGCAGACGATAGAGCTCCTATCTATTCGATGCGAGCGTTTACGATAAATTGAATATTTCATTGGATAGCACCCAAGTATCTAATCGAATGTCCAGGGATGATATCACTTTATTACGCAAAGTATGTTAAACCAGGGTTGAGATTGATCCTTATGTAATTTCAATGATATGCGTCTCTCCGTGCTGCCGTTATAAAATATTAATGTGAATTTGAAAGAGAGAAAAAAAAGAAATTTTTTTAACGAGTCTATAAATAATGCGAATGTAATAATTTTATATATCGATTGCGCGACTATGTATCGATGACCCCATTGATCTTCGTGTTTTAGCCGGTCGACCGGTCGTGTGATAAATTGACGATCATTAAGCCGACTCGTGTATCATTAACGATTTGGATAATTTTTCTTTTTTAAATAATCATTTTCTGCGTTTCTCCCTGTATAGATAAATAATTAACGACCTAATTATGCAACGCATTTTTAAGATGCCATTGCTGCGACTAATTAACAGCCTTTCGACTTGACGCACATTGATTTGTCATATGTAAATTAAAAATTTTTTAAAATCTTTTTGAGGTAATCGCCGAAACACGTAAGCTGAATTTTCGTAAGTCCCGCAAGGAGATTTCTACTGTACAGTGTGACACAAGAAATTGTATTCTCAATAGAAATCTGTATCTCGGCCGAGAAATTCTCTTTTTAATTCAGCATACGTGTAGTTATCTGTACACAGGGTATATAGATGTATGCATTCACGTTAGTACCTACATCTCCATCTAAGAAATCCCAGACTCGAGATCTTCCGGGTCGTTCTCATGCTCGAGTCGAGTGGTTAATTTTTTTCAAAAAAAAAAAAATTAGTCTGTCTCTTGTCTAACCCAGCAATTAATTAAATGCTGCGTGAGGGACGGAACATTTTGAAAATCAAATTTGACTTTGGTATCAATGCGTGGCGAGAGGGCGTTAAAAATTTGTATATGAGAAAAATTGAAAAAAAAAATTTTTTTCAATGCCTTCTCCCCCCCATGTTATTCCCTTAACGTTTTCGTACTTTAAAACCATCCTCGTACGACTCGTAGACCAGTGAAGTTTGAAAAAGTCCGTTTTAAGTGGTTCTTCAACGCGAGTTGCTCTGCTGCGGTTACACATGCTACATCCTATACTTTCGACCTGACTAACTGGCAGCGGCCAGGAACGCAACCGCCGGGGCCTTTTAACATACCGCGGCCACTCGAGTGTTTCTGTACGGCGGCGCTACGCTCGTAGAATATAACTTTAACCGACCAGACACCCTGCAGGAGCCTCTGACACTTTCGTATTAAGGTATAGGAGCGCTGTCATGCATCATCCTGAGAACAGTACCACGTGGCCGGTCCTAAATTAATCAGTTAACTTTGCGGCGCCGCGTCGACTTGACATACAGGAACGCGTACGAGCGTATATTAAAAAAAGAAAATATTCGTCAACAAATTTTCATCGCAGATCAATCCCAAGCTTCGTTATTAGCATTACGATTGAAAGAACAAAATGCCTCGCAGCACCTCAAGCGTCGGCGAGCGTCTTCTGCTGGTCGAGGTACTTCCGCGCATGCGCACTGGTATGGTCGTTAATTTCAAATCCGCAGCGTGAAGTTCGCCGTGAATCGTAAAAGCTCCAAGGCAATCGGCACTTACTAACTTCACGTTTTAAATCTCAATCAGTCTGGGTCGACGTTATGGGAAATCTGTATATGCTAATGCTGGCAGCAGCAAAGAGACTGAAGAAAATAACAGCCTCGGACGGTAGATTAGAAGAAACGTACAGCTGTACGTAACTAACTCTCACCTGTACCTTCTATACGCGGCTACGGTGCGATTACCCTTGGTTGCCACGCGGATATTTGATTGGGAATATTTTTTATTGCGATTTAATTTTTAAATAAGATTGTACTTTTTTTTTTTTTACTTCTTCCTTTGTATAAGAAAAAATTAGTTCTCGCGTAAGATCGATTTTGACGCTTTCGATTAGATTCAAATTTCCCGCCGATATTTCTCATATCGGTTAACCCTCCTCTACGTTCAGGCAGATCTTAATGGCAGGATGGCCAACGGCGTATCGTTACGCTATGCACGACTTGCACATTCCGTTGTTCCGTTTTGAAATCCCATGGCGATTCACTGATGGCGTCGTAAAGACGCGGGAGCGCAACCTGAACCATGGTGCCACGCGAACCTCGACTCGAATCTGCATCAGCAACATCTCTCTTTGCTTATATAATATCCGATTGCTTCCCAGTCCTGAACTCTGCCAACGGACTCGGCTGACCTCTTCGTCCTTCCTGACGCTTCCTCTCCGAGTAATACGAAGCCATGGGCATATATATATATATATGTGTATATATATATATGTATATATATGTGAGTATATATATATATACACTCGTCTCATACACTCTGTTCAATATTACGTTACTTGGGCTTTGATATAATTGAAGTTTGATAGCAGCGATAACGTCCTGTACTTTCCTTGTAGCATCCTTGTATATATATTGTATATTATACGTCTGTATGTATATAGATACGGATATGACGTTACTGACAAAACTTTCCTTGTACATAAGGAGAAGTGGCATAAAGGTAATGAGGAATTTATGTGGGATTTTCAAACGATTTTAAAATTAATTTCTTTTCGATTTCAGTGTCATTTGGGACTTGTATATATGTGTATATATATATTTTTTTTTTTAGAGAAGCCAGTTTTTTCAATGAGATGTTTTTTGGTCAGGTGATGCACGTGGAATGCTTAATTAGGAAGTTGGCGAGGGTAACGTTTGCCCTCGTTATTATCGATAACGCCGGAAACCCTGATAACGCCATGTCCGTCTACTCGCACTCCCTCTTCCTTTCTTCTCCGTTCAGCTTGTCGTTTGTTCGTGGGCGTCTTGTTTCTTTTTTTTTTTTTTTTACTTGACTTATTGTTCAGTTCAGAGTCGATGGATTCCGGCGACGCCGATTGGAGGACGGTACCGACGACCGTGAGATTGATTCAAAAATTTTTTTTACCGAATACCTCACGAAGATATGTGAACCGGAAGTCCCAGGTCGAGGCTCGTCAGATTGACCTGATTCGTGACGAAATTCTGAAAAGCAATCAGGAAACGCTTAGCGTCCGTCGGACAGTGGGGCTGGTCGTTAAAAAATAAACGAGCGGCGTCGCGACGCCTCAGGTTGTTTATATCTTTGATTCGTAGTCTAGCAATATGAAAAAATTTGGAAATGTACCTGCGGTCGGATTGTCGAGGGATTTGAACAATTTTTTTTTTCGATACCAAGTCGGGGGTTAATTCTTGGCTTTCGAATAATCGAAAAATCTTGCGGGCAAACAGCCACGAGGAGTTTCTCGATGCTTTTCGCTTTATTTTTCGTACTTGTACTGTGTGTCCCATTCATGCATATTCATTGTCACGTATGCACGCTGTACTGTGGGAATGAAAAAAAAAAAGATGGTAAACCAGCCTAACAATTATTCCAGCGAACACGTTAAGGAGGCCAGTGATATCAGCTTTGACAGTAGGGAAAAAAAAGAAAAAATAAATTCCACGCACGCATTACGTCACGTCGCAGTTACCTCGCATGGAGAAATTCTTGGGTATAAGGCTATTAAGGGATAAAAAAAATAAAATGAATAATATATGGATGTACGGGTTATGTCAGCCATTGAAAAAAAAAAAAAAAAAAAAAAACGAAGAATGCGACGTTGCAAATTATTTAAAACTAGTCTTTGGTTAATTCGCCAAAAGTGTATCAGCCTTCTCGAAGCTTCTCTCTTTGTCAACAAGCGGGCGAGCTCTCAAATTGCTCAACCGTCACGAACGAGAACGAAGGCGCCACACGATGGAAAAGTTCCGATCCTCCACGAAAGGTGCACTCAAGGTCACTTGGCTCACAGATAATATTCACGTGAAAACGAACGCTACGATTTTTTTTTCCTTCCCAGCCAGCTTTTCTTTTTCTTTTTTTTATTACCATTGATTCTCCCTGTTGAACGCGAACCCGAGGATCTCTTGCGTTGTCTCCTTCTAGCGCTGTCCCCGCGTAGTTCACTAAGGTTCTAACAGATGGCGCTGGCACAGATATAAATATGGTAAAATCGCATGTACCAAACAGTGCACAACATCGAAGCGGAGTACTTTACGGAGGGCAGAGAGTGCGTGAACTGCGGTGCAATTTCCACGCCGTTATGGCGAAGGGACGGGACCGGCCATTACCTCTGCAACGCCTGCGGACTCTACCACAAGATGAACGGCATGAATCGTCCTCTAGTCAAACAACCACGGCGCCTGGTAAGCAAGGGAGCAATGATCCGGCCCTGGTCCTGCACTCGATTGTACGAAAAACAGAGATTAGGATATCTGTTTTATTGTAAAGAGACGTAAAAGATAAAGCATACGATTTTAAATATATATATATAATTTTATTATTGAAAAACACATATTACATATATACATATTTTGTAATTATTATTATTATTTTTTTTTTCTTTGCATAAACGTAACAGTGGAGTGCTTGACCTTCGGGCTAGAAATGCCTCCAGTGGCGACCAGGAGCCTATGTGGAAATTCGCCCATGGTGTTGCCCCTTTGTAACCGCCTTTATTACGATTGTTGCGAATGAACCTTTTTTTTTTTTGTTGTTGCTGCTGAATGAACTTGAACGATTTTTTTTTTGTTCCTACTCTTCTTCTATTCTGTACTTGATCTCTTTTGTTGTTCCACGCGCAACGGGACGACCGGAGCGATCGTCGTCGTTGTCGTCGATGCACAGTTTTTTTTTGTTCTTTTTTTTTTTGTTCTTTCTTTTAACGTGAAACTCGCGCATCTGCTTTCGTGGATTACCCTTAACGTTTGGACTCCTGTCTGTTTCAGTGGCGGACCAGGGCGATTTCTACAAAGGCATCTATGGGTATAGTGGCGTCCGTCGCGTCGTCGAGGAGAAATCGCACCGCCGTTTGGTAGGTGTCACCACCGGCTCCCGCCCCCCCCCCCTCTCTAAAAAATCAGCATTTTCTTTTATTTTCATTGGCTCTTTTTTTTCTTTTTATTTCTCTCTCGCTCTTTATATCTGTCTCTCTTCTCTTTCGCTCTCTCTCATCCGTATCACAACTTTACTGTCTTCTCATACCTCTACATTTTCATCTTTTCTCTTCTTCTTCATCTTCTTCTCGACCTTCTATGACCTTTCGTTATCCTCCTATTGTTATCCCAGCATTTATTCATGGCGGAGCAGTTAGGACTTGCCGTCGATGATGGAATTTTTGCATAAGAAAATTCACGGTTAATCAGTGTTACCAAGGGGTAGGAAAATGGTGCCTGAAGACTATCGGATGATGATGATGATGATGAATTTAAAAAGAAGAAAAATTGAATTTTCAGGACACCGGGTATATGTATGAGTCCTAACTGCATCCTCGAAATATGAAAACCCATCGCTAGATCGTGTATCGTTGATTTGATTTTTCTTTAAATTTTATTATCATATAAAAAATTAAAGATTCTCCGATATCTTCTAGCGATTGGTTGTCGTCGTCATTTCTTCTTCTCTTGACCTAGGAAATTTCTCCCTTTGCCAGTAGTCGATCGTTTAACAACGAACTATCTGTAGATATTCTCTCGTAGCTTGAGGTGCCACTATACCCATGGTAACCACTGTCCTTCCCGAAATCACGCCCAGCCTCGTCTCGGTAATACGGAGCTCATCTTAATTTAAATTTTGTCTTAATGAGTTTTACAGACGAGCGTGTGACTTCGCGACGGATGCCTTCTGCTTGACACTGGTCCATTGCTTCAATGATCTTGCACAGAAAAGAAGTATGGAAAGCATCAGTATTCTCTATTGGGATTCTGATCCGAGAGAAAAGATTATATGTGAAATTTTCCAGCGCAAGGTCCTACGTGGTGTTTTAATGTATATTTTTTTTTTTTTTTTGGAAAAAATCCTTTTCACGACCAATCTGCTTTATCATTGACACATTAACTACTGGATGAGCCAATAAACTTACGTAGGGTAGTACTACTCGAGTAGAATTTTTTTTTTTAAAATAATGACAGCAAATTTTTACTCTTAAATCACACCACCGGTTGCTCCAGTTACTTATCTGTGCAAGAGAAATTTGGTTTACTTGTTTGAGCAGTTTTTTTTTTTTTTTCTTTTTCAAATTCATGTCAGATATTTGGTTAATACTGTATTTGTAATTCAGATGAATTTTCTGGTTTCGAGAGAGAAATGTCGAACGCTTTTTAGAAGCCACGCACGTCCTTTTCATTGAGTCTGATGAGTTCCGCGCGAGACGATCGCTAGGTGGTCTGATCGAGCGTTTTGTCCTATGAGAATAAGAAAAAAAAAAAAAAAAATATTAGCAATTAATTAAAAATTATATATACCTATACAAATATTTTAATTATCTTGTCTTTCCGCAGTCGGCTTCGAGGCGCGTAGGTCTCTCTTGCAGTAACTGCCAGACGACGACGACGTCCTTGTGGCGTCGGAACACGTGCGGTGAACCCGTGTGCAACGCCTGCGGATTGTACTTCAAGCTTCACGGGGTCAACAGGCCTCTTGCCATGAAGAAGGACAGCATTCAGACCCGCAAGCGAAAACCCAAGGGCGGCACGAAGTCTTCGGACACTCCGATATCTGGACCAGTCGCTCCTTGCTCTATAAATCACAATAACAACAATAATAACAATAACAGTCTGAAGCTGGAACCAGGTTGGTTGAAGATTGACGAAGATATATTAATTTACCCTTAATTATTTAAAAACTGTACACGTGAATTAACCAGCTTTCTTTACTCTTTTCGTTACCAGTCTACCCCTGCTGGCATCCTCAGCAACAGCATCAGCATCTCATCGAAGGTCATTCACCAAAGGTCGAATACCCATCGCCACCCTGTACCACTCGTTCCCCGGTTGTCGTATCAGCTGGACATTCTCCGGATCATCATCAACTGACCTCGTCCCACATCGTCAACCTGGGTAACTCGTCACCCAGTCATGCTAGTAATAAGATCATGCTGGACAACAGTCACCTGGAGAGACCCACCGTGGTATCGATATCGTCCTAAGAATATCCTATCAGTGAATGATCCAGGGATGAGTAATCCCGATGAACGTGGACCCATCTTCTGTGTGATCTCGCTGTATGAGCTTTTACGGGACCATTCTTATTCGCTCTGAAAATAACGGCCCGTCCGACACATAATAATATATGTATAACAATTGTGTACATAATACTTTAGTGGATTCTGTGCATAGCTACTTTTGCGGCTCTATGCGCACAAGCCAACAAAAATAATGGACCATGGCCAGTTATTGTAAATAGGACTTATCCATTTGGTTTCTTTCTCTCTTAACGTATGTACAACTTGACTGTATAAGGATTGAGAGTATATATATACATATATATATACATGTATGGTTCCCAGGTACGTACGTGGGCTTTACGACGCGTACGGTGCTGCCACCTGGCGGCTTTCGCCGGCAACAGCCAACTCTAAAAATCTATTTGTATCTTGCGACGCTATCATTCGTTCGTGTGTGCATGTATCATTTTTTTTTTCTTCTTTTTCTAAGAGCGAGGCTATTCGCTCGATAAGAACGGTAAATTAAGACGACGCCTCGACCGGGCACGGCGTAATTGATTGATCGAGCGGATTTTCTCACGTTTTTCCCATTGTTGTACTTGTTGACTGCTGGTCGCCTGCAATGGCGTCGGTTCTCCTCGAGATATCGGAACTCGGGAACGTCTTTGGAAAGGAGATCTTGATCGTGCGAATTAATTTTTTTTATTCTCTAGCTCTTAGACGCTATTAACGCGAGACGCGTATACAAGCGTCGTTATTTGCGCTGCGCGTAATCTGTTAGTTTTACAAATTTCGAGACTGAGACATTCTCTTTCGCGAATGAGAAATTTTTTTTTTTTTTTTTTTTCTTCCGAGGACGGAAAACGTTTTCTGTTAATTTTTAGACTCTCGATTAGGATCGATCTTCGATTACTTGTTATCTATACAGTCACGGATTGATCGATTTGCTTTGAATTTTCTGATGGTTGTTTTTCTTTCTTTTTTCTTTTTCAATGCCAGATCCATCGGCGTTCCTCGCGATTTTACCATATTTACATTATTTACCTGTTTACGCGCTGTCGAGCTCGTAACGCTTATTAGAACTTAAGAAATTTTGCCAAATTAATCGTGCAAGTACATAGGCCGTATTGCCTATGTAGATGCGTTAAAATGCATAAAAAAAAGACAATAGTTTAATCATTCCGTATCGATAGGATTGCACGTACATCCTAATATTGTAATAGGCTCGAGCAATGTGCAGCCGGGAAGTGTTGATATTATTGACACGAGTCTGATTGATTAATCAGCGTCATCAGTCGCGATTGGAAGATTCTACTAGTGACAGGACGTTGAAGGAAAATTGATGAATGGATCCCCCCCCCTCCCGTTTCTTGTAAATATTTGTCAGGATATAAATGCTTAAGGACTCGCCGACGAAGGTGGACGATTAGCAGGAAAGAAAAAAAATGAAAAGAAAAAAAAAAGACACGTTTCTTCTCTTCATTACCAAAGACGACTTTTATTACCAGCTCCTCCAATTAATTAATTAAATATACCAAATTGCAATAATAATTATCTTTGTAAATAGATCACATTAATTATTATGTATATCGGATATAGCTCTGCTGGAGCTCCTAGTACCGTTACTTGTTAATTTAGGCCTAATTAAAGATATTACAATTTTCACACACACACATATATATATATATATATGTCCAAGAAAATAATTAGTTTTTAATCTCAGGCATAAGATGTGTCTAGGAAATAAGTAAATTGTCCAACATACTGGACGCTCCTTGTAGTTCATAGAATTATGGTAAATTTAAGGTGCGTGACGTAGTGTGAATTGATGAAAGAAAAGAAATGATAAAAAAAAAAAATCTTGGAATATAATAAAGAGACAGAATGAAAGATGTGGCAGAAGTCAGTGAAAGGAGCACGCGAGGATCTTTAAATAGTAATGACGAGAAACAATGAAAGAAGGAAACACTAAAGAAAAAAAAGGGTATCAAAAGGTGATACATCGTTTATCTTTTTTTTTTTTCTTTTTTTTTTCTAGCAAAGAATTACATACCAAGCTTGCGACTACGTTAATATATTTGATATAATATATTTTACGAGTGTTGTATCGAGTCATGAGTTATTTTTAAAATAAAACGGGATATTTAAAAAGTAATTCTCTTACTGCAACGCCAGTACCTCGCAGAGCGGCCATCTTGAATTCTCGCAATTACATCGTTTTACTTTGTATCTTGTACATGGGCTGACAAGACGATCGCGTAACACACTTTCTTTTTTCCCGCGTCAGTTTAATACGCAAGCGACGCTTTAACCTATAATCCTATGTAATAATGCAACTTGGGGGCTTTTGCCTTGTGAAAATATCTCACCTGACCGCTTTATCAGTACGGATCCCGTGTGTGCTCTGTAACCATGACAACACCCCATGATAAGAGAGACTCGACTGTACTTCGCATACTAACATCCAATGTAAACTAGCCCATGGGTAAGCATCGTCGAGAGTAAGCTTCTGACTTTTTTTTTTTTCACCGTGTAGAAATAACCCGGGACAAACAAACGCAAGTTGCTACCTGACGGCAGATTATTTTTTTCCTTTTCAATGGATTTAACGTACCAGTGACTTAGGCCAATTCAATCGGAAAGTTCGTAGAGGTTATATTGATGTACCCGATTAGAGAAGATCTTGTGGAGGACAAGGGTGAGGACTTTGAGAATTTTATTATGAACTCTGAGAGTGTTTGATAGGTTAGGTTTTTGCGAAAAATTCATTGGTAATGCTTGTAGGAGTAGAATGCGAAGTCTTAATACTTCCGGTCGGAAATACGTGACATTGGGCTATGGTAGTCCCCATATAACGACAGAGTCCTTTACTTTCCTTTTCTTATCGTTTTATCCCTAGTGGGTTAATTGTACTAGTAATTAACAGTCATTAATATCAGTACCTCGCGAGACAGACGTATTGATAAGTGCGAGGACCTACGGAGTTTAGATATAAAATCGTAACAGTGTCGAGTTAAATTCGTGTGAGTAAAATTTGGCGCGTCGAAAAATGACATTTCGCGAGAAAATTCGTGGTGTGAAATAGAGACGCGAACCCCGGCTCTTCCGGTTAGAAATTCGCGACAGTACCTACCGGGCTACAGATTGCAGATTCGAATTGAAAATTCCACGGGTAAGGAAGATAGTGAACGAGACAGGAAATCTCACGAGCATCCGTCCACGGGTTTTCGTCCACGGTGGATGCTGCAGAGTCAGTGACATGAATGCAGGGCAAAAGAATTTCCATGATGGCGTCGAGAATCTGTAAATTACCATGTTAAATTTTGTCCCCTCTATTCGTCACTGGTTATAAAGCTCTAGAGGGGGATGTTTGATCATCCACGATAAGGGTGCATCAGGGTTACCCGTACTGTTTAGTTTGATTTCCACGCCCTAGGAGGGGCACCCATAAACCAAGATGGCCGCCCTAACACAAACCATCAACGTTCCCGCGGTAATCGTCAGTCAATATTTGACGGGCTCTTGCATCAAATCGCTTCGTAGTTCCGCTACCAGGCGGCAGCAGTGCTGCTGCTTCACACCTCGAACACCTGTGTCAAGCACACATTGCCACAAACACCACACTGTCACTCGCACTCAATTGAAGATTCGCTCTGACGTCGTTTTCTACACGCTCCGTACAGACGAGACGTAAGTTTATCATATTATTTTTTTGTTCCATATATTTAACCACTTAACTGGGAATCACGTCTCGCAGACGTTCCCCACCTATCTCCGGGCCACAATTGTTTTTCCTCTTCTCGAAGGTGTACGCTGCACGTTCAATTTTATTCGAAAAAATTACTTGTCGCGATAGAGTCTCTGTCTGCGGGATACACGATTAAACGCCAGGTTAAGTTGTTAAACGGTTTTTTGGCTTAGATGTGTAAATTTCTAAAGGCGATCCTCAATCGTCGATCAACGCTTTTTTAAAAATCCCTGCCGCCGTCGCCGGTCGTCTTTTCTCATCGCTCTCAGCCTTACGGCACACGTTCTCACGGGCGCACGTGCGTATTATTTCTGGATTATGGAAAGACAGAATGTGTGTACATACGCGTGTACGAATGTTTCGTTGAAAACGTTCGGGAGCACTGTTACCGCTGCTTTATTTTGATACAACGCGACATTCGAAACGTTCGATTTCTACGTTGCGACATGTTTGGTGCTTGATTTATCTTTTTAACGTTTAATTTCGCTTTTTGAGTACTGATTTCTGCTCGTGACTATGATCTATGGCACGTCTGCGTAAACACTTATAGACGGGTTGGAACTTACCATGATTTTTTTTTTAAGGTTACATGCTTCCTTATTTTCATATTTTGTTACACCAAATTTTTCTTTTGTGCTCCGTTCCTTCTTCAAGCACAAGTATGATTCTAGTTGGTACTCCGGTCTCGTAACCTCACTGCGTCTCTGCGGCACGGTGTCACGTATTTGCCGCGTTCACAAATCCCGACCATTCGTAAATCTAGTTCGCACTGTACCGTCGGATTCTCACGAAATGACAGAATTGGTGTTCACGCCGCGTCTGATACGAAACTATCCGTCGCCAGGAAGATACCCCTGATGTAGATAATATTTTATTAATCATTAAGCACATAGCCGCTGTACATATAAGATAATGGGAATAATATCAGACAATGGTGATAATACTGTTTGTCGTACGCTAATTCTTGGGCCCGTGGACAGACCCCAGGAGAAGAGACGCGTTTCCATAGCGTCGCGACGCGTTCGCGTCCATTCTAAGAACAGCTCGAACCAGAGTGATCCTTAAGACGTTCTCTTGATCTCGGACAATGCCAAGTTGCGATAACCCTTAAAATTGTGTGATAAAGAAAGGTTTATATCAAAAAAGATAATTTAATCAAATAAAAAATTCCGAGTTAGATTATAAAAAATCAATGATTTCAAATCAGTGTCGATGATCTTTGTACGATTGTTTGGCGTAATTAAAGAAAATTTTTCTATGTCAAATTCTAATTCAAATTTTAATTAACGTTACTATGTCGTACGCCTGTTTTTTTTTTCGTCCGTCTCCGTTTTCTCTTTTTTTTTCTCCTCTCATGCCTGCAAGCACAATTTCATCTACGAAAGACGCCATCGCGCTTAGCAACTAATAGTATCAGGATTTACTTAAGGTTTTACAAGACAACAAGACGCTTAGTCGGGAACAATGGCGGCGTTTGTCGTTATTCGCGACATGAATATAAGAACGTTTATTTGTCAGGTACGTTCGTAACGTTAATTGCGCGTCTGACGGTTACGAGTTACGGCGACGTCGTAAATTTATATGATTACACGATGAATCCTGATGAAATATCGTAAACCGTCGCGATGACGATGACTTGGCTTGAAAATTCATAGAAACGTTAAAAAACGATCTAAGAACCCATTGGTTCTCGGGCGTTTCCAAGAATCGAACGACCGTTGGCACGTTTGTCCGTTTGAATCTTTTAAAATCGTCAATCGCGCAACTTCGCACGACAGAAAGAGAAATTAATGTCATCGGTCATCGTTGGACTCTTTCTTGTCTGTCCTTCTTTTTTTTGCTTTTTAATGAAAATGGACGCTTCCTCGAGTGGCTGACGCAGATAACTGAGACGTGGGCTTTGACGTTGGTCATAAAGAGAACAAAAAATTAAATCGTGTAGATCCTCCGGCCGATATCGCAACCCGGCGATCTTGAGGCTACGTGCCGTGTTCGCCATTCGATAAAGATTCCTCAGCGATAAAATGGCGGCTAGAAACGAGTCGAGCGATGACGCAAGCCACTTCAGTCGATCGCTACATTTTTTTTTTACTCCCTCACCCTGCATTTTTTTTTTTTTTTTTTCGTCGTCAATAATCATTTTCATCGAGACGGCATGTGGAGTCGGACGGCGAATAATCCTTTTGTAAATCAGTATGTCGCTGGGGATTAATTGATGAGTCGGTACGCAGACACACGCACATACACTGTCACGAGGATAATTTTGATTCTAGGTTAGGATATCAAAAAAAAATTTTTAACACTTTTTTGAGTTTTAAAAAATCATTTTTTTGAAGTCTCAGTTTTTTTTTCTTGACCCATTCAGCACTAGATTTCTGACACTTCACGATCCCAGGGAAGATCACTCGGTGATTGCTATGTATCCAGCATCTTTTTCACTCGATCAGTCACTTCGATTAAAATGGCGTCTCGCGTCTTGGACTCGAGGAATCCTGCTGGCTGTTTAACTGGACAGGGAGGAACAGTCGCAAGAACAGCCCTACGCGTTCCTGGCGGCCACGGCGACTGAAATTATCATTTTAGCTGATACTAGCTAATGTAATGATGCAGTTTTATCTCTTATTATCATGGGAAACGAGATAAATCGCGATAGTGTGGTTTATTTTGACAACGCTCTCCCTATCGTCGGTATCAGCCCTCCTATCTTGTGAAGACTCCTGCAGCCTTCGTTCTTCCGTACGGTGACCCCAAGACTGTAACCTCTCTCGAGGATTAAGTGGCTTACTTCACCTTGTTACCATCTTCCGTATCCAACTTCATGGAATGGATCTTGGATTCCATTGAAACTTTCTTATCCAATTGCAAATACCATAAAGGGTTTTGTCATCCATTCTTAATATTTTGAGACTGATTATGTGTGCATATATATATTCCATATGGAAGCAGGGCGCCATTTTATTTCTGAAATTGTGACAGTCTGAAAAATTGGATATATTATATCCGATTAGTCCAGCTGGATATGGAAGCTGAAGACACGGGAATGCCTGATGGATTTTTTTTTAGAAAAAATTTTGAATTAATAAAAAATGTATCATTTTATTAAATGACAAGATCGATTTTTTATCTGTTAACAGACTAACCGATGACCAATTGATTGCTTGACGACCTGTCTACTACCTATCATGTATCTTACGAAATTTCAATTTACTTTATCATGATTTTTCCAAGAGAAACGTTTAACGAGGTACGAGTGTCGTCATAGTAGCATCAAGCGAGTTGTGGGCTGGATCGAGTCCTAGTCAATCATTTCGACAGATCGCTGATATCTCAAATTAAAATAGGCTATCGACCAAATTTTACGTAATAGTAAAATAAAAAAATATCTCGACCTCGTGAGCGTAATTTAATTTAGTGCAATTTTTATCACCTCATTACGTGCTTCCTTTGTCAGAAAAGTATGATTAGTGAATTTTTTCATGATTTTGAAATCTAAAAAAAATGGATAAATTTTAATGGAATATTAATCGCTGATAAATCGTTAGATATATTTATATATAAATTAAAAAAGAATATTGTGCATTTCGACACGATGAAAAGTTGTACTCGTCGTTGTCAATATTGGACGGTCATTTGGCCAAAATGACGTAAGATATACGTAAAGGGAAGTTTTCATGGAAAGACCTACCCTTTGCGAAACCAGTTATCACTGAATTTTCTCCTCGATGACGCACGGCTTGTAAAGTGAATCAGAGTGCAGAAGGACGCCTAGGATCGGGATTTGTTCTCATTTCGCGTTACGTGCGACAAAGTTGTTTGCGCACTCGGACGCGCCTAATAAATCGATGAATCATCATCCCTCGAGACGAAAGTCAACCTTGTAGCCAGGGATACAAAATGGCGAGGTTACAATGGCCGCCAACACGACGCGTTATCTCTTGGAAGCCTGGTCGCAAGTCTTATCAAAGAACAAACATCGGACCCCTCCGTAAGCTTTATGTCAATCAGGAGAAGCGTTACAATTTTCCTTCTTTTTTCCCTAATCCCCTCCCGTCGATCTCTTTCGAAAATAAAAAAATGTAGATTGGAAAAAATTCTACACGCGCTGTACACACTTTTCTATCGTTCGTCTACGTTGTACGATTTAACGCGCGAATCCAGCACGGTAAGACTGCTCGCGTCAATAAAAATCTAAATTTGATTCGGTGTAAAAATCCTAAAGAAAAAAAATCATCAAGCACCGGTAACAATGTCGATAATAATTATCCACACAATATTATACAAGACTTCTTCCTTTTTATCTTCTTTAATCTTAGAAAAAATTTTATAAATTATATCAAATTTTAAGCCGTAAGTCGTTTCCTTGCTTCACGTAGTACTCTCGTCGCCTTGCCCAGCCAACGTTACTCTTTAGTTACCCCAAGCAGTGCCGCCGCGTAAAGAAGTCTTTCGCTTTTAGGGTTATATCTCGACTGCGTGAATTTCATGTCGTTAGACGGAGAGCTATGCGAAAGCTATATAAAAGTGACAGGCGTGTTTATTAGGTTAGGTTTATTAGGTTAGGTTATCTGACGTGTATAAAGAATTCTATACTAGACTTTGATCTGGAATGGAGATCTGCTACTGTCTGGCGAATATCCATGTTCGACAGTGTATCGCTCGCGTTTTGTCAAGAGTCGACATCAATATTGTGTTACGGCGGAAGAAAAGTCTCTGACCAATGAGACGTTAGGGGCCGGCCAATGACTGATGATTCTTACTCTCAACTTCCATTTAGACTTCGGGCTGTCCGCTGACACGACTTCGGCCGAGTATACGAACTGTTCAGGTGCGTGCCACTTCATGGGAGCAAAAGAAGCGGGGGCTGCTAGACACGCGACATGGCTCTTCCTCCTGCGCCTCCTGCGCCTCCTGCGCCTCCTGCGCCTCCATCAACCACCACCTCCACGTTAGTTACTCGCTTTAGACTTCAGTTCGAATCTGATTCTCGCACGTACCACATCCTGGAGGTATTATCTCTTCATCTTGCGTCGGGCTTCCACTCGCCTCTGCGAAAACATATTTACGTGAATAGTGAGCGTGGAAAAATAATTGACAAACTTAACGTACAACAGGATAACGTCTCTGGTGTTATACGTGAGCGTCTTCAAAATTTTGATGCTCCTTTAATGACTCTGAAAACTTCAAATCGAGATCTATATTTGTAATTATTCATTTCTTTATCTACCCACGCGGGACAAATGAGACACGCTGCTACCGAGGTAATAATTAACGCATGTGATTGGACAATTTTTCTTTTTTTTTTCTTTCTTTCTTTTTGACGTTTTACTCTCGTTGTCTGTCTCGGTGCTTTCACGTATGACAGGTTTGTATGCTCTTTGGATGAAATCTTTATTTGAGTTTTGATGGTGATTGTTTTATTGTACGGTCTTTTCTCTTAATTGTAAAATTTATCTGTTATAGTGTCATTATTATTATAAGCGATGTATATTACGTTGAGATTTACACGGTTTGGTTTAGTGAACGGTCGTAGGCACTTTTTTATTAGTGTGCTCGCATATTCTTAACATAAATACAGACACTTTAATTTTATTGCATTCAGCAGTGACTTTTCTTTGGATGATCTTGAGGACCGATCGCTCTAGTTTATAGATTTAAATCCGTACAGCTTTTATCAAAGTCAGTCAAGAAATTTCTCGAATTAAAGTCCATTATCAATGCTCTTCATCTTCCTACTTAATGATTTTGCGAATGATCTAAATAACGTGATCTTTGATATTGTCGCTACTAAAAGTTATTATCGATATCACAATATCAATATATACCGATACCAGCCGGATTTCCGATCGGCCCACGCATCCCCCTTGGACGGAAACGTGAATGTCAAGAAAAAAAGGAATCCGCGGAGACGCGTGCTCTTCGGGTCACCGGCGGAAGTCGAAACTTGACATTGCCGGGCGGAAGTGACGAGGATCGGGCAAACAGTCTCACATTTTTTTCTGTAGACGGACAAGGTGTGCCGCCCGGCACCAAGACGTCCCTCCACGTAGGTGTGTTTGTGTCGCGTGCCCAAGAGGAAGACCAACGCGCTCATCCTTATACGAATGACTAATCTCACATTAACAGTTAACAACCTCCGTGCTCTGACGAAAGCAAAAGTGTTTCACGTAGTCATCTCTGATGATTGTCGATCAGCGACCTAGACACTTTTAACTCTTATCCGTAAAAAGCCCCAATGAGCTGTAATGCTAACTAGTGACTGCTGACTTCCGGTCTTAGCCGAGACCAAATAGACGTCAGACTTCCTCGAGGAAGATCAGCTGGAAATGACTATGGAAGTTGCTGTCTCTTGTTGATGATGATGATGATGATCTATTTTTTTTCCAGGACACCATGAAGGAGACTTTGGTCAAGCAGGAGATTAAGGTCGAGTGGGACAGTCATCCTCCGGAAAACAACTCTCCCCAGGTTCCGCAGACTGCTGAGGAACAAGCTTGCGGAAGTCCCCAGAGCGTCATCACCACTAGGAGACACGTCAGGACCATCACCACGGCTGGACAGATCACAGAGAGCCTCGCCGAGCCTGAACCAGAGTCTCCAGAACCAAGTCCGGTTGCTGCGAACATTCAACAAGTTATACAGCAACAGCATCATGTCGTTCATGAACAAGATCAGCATTACGTACAGATTTCTCATGGTGGAAGCCCCAGGGAACAGCATCATGCAGCGGATCAGCAACACGTAGTTTATTCCAACGGACAGGATAGTCAAGTTGAATCATCCGAAGCTGCGGAAGCGACAATTACGCTACCTGCCAAGGAACCACCTAGGTGGGTTTCTAAGAAGGGTCAATAAGGACTTCCGGCAATGGTCTCTGGTACATACAAAAATTTTGTTTTAACAGGTACGAGACTTTGGCTCCAGAAAGAGCGGAAGTGGAGCGTGTCTACGTCTACGCCGAGGACCCGGAAGTCCGTAGAGACAGTCACTCCATAAACATCCAAGTGCAAGATCATCGACGTCCTCAGCAGACTCAAGCTCACCAAAGATTTAGCCCGCACGAGAACAATCATACACCCAGGTTCCGGGGTTCGCCACCTGGTCATGCCGAAGAGTACGAAGCTTCCCCCATGGTGTCCCAAGCTGGTACCGTCCAGCTGAGTTCCCCAGCACCGCCATATTCGCCTCCTGTAGACGGTATAAGGGCGACCCAGCAACAGCTCGTCGCTGCTGGTTACTCCGACGGTGGAGGTGGCTCTGCTAAATATGATGCTGAAGCTGCTGCTGCTGCTGAAACTATAAAGGGCTCCAGTACATATACAACCTTGGAAACAGTCGCGCTACCACCGTCTCAGCCAGTTCAGTACACTCAGTATATATCAGCTGCTGATACTTTTCAGCAATCAGCAACCAGTTACAGCTACACGAAATCTGGCGATTTGTACTTGACTTATCCAACAAGCAGTCAACCGGGTTCCAGAGGATCTGAGGTAAATGTACGAACACGTATATGCGAACGGGGGGTGGTGGGTTAAAATTATTAATTAAATATAAAAGAAATTAATTTTTAAATCCGACAGGTCGACTCCCCAGGTAGTGTTTATATAAAAAGTGATCCCACCCTGACCTCATCGTCGCTCCTAGGAGGTGGCAGACCAGCATCCATTCACTACGAACAACCAGCATCACCAGGATCTCAAGTGACCCTCTACGGTAGTGGTACAACTATGTACCAATGTGTGAAACCCACCGGTGATCAATATTGGCCAACTGGCGCCCAGTCACCACCCCCATCTCTGGACTACGTTCAAGGCTACTCTGGCGTAACAGCTATTTCAGCAAGCGACGCAGCGAACATGCAGCTCTACTCCGGGGGTACATACAGCATCACAGGGGGTGGAAATGGACCACCCTCTCCTTGGGCTACCTTGCCGTCATCCGGTGCCGAAGAAGGATTCGAAGGGCCAATCATAACGAACGAACTCAAGGAATGCGTTAACTGTGCTGCCAACATGACACCCTTGTGGAGAAGGGACGGTACAGGACATTATTTGTGCAACGCCTGCGGTCTCTACAGTAAAATGAACGGAGTCAACAGGCCGCCCATGAGATGCGCCAAACCCAAACAGTCTGTCGCGCCGGTAATTAGTTTAATTATTGATTTTTGAAATCCGATCTTCGCGGCTGTTAATTTTTCCAATGAAAATCCATACGGTCCAAACAAAAAAATGCGACCGCGAGAAAAACGAGGCCATTGATATTTGTGCTGATAAGGGCTCGATGGATGGCTTGCGTACCACGACACGACTTCGATATTAAGTAATGTTTGTGCTCTCTCTTGAGAGAGAAGAGCGTTATCTCACGCAGAGCAAATAATAACTACGGGACGGGGTGGGTGCTGTTTGCTCTAGTTTCCTTCTCCCTGGAGCACTCCCAGTTTCGTTTTACTTCATCGAGGCACAAATAGACGTCCCGACACGGAGATTCCGTCATACTTAACTTGGAGGAGCTTCGCTAAATCCCATAGACGGGGTAATCCCTGTAGATCGTTCTTATCAGAGTGACGGATGTTGGACACTGAAAATTTAAAGGAGACTTCCGGTTTTCGTAATTCGAATTATTATTTGTGATACCGATAAGCAGATATTATTAGGGGTTTAATTTCTTTTTTTGATCGACATATTTACATCATTCTCACCCTGGAAAATTACTTTGATATTTTAGTAAGAAGATTCTTATCTCAACTTGACGCTTTATCAGTTCTGCCAGCGCTTCCTAGAAATTCAATTATTAACTGGCGTGAAAGTTAATCCCGACTTTATTTGATTCTTTAATTATTTTCTTTTTATTTTCAGACCGGCGGCAGAAGGACGGGCGTGCAATGTGCCAATTGTAGAACTAGCAACACTACGCTGTGGCGAAGAAATAACAATGGAGAACCAGTGTGCAATGCTTGCGGTCTTTACTTCAAGCTGCATAATGTGAGTCCCAGATTAATTTTTTTCTTTCCCAATAGCAATTAGCCAGAAAACTCATTTCCGGTATCTGTTAATTGTTAGATGTCCTATCACGCAGTTATGATATCACTCAATGGCATCTGTCCCAGGATGACCTTTGCCTCATCCCGTCTGTACGATTTGGTACGATAATCAAGATAACGATCGTGTCCCTTATAGTGACTTTTTTTTTCTGTTTAAAGAAAGGGCCCATTTTTTCCGTCTCCATGACTTCCCTCATTCCTTGAATCTTTGTCGCAGTTCCTTCACGAGAGTTGAAAAAAACGAAGAAAAAAGAAAGAAGACCACATCCTCGTCGTCGAGAAATAATAAAGCCTGCAAAGTTAAAACAAATTAAGTAAAGACGGCAAACAAGGCCCCATTGCGTCTTGGGACAGTTATATGGTCCCGAGACTTCTTGGAACGTTTCACCTTCCTCAGGATATACACATGCCTCGGTCTTATACGATATAACGTACGTACGTGGAGAAACAAACAGTCATCTACCACACCTATGGCGCTTGGTACTTTACGCTACAAGATTTTGTCTCTCTCTCTCTCTCTTTCTATCTCATTATTACTATACGAGTAACTCACTCTCTCTCTTTTTAAATATAATTAAAAAAAAATATTTTGAAAGACCAGTGGGATTTTACATGGAATTGGTACTGTCATTCAATCGTACCTTTGATATCGATCATTCGTTAATTCGACGGTGATATCGTTCAGACGGCGCCATTTTATAGGCTGATTTAGATAACGATGCAACCGATTGATTTATCCTCGTGGACATGGGAAATTATGAAACTCGTCAGAAATTTTTTTTTTTCTTTCCAATTAATACTAAAATTTACTGTCTCTCATTGTAATCTTATCCTTCAGTCGATAAGAATCGACCTACTACCTCCTTATGTCTCTTCGTTTACCTGTATAACCAAAAAAATATTTTGAAACTTTTGTATAGTTATTAGAATTTTTTTTTGTCATTGATCTGATCGATTCGACGAACGATGATTGTAACAGAGTCTTTGGTGAAATACCAATCGATGATTGATCATTCGTCCATTGAGAGGATTAATATTCTCATCCCGATTTCATCCATGATGATTTCATTCGCGATCGTGGTGCCATCTGGCATTCGAGTTAATCAATTTTAATTAATATTAATCTTAGGTCGAACGTCTTAATTGTCTTATCTGCTCTTCTGCACGTTGGCAGGCATCGATAAGGACACGTAATTATACGTATATGACTGAAATGTGTACCTGATGGAATGAGATGATTATCAAATGATCAGTGATGATGGACGTATTAAAGAATTTAATTAGAGCTCCTAGTTTGCTGTGTAAAAATCGTGAAACATTTTTAAGGAAAGTTGTATTGCGTAATTCGTCAAGCGGATAAATTAGTTTTATTATTTAAATAATGCATTTAAAAAAATTAGGCATCTTATCGATTTATCGTTATGATAGATTTTTTGTAATTTTATTTTGTTTTTTCTTCCCTTCCGACGGCAAGGCATTTAACGAGAGTCATTGTTGTGTTTAAGATACCGATTTCGAGTTGTATCTTATCGTGGTTAACGTGGTTGACATAAAAAAAATAGTAAAGATTAACATTGCATAATAATGTTGATAATTAGTCGAAAGAATTTTCATAATTTTCACCTCATTACTCTTATCGTGAAATTTACTGATTTTCAAACATTTTTGCCGTTCACCACGGTAGACGTTAATATTGAAATATCTTTGATTGAGAAAAAATAATTATGTTACGTAAACTTTATCAATTTGCATCGACTTATCTTGTTTTCTTGATCAAGAATCAATTTTTGTTTTACCAGCTGATAGGAGCTCCACGTGAGTTTCCGTATTGGCCAGAAAAAAAAAACCTCGATTTCCATGATCTTGCCCCAAAAAATTCCCCGTCGGCCATTTTGTCATCTTTACATAAGTAAATATCAGTGTCGACAAAATTGCCAACAATGTTCACCATTTTTATTTATACTATCATAATTTCTCTTTCGTTCACCAGGTGAACAGACCGCTGAGCATGAAGAAGGACGGAATCCAGACGAGAAAGCGAAAACCAAAGAATCACTCTGCCATGGGCGGCGGAAGTCTAGCTGGACCAAGTGGGATGCACAAGACCGAGATTAAGTCCAGCTTACTCGGTGAGTCTCCGGTGAGCAAAATCATTCTTCAATATTTTCAACCGGAGGTCTTATCTTTCGCAGATAAGATAACGCAGCTTAATCTACAGGATCATCTCGTACCAACAAAAACAAAAAATATCTATATAGAATTTTCTTTCGCATGGCGTAATCGATTACCAGTAAAAGACCATAATGGCCGACTAAATATGGTTCCGAGTGTTGATCGAGGGTTAGTAGCAGGATTGAAAGGGGAAGTTGGAGGGGGTGAATCGCTGAGCATGTGCCGAGTCACGGGGCATCGGATTGGTCAGAATCGGAGACGTGTGCGAGATAACGATAAGTACTTTTCCTGGATAGGGGAGGGAGGGAGGGACTTGTACCTCGTGCGGGAAGCGAAGAGATAATTCAGTGGCCGAGCTGAATAGTCGTGCAGCACTAAGAGTCCATATATATATAAATATAATATGTAGCAGGAGAACCTGTCGATCGATTTGTCCATCGAGAACCAGGACGGTTTCTGTGTAGGCACAATGTTGACTTTATCCGGCTGGATTACGGCTCCCTAGACGGCCGTGTGTTATATGGCCGGGTATTACTTTATTAGCGTCACCTTATTATCCAGCTTACGCAGCTGCGAGTGGCCTCGCACAGTTATGTCTTAATAAACGTGAATTCACGACTTTTCGTTTTCTATTATTTGTCTTTCGCGTTGACTTTCACATACACCCATACTTTATTGGCGTTAAGAAATTTATCACGCTTCGATGAAAATTATCGTCAGCCTTGTAATCCGTCAGTGCTGTACGCGACAGAAACGGCAATTACTTTTATTCCGTGTACGATGGCGATATAAAAGTTATGCGATAGCGAGGACTTAAATATTTTTTTGTCAAAAAGAGTTTTGGACTTTTTCGTATTTTTTTTTTGTTATATAATTTTTGCTCCGAGCGGTAAGAGGATTTTGGATTGTTGGTGTGATGAATTTATTTTTTTTTTTTACAGTGGACCCGAAGCTGCAGCTGAATATGTTTACCAGCGGCGGTGGTAATGGGAGTGGTGATGAACATTATCTTCATGTGGGGACACTCGCTACGTCACAATTGGCGCATGCGCACTCACCCCTTGCGTTACCATCGGCTGCGGTATTGAATCGACAAACTACCCTAACGTGAGTTTATACGATTTTTGTTCTTTATAAATGATGTTTGATCATTTTCAAAGTCGCTTTGCACAACGGTACTTTCTTATTTTTTTTTAACCATCATTCTTCACGAGAGCTGTATTTTTACGATTTTTTGTTTTTACTTTTTCAGTGTGCCTCCACTAGAACCAATGAATAGTCGATCGGGCACGGATCCTACCTCGGTCATCACTTCGACGACAGCCGCACGTACCGATCGGTCTTAATCGTTATTTTTTAATATATACCGATAGATCCCTACCATAGCGACCGCGCTCTACATTACCGACGCACGGTATCGTAAATCCCTAGAGAAAAGCGTCGCTGAACACGATCGCCATCTGTTCGAGTCAGTACTAAAAGTACAGAATCACTTATGATCCTCGAACTAGGTATTGACTGAAAGATGACCGGACGACGTGTTTAACGCAATTTCCACTGTAGGCAATTCATAGTTTCTTATATCTAGAAAAATTTTTTTATTGAAAAAAAATAATCGTGTTTACCCCCACCCGAGACATTTTCACGTGCAGCTACTTGTAAATAGCTTTTATACGGCGCACCCAAAGAATTTATGTATACGAATTTACCCCAAAGAGTAATATATATATATACACACATACATAAACGTAGATATGTAATCATGTAAGTACAGTGAATTAGGATATAAGAGTCAGTATAAAAAAAAAAAATCTATGGGGATTATATGCGAAGATTAACTATACGCTATTAATTTCAAATTCTTTTCTTTTCTCTTTTTCTTACAATTACGTATAAAGACACGTCTGTCACGTTCTTTATTGTATTACCAAGAAAACGGCCGTGTATTTTAATTTATAGGGCAACGATAAGGTACCGATCACGTTTTTATTTCCGCGCGCGATCCACAATGGAAACAGCCCATACGTTCTCCTGGGACAGGGCTCTTTGTCAAAAAAGAAATAATCTGTCACCAGCGGCGCAAGATGCATGCACTTGACGCTGTGACATAAAGCTGCGTACACAAAGTTCTCTTTGGAATAATAGTAAGCAGATACGTCGCTCGGCGTCTTTGGGCGTCGCGACGGTCGGCAATGGGGCTTCGTACGTTACTTCACAATGTAAATCGTTAATCGCGAATTGCGCTTTTACAAAAGCAGCCTTTACGCGTCGACGAAGTCCGATATTATAAGATGTCAAAAGAAAGAGGATACTGTTAATTTATATAAGTCAATTTCATTGTAACAGGAGTGCGGGACTCGATTGTTGAATAGATTTTTGTTTTCGTGTTCCTTGTATCAAACAATCGGAGACTAGCATACGTATACCTATGTGTATTAGATTTAATTGGCCTAACTGGCTGATCCGAGTATGTTTAAGAATTGAAAAGAAAAATAATAATAGTGGTCCGGTGTATGGATGCGAAATTGGTATGCATGAGTGCGAGAGGAGAGCAAATGGAAACGAAGCTTAATGCTTCTGAGAGAAATAGTTTTTTTTTTTTATAAACGTACTTACCCACGTGTCACTGTCTGAATTTGCACTGTACAGAATTTAAACAGGATTAACCAATCACATGCAACATTTGAAAAGAATGCATCAACGTGATTCGTTGATACCACTTAAATCTTGAAATATGGAAACGTAGTAACTGATTCGTGATTTAAAAATTGTCTCAATTATGTAAAATCTGAGTACTTAAAACGTTTTAACGTTTAATTAAAAAAAAGGCCTGGTAACTTATTTTCAAAATATGGTAATGTACTTTAGAGCGCTTTTACACTGACGTACAGTTTGTTACTCCCGGATCCATAAGTATATATATATACGTATATGTATATATATATGCATATGTTATATGTATCTGAGGGATAATTTATACGTCCCATTTGTATGCATCAAGTGCACGAGCGATATCTATGTAACGAAGGTAGAATAAAATCGTTTTACCCTACATTAACGAGAGCAATTTTTTGTTGTATTTTTAATTTCGCCCAATACCCGTAAAAAAAATACTAAAAACGCCTCGTCTTACTGAGTTGTATAATTTTTTTAAATTGAAATCTGACGATTTTTTTTTGTCTTTCTGAGGTCCATAGAGATTTAGGAAGAATAAGGGTAGAGAATCTTTGAGGATTTTCTTAGTTGTCAATTTATCTGTGGAGACGGCTAATTAGCTTGAATTCATTGTTACGCAATTGAGCACTTTAAAGGTTAATTGTGTATATACGTATATATCTGTACAGGGGTAGTATACAAACGAGACGGTCAATGTCGCCACGTTGGATTTTAAGGGTGGATTTAAGGGTGGCTAATGTAAGATAGGAGAGTGTAAGGGAGCCACGGGGTGGGGCAGAATGGTAGAAAACAGTGAGAGAGGTTAGGGGCTAAAGGAGAAGAAGGTGTCCCATCAGCCTAAAGAGTGGCTATCGAGCCGGCCCTGAGTCCGCTAAGGGCTATTCCATGTTAGCCGGTCTCCCCACGCTCTTTTTTATTTTACCTTTGACTTTTTGTCAGGCGCAAACGTGGCGCCGCCCTCCAACCACGACTCCTCTCCACCTTCCAGGGATCGTTCCGCGTCCCCTTTTTTTTTGCTTCTCCTTTTCTCGATCAACTATCGGTAAAAGCGATTTACAATATAAAACAAGAACGTTGGCTCCTCTTATTCGGCATATCTTGACTGCTGTGCTTGGCTCCAACTCATTTTAGTACCGAACATTATATTACAAACGTTTAACGAATATATCGAAGTAAATTTTAAAGAAGAGATAAAAATCAGTAGAAAATAATTTTTCAAAATCTCGCATAAGTTCATGTAAAATATTCTTTTAAACGTTGATATGATCAACTGTATAGATTGGTGAATCGAGAATGACTCGTTGATAAAAATATTGACATTTTTTATTATTTTAGGTTATCTTGGTACGGAGAAAATTTTTTTCTTTTTATACTCTTTAGTATCAAAATTGGACGCAATACTTAATCAGATTTGTAGCAATCAAAATTATTCTCAATGCCTACCTTCTTTCGCTGTGTAGTTTCAGGGCTTAAAGTCGAGCCGGCGGACAGACGGCGACTGCATTCTTTGACTATCACATCCACTTCACTAGATTCCCCAGAGATTCATCGCGGAAGAAGACACACGTCCTCTTCTCCTTCTACGCGTAGTATACATGCACGGCTTGTCAACCTTGTGGAAGTACAGGTTACGTTTGTAAGGGAGGCGCCAACATTCTGCCCCCGAAAAGGCATCTTGTATCTTAGAAATTCCAAGTCCGGATCGTACCTTGTGTCTCGACAGGCTGGAAAGAGGACTGTGGAACAGAAAATTGTATTGTCACTTTACCAAGATGGATTAGAAAGTGTGCAGTTATTTGGAACAGACGCAACGAGTATGGAATGTAGTAAAAAAGAAAAGTAAGTAATACATAATTGTCATTAGTCAAATAAATTATTCTTAAGCTGGACTCAGTCATGTGTCAGATAAGGGGATACTGTCTAATTTACCTTAATTCATTAGAGATAGAGTCAGATGGATTCTGTGTTATGACAAAGCGTTGATTGTGTATCGTCTCTTGGAGATAGATTCGTGGAACATGGATATGAACCATCCACCTTTTTTCCTCCGTTCAAATCTGGAAGAACCGTTAGAGATATTAATGAAGTGTATGTGAATATAAAGGCATTGACAATCCCTGAACTAACTAAGAGGAAAGTTTGATTGTAATAATTGGATTACTCAATCATCAACTAATGGATGCTTTTGATTATCCATAATCAAATTCTTCCAATCGTAACTGACCTAACCTAATCTAATTGAAATTTATACCAAGTCCTTGCACTCGAATTGATTAATTCGATATCTATCGAATACGAAAATATTATAAATTTTATCTTAAAAGTTTATGCTGTATATACAGAGTGCATCAGTTAAGATGCACGTTCGCTGTTTGCGGTGAAACGAAAAATTTGGTTAGGGGGTCGCGGGACGTGAACTCAAAATTTAATATGTAGACTTCAAAATTGTAATAAAAATAAAGCATTGCGATACGATTTACCCACCGTGTACGGATTTACGTCTGACTGAACACGTAAGTATTTCAAAATAATTACGAATCGAATATTCCACGCGAAATTACCGCAGGAAGCTAAGGCGCTCTGCCTGTATCGAAAATCTGATGAAAAGTTACCAAATTTCGAACGTAAATATCTCCCCCAATTATGTATGCCATTCCTTTGAAATTTGATTTCATCTCTATTATTTTTTCTTGATGTATGAATTTTACATTTAACTTTTTTCGATATCACATGAAATGGCAAAAATAATTATATTTATTTGGGAATAAAAGTTAAACGAACAATAATAATATGTGCAATCGATAGGAAATAAAAAAAATATTGAATGGTTGTCACATCAGACTTTCAAAATCGTGCAAACTGCGAACGTGCATCTTAACTGATACACATTGTATATGTATTCAATAATTGATTCTCTCGCGATCTTATTAAAAATAATTATTGTATCTACGAAACGTTATCAGTCGAATTTGAAAGCTTAATACTCACAAGTTGAGACGTCGAGAATCGATAGGCCTGATTGATAAGAAGAATCTATTTTCTGTTTATTATCATAGTTATCGTATGATTTAGATTTGTCTTTTTAGGTGTTCTCCGAAACCAGGGAGTATCTGAGCGATGTATTGATACGATAATTAATTTTGAGTACTATATATTAGCACGCTCATCATTACGACAAACATTCTTCTTGTGATAAGGAGGAGAGGTGTCTTATCGTTTTCTGATCTAAGATTACAACTTGTCAATTCAAATGCCTGGACTTACCAAACAAAGGATAAACGAATGATCGAGATCAATTTAAAGTATCAATTAAAAATACTCCGTGAGTCGTACAACTCGTCACTTGAATTAAGCCAATCTTTGTCCCGTGACTAATTGGGCTTACTGCGCGATCTATATGATTGTAAACATCGATAATTTATTGGGCACACGAAATACTTACAACTGCTAGTATTTACCGTGTCTTTTGTAGATTACACTTTGAGAAAATGACAAATAACACTTTGAAATACAAAGAATTCCATAGTTCAGTTACGGAATTTGAAATTGGCGTTCTTAAAATTTCCGACCAATCACAGGCTTAGGACGCGCGCACGCTACGTTACGATTGGTCGGTACGTATATCGAGCTTTTAGACGTTTTATGCAGTTTAATCTGAATCTTTTTTCATTTTATACACTTAGAGCCGTGTTTTAATGCGTTAGGGATGCAGTCTACGTAACCCATGGGATCCTATAAGGATCATAGGAAGCTTGACAGTCAACGATGGCGCCAACGGGTCATCCTTATCAGACAGCACCGTTACTTTTCTCTCAACGATCTCTTTGGGATGCTTTTTTCCTCCCTTTCTCTTGGCTTTTCTAGGATCACCAGAGAGAGACAGTTCTTCTAATCCTTTTCAATTCCTACATCTTCTATATACAGATCTAACTCTTCATAGTCATCCTCCGCCATCATTATCTGCTAGATTAACCAAGGCATTACAGGTTTGACGCGTTCCCTCGCAAGAATCATTTATATCTAACCGACCCCAACCCTTCGAACTACGTTCTACGTTGTCGTTCACGGCTCACACATGTCTTACCAATATGATGACTGATCACCTACGTTACTCGCGACCGAAGATTTTACTTGAGAATTCAAAGATTAACTGCTCCCTGCTACCGTTGCACTTAGCTACTAAGAGATTAATAATCCGAGGATTTGTTTCGGCGCTGTCGATTCTTCGATTTTTTTATTTATCCTTTTTCTTTAATTACCTACGGCTTTCTGGTTCTTTGTCGTGCTTACGTTGGCAGCAATTACCTGGGGACAATTCAATGACAGCTGTGAATTTCATGGTACGGATGAAAATTTGCGAAATTGATTTGGGTCTTTTGTTGGAAAATAACGACTTCCTGGAGGACGTCATTTTTGTTCAGTATGAAAAGAATTTTATGCACTACTTCGACTGTGTAATCAAACAAATTTTTAACCGTTGCACTTACCTACCAAGAGATTAATAATCCGAGGATTTGTTTCGGCGCTGTCGGTTCTTCGATTTTTTTATTTATCCTTTTTCTTTAATTGCCTACGGCTTTGTGGTTCTTTGTCGTGTTTACGTTGGCAGCGATTACCTGGGGACAATTCAATGACAGCTGTGAATTTCATGGTACGGATGAAAATTTGCGAAATTGATTTGGGTCTTTTGTTGGAAAATAACGACTTCCTGGAGGACGTCATTTTTGTTCAGTATGAAAAGAATTTTATGCACTACTTCGACTGTGTAATAAAAAAATTGTTTAAAAGACGTTCTAGTAAAAATTGTATCGTTTTGGTGTTTAGTAATTTTAGAAAAATGTCTCCGGTCAACTGGAGATTGACGCTTATCACTGTAAATTATTAAGTGAAAGGTTCTTATGCAAAATTACTAATAGTTATGAGAATTGTTAACTTTACCAGATAACACATAGAAAGCTGTAATTAGAGTATTTATCAATTATGCTAATCCTCAACGATTTCCGGTCGTGGCAAAAGATTGGTACTTGTTCATATTCTTGTTTCGCTTGTAAATAATTATTTGATTCAGTCGTTCATGCTTTCAGATAGAAAGCATATCAGCATAAACAGATATTTGATACGTGTTCGCGGGAACGAAGCCGACATACTTGACAAGTAAAAATCTGTCTTTGAGTTAAGATAAATAACAATTATGCTTATAAATTAGCATGAATTGAAGTGACTAATTTTAATGAGATATTGTACCCATTTGGCGTATTTACATGTGGATTAATAAAATTCAAAGAATCTGTATCGCAATCCTTGATAAATATTTTATGACCGTGTAAATATTTCTTATGGAATTGCCACCGTGCAAGTAAGAAATTCCAGCGTTTACTTTTTATTAAGATTCATTGAAATTAGCAATCCAGGTGAAGTTTGCCGACGTATTAAGTTCTCTGAGGATTCAACCAGACTTCATAATCGGCCATTCCGTCGGCGAGCTGGATTCTTCATATGCCTATGGCTGCCATGCTGCTTATAATCAAGAGGTAGTTGCTGATTTTCATGTAACGATTCTGAAAGAAAGGATTAAATAATAATTAGAGTATTGCTTTGTGTTGGGAAAATTGATGAAAATGACTTAAAAAATATAAAGAAATAATTTATTGCGACGGTTAGTGTGCAGATTCCGATGAAGGTATCTGACAGCAGCTTTATTTTGGATTTTATTAATTAAAACCAGAGTAACACTAATTTTTTATATAGATTTTAAATTTTTTATATATCAACAGAGCTATAGTAATTCTTGTATCTGTATGTTTGAGGTAAGTACAAAGAGAAAAAATGATTAATTTCAAATCTAATCAATGTGATCAAGATGATAGATATATTATCAGCAATTAAAGAGATGCATATACCGATCTATCAATTAGTAAATTAATATAAAAAAACCCAGTCATGATTCTGCAGTCGAAAATAACTGTAGCTCAGTCAGTACAAAGAAAAATTTTTATGTAAACTATGTAAAAGCTAATATCCAGCAATTTCCAATGAATAATCGTACAAAAATCTTGAGCAATGGAAGAAATTCTGAACGTGAAAGATAAAAATAAAAGAGAAATTGAAATAAAAAATAAAAAGTTTTGAACCCCCAAGAACAATACAGAGATCACCTACGTACCAATAAGAAGAAACGAATTCCCATAATCTCTTCAGGACGCGAAAATCACCATGAATAACCAGGATCCAAGAAAGATCCATACGAGAGCCAATACGTGCAAGATCCCCACCATATATATAGCTGTAGATATAGGTACATACGTTTCAGTTTGTCGCAATAAATAAGCTCAAAGCGCAACAAATTAGATCGACGATCTTGCGCGGAACATCGCTTAGACCAGTCTCTCGCTGTGTTCGCGATATTTCATGCTGAGCTCGGAGTAAGTTAAGTTGCCCCATTGGAGCCCACTCGGCCGCACCTTACAGAATCCCCTTGCATCTCCGCCATGGACCTATCGGCCACCTTCGCCAACCTTTCCAGCGCAATTCTTTTGGTTTCTACCTTAAGCCACAAGAATCGCAGCTCTTGGTTCTTCTGGCTCCCTTGGCTCATGCTTCTTTCGTTCCTGGCTTTGCTTTATTCGCACGTTTAAGGTCCTCCTTTTTCTCCTTGGCATCCAGCATCCCTCGCCCACTTGGACCTCGCGTCTCCTGTGTCCTGTGTACCCGCGTACCGCTCCGGTTTCCGGGAAGAGAAGAGACCGCCGCCGACTGATTAGATTAGAAGAATCAATTTGTGAGTGGAGTCTGTTATGTGTATACATACTGTATTTATACTATACCTATATATCGCAGTAAGAATTTTTGCAAAAATCCTTTTTCTTAGAAACAAAATCCTTGGATATAAGAAAATTTTATATTTCTGTTCAATCTGGATATTTAAAGGGTTGTCCATTTCTTGCAGGTAGATTGTACGCTGCAAATGTATAATATAAAATATTATGTAATAATTTCATGAGACGCATATCAAAAATTGATAAAGGCCTTTTCAAAGTTATTTTATAAAAAATTCTCTTCTATTTTATACTGTCAGCACGTGGCGACCCTTATTTTGGAAACGATGGGTGTGGTCGGTTAGTCCTTTCTGGCACTTTAACGAGTCCGCAAATAAATTTAAGTAACGAGTCGTTTCCCGTGTGTCGTTACAGTCGAAATTTGAGAATAGTTGAAAGATTAAAGAAATTTTAAAAAAAATTGAGTATCACGATAACTCATAAGTCTAACCGAAGGAGATCTAAGGAGATTTCTCACAGAGAAACACGCGAGTACCGTAACTGTGAGAGAATAACCCAACAGGCCGCCATTTTATCGTCTAATGGCCATTAGTGTACAGTAATTGATTACGTTTACCTATTAATCAAATGAGATCATTGTTGGTTATAAATCTTAGTGAATTGACGGCGTCACGAAGTACCTCACGCTCTAGGAGACGCCTATTCGAAATTCTTCAGATATTCGAAAATTTTAATGACTCCTAGATGATTTGTAATACCAGAAAGCGAACTGTCATCCGGTATAAAACAACGCGTAGGCTCGAACGACATTCTTTACGACCGACACTTAAAACTCACATTTATCTATTCGCTGAGCCGTCGCGCATGCGCACATACTAGAAACAAAATTCTGACACCTGTTATGATCATCGGCGTATCCAATCGCGGGAAAATTTGAAATCGAGCTTATCGATTTCAAGTGGAAAAAGATAACCTAGAAAAAAAGAATAGGTAGCATCAGTACAATTCTTCCAGATAAAGAAAAGCTTCGAGTATACAAAGCTCAAGAAGGATATATGTATTATAAAAAATATAATACAGCCGCCATGTTATTTTTATCCCATTAAGAAAAATCCGATAAACGTACCAAACGGTCTCTTTAGTGCATTCGCGTGTACCAACGGAAGTCGCGTGTTCGTCTAACCCAGAAGTCCGCCTACCTCGTTAACACTGGGAGGAAGAGAAGGGAGCTTTACACCCCACCTATTAAACACTCTATCCATTAGGGGTGCAGAAAACTCACCCTAGGGACTTTGCATTTTCCGGTGAGCTTACTTGTGCGGGTTATTATTATCTTTATTCCTGGAAATAAATAGTAACGAGACGTACAGGCTGATGGAATGACGATATTCGTTATGGCATTTGGTAACGTACAGGGCTGTACAATTAATACGATAGAAAAAAAAATTTCTCGAGGGTTATAATATCGGTAAGTCACTTTTAAAAATACAGGAACAGTGAGAGAGCCACAGTGAGGTGAGCAAAGAGAGCAGAGAAAACTAAAGAAAGCAAATGTTAGGGTGGGCACCCTTCGTCAAGCTGCACCCTCCAATTCTCTGATCGGCGCCACGCCTATCTCTACCGTTACTTACCGTCGAGTTGCACCAACCATATTTTATCCAAACGTCTACCAAGATAATGAAGGCATTACAGCGCTTTCGGCTGATTGATCAGATTTAATTAATGTGCGTACCTACCACGGGTAAGTATACGTTCCTGAAGTACCAACGGAATCAAAATAACAACTATTAAAAATCCCCAAGCAGCGTCCAAGTGACTTAACCTCAAAGTGTCAAGTAAAAGTTTGTAACCTCCAAAGTGACAGTTGCTACTATAAATTGTTAAAGCTCACCTAAAATGCCATCGCCAACAAAGCCTCGATTAATCCCATTGTGAAAAGAGCGGATCTTATAATTAGAGTGAACAATCCAGTGGCCGAGAGCTCTGATCGTAGCGATCTTTGATCAGCCAATAAAGAAGAGCCGATGCTAATGCGTGCACGAAGAAACAAGGCACTTTTCCTGGAAGCAGTTCTCCTCTTGTCAGACAGATAATTTTCGTCCTGTCGTAGGTGATTCCTCCGGTGGTGGTGATCGTGCTCGTGGCGACGATGGTGGTTGTGCAGCAGAAGTCTCGCGCCTGCCTTCCCTCCTCCCGACGCCAAAGGCATTGCATTCCACGACGCGCGCTAATGGACGAACGAATAGGAGTGTGAGTGCCCGGAGTGCACTCTCCTCGAGGTTCCCGATGGTTCAGGACCAAGAAAAGGCAACGGGGAGGACCACTCGGACCCCCTCTGAGTGCATTAATACCTGCTTCGTTTATTGGGCTGCCATGTTGGATGCACACTGCTGCCTATAATGCTACACATAATGCCTGTACGAGTCTACACTGGCGACCAATCAGAAAGGTATGCACTTTAGGTGCTCATATATAGTACAGCCTTTTTAAAAAGGCACATTTTTTTTTCCTTTACATTTTACTCTCAACCTTGACTTCTTGACAGTAATAAAATCCCTGGCGATAATTCCTGCACGGTGTGTACCTTGATGTGGTATTGTTGGTCATGTTTTTGAATTTTCAAATTTTAATGGTCATTTTAATTTGTAATTTTATTCATTCGATTTTTTAGATGGTGACTGGCACGCGTTTCGTGTCGCGACCTCACGTCAGGTCTCTGGAGAAGAATATCCTGGAGCTTTATATGGCGTAGTCCTGAAGGAGCATGGCTTTTATATGGGTATCTAAAGGACCGCGAGAGAAAGATCGTATCACGGTGATAATTGGTAGCCGAGATCGTGTCCGGATAAAGGACAAATCTCTCCGCCTGCACAAAACAGCTCCATTACATTACACTCCCTTGGGACGACTTCCCAAACAAGACAGATCCCTTTTTGGGTATGGTATCCCATGCTTGGAAACGATCTCGATATACCTATGAGGTCTCTATGGGTATTTCACTATACTGCTTTTCACGTGTAATTTCGACCACCTTACAGGTATTTTTTGACATTAGCTCTCCCTTGATTCCTGTCGAAGATAGCTATGAAAAATTCTGGATCCTATGTACCTAAATGTAGTGTACTCGTATTTCAAGCGGAATGACCCATCTATGTACTCTATCGCGACTTCGCCGTAGCAATTAGTCCTTGAACCTTCCATAAGTCTCATAGTCTCTTTTTTTTTAGGTACACGATAAAAGCTTAGAAATGGATACCTCTAAACATGGAGTGTCCATTGGATGTACATGGAGTCTTGTTTTACGTTAGACATACCCAGAGGTATCTGGCGTCATCGATTTTTTTAGATTCTCAAAAAAAAATATAAGTAGACAGACACACTAAGGATTTTAGAGAATTGGAATCCCTGACTCGGGACAACTAACTGGAACGGTTTTTACTGCGAGTCCCCCAGGAGGAAAAGTGGCTTCCGCTTTTCTGATCCGTATCGTTCCTGGTCTACCTGGCAGGACGTTTCCGGTGAGTACGGGAAAATGCGTGTGTCCGGACCCTCAGGAATACCTTGCAGATGACGTCCTTTCGATCTGTTACAGGATATTCACTGGTCAGTTATCCCTACCCCTATACTGTATATACGTATACGGGGTAGTTAACCCGGCCATCAAAAAACGTATCCAAAAATTATCGTGTACCTGGGTTTATTTCTCTTTTCAGTTCCGTAAGACGGCTCTAATTTTCTCAGAGCGTTGAAATTTTATTGCAAGGATACTTTCGCTATTAGAAAAGGCGATGCAGAATCCATTAACACAGGAGATACCATCCGTCGGCTTCCAATCAGGAGTTTTAATTGGCCGCGTGGCAATAATCGTCCCCATGAGAGAAAAGTAAAATATATACCAGGCTCTGTAATTACCCCAGGTGAATTTTTCACCAAGCGATACAGCTTTAATCCAGAACTGTGCAAACTGGGATATCTAATTGGTACCCGATATCAAAATATTCTATTTGTTTCATTTGATCATTAACCACAGTTAGATCAAATATAAAATATCAGTGAAAAGTATATAGTATTCTGATACCTAATCTCTTCTATTTTTTATATATCTAAATTCTAAACGAGATAGAAACTTAATTGCACCTGGTGGCTAATGATTTCACTATGATAACAATTAAGAAGGAACAAGATAGAGTTTGGTATAAGAACTCAGTAATCACTGTCACATATGACACTTCACATATGAAGATACTCATGACCTAAGGATTAGAAAAGAAAAAGATCACGAAGAATTAGATTGATATTGTAAGTACTAAGGATTATTTTCGTTTTGATAAATTTCCAAAAAATTACAGAATCAAGTAATGGAGAGGCAAAGGTACCTGGAATCCAAAAAGAATAACAGTCCTTGATCTATAACTTAAATTAAAGAAGTTGGATAAATAGCTGCTGGCTAACTGGAGGAATTGTATGGAGTCCATAAATCCAATGGGTTCGCGTCCGTAGGGCGTCGCGCGAAGATATCCATGAGGAACGGTCCGTAGTTTTATCCCCGACTGATCTCGTCGGACATTATAGCCAGGATCGTGCGAGGGAAGATTTTATGAAAATTAGAAGGGGCGTACTCGCCAGGAACTGGTGTGGGCGTCCTGGCTCCTCCCCTGAGCACAGAAGAGAACGCCTGTAGCCTCTACTATCCGACTCGGTTCCCTCCTCTACGAAAGGTGACTGTCCAGGGCAGTTTCAGAGCCGCAGTCAACGACTGCACCACGTCCTGATCCTGGTCCCTGTTACTTGGTCCTCGTCCACATCCTACGAGCCGACCAAGCTTGCGGATCACATTGATGAAACTTTTTCAATCATAATCAACGCTCAGTGAAACATCCCCAGGAAGTACAACCATCCTTATCCATACTGCGGAAATCGTGAATCGTGACTTTGTGCCCAAGAAAAATCAACCCAATTTGTATCATCAAGGGGATGATAGTGACCTTTGTGAAAATCTTAATCATCCCTGGATAAATAGTGTCTTAATTAAACTGAAGAGTGTATCTAATTATTCCTGGTGCTATTGACAGTATTGACTGACAGTGTCTTGTGATCCTGTAAACAGTTAAACAGATTAATAATCATTTGCCAGTATTAATGACAGTGACAGTATATAAAAAAAATACCTTAAAGTATGTCAGACGAAATCAATAAAAGTAAAGGATTAAATAGATCTTTAGTAAATTGAAAGGGGCTCATGTAAAACGAAAGTATAAAAAATTGCATAAAACTCCTACAATCCCAGGCACCTACCGAGTTAACTGAAAGATAAAATAAATCAAATTGATAATCCAATCTGAAAATAATCTCAGCGTGAAAGAACTCTGACGGCAAAGTAAGCGCGCGTTGCAAAAGGAGCGGCCGGTCGGCCAGCTGGAATATTTATCAGAGAAACGAACGCGTAGTTGCACCGCGGTGCGTAGGACTAATTAATTACGTCGGCGAGAAGAGCTGCGTGCTGGGCGGCGTGCGCAATTAATTATTCAAATAAGACCTGACGAAGAGTAAAAAAACAAGGGCAACTAAAGAAAAATAAAGAGAAGGAAAAGCGACTCGCATGCTCTGACGGACCCTTGGCTATCGGGCAAGGATAGAGGATAACGCCGTACGTCTATACGTCTCAGAAGGAACTTTACTTCATTTACAAGACCTTATCAGTACGCCGATCCTATCTGCGGTTAACCATGTCAATCTTGGACTGATTATACGTGAGTACCTAGATCTCTAGCTCGTTAAGTCTTCCTGCTTAGTAGTTACGGGCCGGCCGATCCCGTCTCGATCAATCCCAGCCACGTGCAGCTAAGCGAATTACTCGATACCTTAGATCATTGAATATTTAACAATCCTAGACTTCCTGACCCGGGACGATATTAATGCGATAATTAATTATTATATCTATATAATTAATAAAACTGATAACACTATTTACTCAGGCACCGATAAGACTTTTCTTACGCTTTTACGCTAAGGCGTCTGTACATTGTTGACGTGTGCTACGTTCTGTAGATCGGACATTGTTTCTCATATGGTTAGGATCGTTTATAAATTTCTTTAAATTGCCTCACATTCCATATAGATTTTGTCACGATCAACCATCTACGATGACGACTATAAATCTAACCAAGCATTGCTTGCATATAGCGAGATGCAATACGTGCGAATTAACATGAATAATTCGAATCGACGAAGGATCGATAAATCACGTGGTGATGCAGCCTATAAGGCGACTATCGGGAACAGTTATTGCAATCGAGAGTATGAAATATTTTACTGCATGGCATGACATTAGCAGCTCGCATCTGGCGCAACCGATACGCTGCTAACACGTTTGGCTTCTTATCTATTCCGTCATTATCGCAAAAGTAAAATTGTATCGCGTCGTCCATTACTCTTTCATTTTTTTTTTTAATTAACCAATTAGCACATATCGCTAGGAAATTATTACCTCGAATCTCGAGCACTAAAAAACCAAACTAAGGTACGGTCAAATCGTATGACAAAAAAGATTGAATAATAATCTCAAAAAAAAAAAAAAAAGATACTCGTTATCAACAAAGATCCATGGCGGCACCGGCATCGTTTCGCTAAATGACTTTATCTAAGCAATTTCCCGCAGAATATGCATACTGATAATCAACAGTGTCTATCAGCAAGTGTCGGTACCCATACAAGGCACAATGTTATTTTATGCATAATTACAATTTTTTTTTTTTTTTTCACTAAACAGTATCAGTGTTTCCGCCAAATATTCTGTCTAATTGTATGTCGAGCTAGATTATGGTATATAAATTGAATGTATGCAGGCTCGTTCAATGGAGTCTCTAAACTTCCTTTCTACCCTTGTTACAGTAAGAAACTATTGCTACGTAAGGTAGGTAGGTGGATACATAGTATCGAGTACTCATAAAACAACAGTCAGCTTTTGCGCCACGGAACAATGCTATCCCTATCGTGGTTTACTCGCTCGCTTTTGGTATCGCTTATCGCAGCACGATGTTCCGTCCACCCGTTCCACTCGTTCCACTCGTTCGTCCGGCCGTTCCTGCTTTGTGACAAGTGTTGTGCATGCGGGCGGAGCTCGTACTTTATTATATGGGTCCCCCTGACAACCGCTCTTACCGCCATTAAAATTGTAGATGTAGAAAGAGAGGACAGGGTCTATGCTCCAATCCTGGTAGCATGGTTCTCCATTGATGAAACGTCACTGGTTCCTTTTGTAGATGAGGAAGAATGCGATTGGTTCTTGAAGTACATCGGTTACTCTTCAATCCTGGTACCATGGTTCTCCATTGACGAAACGTCACTGGTTCCTTTGGTAGATGAAGAAGAATGCAATTGGTTCTTGAAGAAGGACATAGGTTACTCTTTAGTCCTGGTACCATATTTTTCCATTGACGAAACGTCACTGGTTCCTTTTGACATCGGTTACTCTTCAATCCTGATACCATATTTCTCCATTGACGAAACGTCACTGGTTCCTTTGGTAGATGAGGAAGAATGCAATTGGTTCTTGAAGAAGGACATAGGTTACTCTTATTCGCGTCAACCCTTTCGTTCATCTTGCTGACGGAATCCTCTTTCATTTCTGGAATAATTATTTTTTTTTTAAATACACAATTTGCGATTAGACAGTCGCCACCGGAAGTCACGTAATCGCTTAAGAATAGTCAGTACCACGATAGCGTATCGCTGCTGCTGATAGTCATGCTACCTATCCAAACTTCATGGTAAAGTTGGATAACAGCAGGGAATTGTCAGTGGAATAATTTACCGAGGAATCAGTATACTGTGTGTAGATACACAATGAGGTTAGGTGCCATGGTTCAGGTTGATGTGGCCTGCCACGAGGTATCCTTTAGAAAGTGATCGACTCTGGGAGTATCGTCGTAGCAAAAATCTCTAAAGACCAGGTAAACAGATTGAAAAATAAAAAAAAAAGGAAAAACCAAGTCAGGTCAATTCATTCAAAGTGGCTTTAGGCTTCTCTCACGGAGTGAAGTGTAGGCCAAGTCCCGTGGCGGCAGACTATGAAGGCACTCGTCGGGTTTTTAGGCCTAATTAGTTGTCGCCCGGCGTCTCGTCTCGTACCCGAAGAATCGAGCTTGGTCGCCGCAGTGCCAGCTTATAGCAACAACACAGCCGGACCCTTTTTCTTTTTACCTCGTTCTTCTCTTTTTTTTTCTCTCTCTCTCCCCAGCATCTTCCCACTCTTCTCTATATTCGACTGGATATCGTCTTCACCTTTTTCACGCACTTCAACTTCGTCAGTGCATTAGAGTCCACAAGAGAGCGCGATTAATTTTTCCATTCCATTAGCAGGATTCTTTCTAACCCTTTTCTTTTTCCTCTTTCTTAACCATTCCCTCGGCGTAGGTGTGCCAGATTAATGGACACCTTTTCGCACGGGTCATTTTATTCGCCACGTGAATCCCGTTGTCAAAATCTAATCGGACTACCGATACTGTAATATCCTGCCACTGTGTAGATCCCTGCTGATAACAATGAGAATTAAAATGACGATTCACGGAATCGAACAATCGCCCTTTGCTACTCGGAACTGAATATTCCAGATCCTATCTGGGATAAGTAACGTGGGCGAGTACGGATACTTACCATTTGTATCTACATACGCGAAGCTAAGAAGCCGTTTATGTGGCTCTCATCATTTCCAGCTTGGCCCGTTGTCAATTCCTTTATGTAACGCGCGTGTCTCATATTTTACCTGGATTTTACGGGTTGTGCTACCGGAATTCACCATCAGGAACGTAACAAAAGTTGTATCGTAGTCAGGGATCATTATGAATGTGAATGTATACACAGACCGAATATAATTTCCAGCTATAATAAACAGTGACAAGATCAATCAAAGTATGTATGTATTAAATTTGAATATGTCATTACGTCACCCGTTAATTCGTTACTGATAAACAATCAGTAGCGTGGTGCAAGAACTTGATGAAAATAACGTCCATCAAGTGTTCATAAATCTGTTGAGAATTAATTATAAATTAACGAACGGGGATGATCGTACGTACTTGTGACAAACCTCGCATAATTCTTCATTTACGTGGGTGTGACTATACAGGTACGAACAGAGACTTGCATATATTTTTCTTTATTGCATAGTCACGTGTATATCCAGTCGGGCGCAAGTCCTCTCGTTTTCAAGCTGAGCGGCTCATTAGCTGCTATGTAATTTTTAGGGAGCTGTCCAGCCGTCCGGCTGTCCGTCCGTGTCTGCGTTCGCCTGTCTCTTTGATCCGATCCGAGGGCGCTTTCCGGGATCATGTAGCGCGTCAATACTCCATGTCAAGTTCTTGAAACTGACCGAACCGCCGGCAAACTGGTTTCGGCGTAGCACCATAAAAATTGAGAGAATTCGGAACCGCCATCGGGTAGGACATTGAAAATGGAATTTCGAAGGGATACAGAATACTGTGGACATAATGGAGAAAGTAAAGTACAGTGTGTATATTTCTTTTTTTTTCAAAAATTTTATATCCTTCGATATTACCTGCACGTATTGCCCTAGGGTGACGCTCGAGCTGTCACGCGGTTTCCCGAAGAATTTCATACGCACGACCGTCGCCAAATTTATCCGCCAGAGGGACGAAAAGGTGTCCGCAGGAAATAACAAAGCGATGACGCTCTTAGAATGAAATTTCGATCCAGGTCTCGTGTGTGTTGTCGACCCTGGATATATAATATGTCCAGAGGTACCCGGAGGAATCGCATGGGATGCTGGTTCTTCGGGTCCGTATAGCACAGAGGAGGCCGACGACGCCTACACGGTAGATGTTCGATGGCCATTGATTAAGTTGCTCAGATCGAGATAACGTCCTCGGGATCCTTCCATTCTTCGACTTAATGTCCTGTTTCGCCAAAAGTCAAAACACGCGGTGGACGACGCCGAGAATGTGTTTGAATACCGGAGGAAATATTTTTAGGTTAATTCTAACATCGGAGACACTCGGATCCTCATAGTAGGTAGATCCTGGATAACTTGTCTAGGGACTTTTAATTCAGCTATTCCAGTATAAGCGAACTTAAAGAATACCTACCCTCAGGTTGCTTCTCTGCGTGCAGAATCCAGAGAAGATCCCATGTCGATTCAAGAACCCAGGTAACACCACGTAACACGGTATCCTGGTTTGAACTAATGGCGCGTGTCTTTAAAAATCTGTAGATATATTATCGTTATATAGTTATACGGGCAGGCTAATTTTTCTTAGACAGAAGTCTCTAACGTACGTAGACAGTTATAATGTCCCTCGCCATTTGCAGGATCGTTTAGGCGAGCCTCCTTAAATAACAGTTCCCATAGGAAAAGACATGTAAACCCATGATCGTTGCAATCCATTGAAAGTGCTTACATAGATTCACTTAAATAAATAGCAAAGTACCTGCAGTCATCGCACAAGGAAATCTCTATGTGATTCTTAAGCTCACTTTTTTAAATTTTATTTTACAATTTTTATTCCTCTACCTAAAATCAAATTTAGATTCCAAGTGTTATACTCGTTTTACTGGATACAGGCTGCTGTCAAAACAATTCTTTTGTTCGGCTAAGAACTGTGTAAATGAATCCCAGAACATGGAAAGAGACGAATGAATGAACCTGGTTAAATTCTCCAAGTCATTTGTCTATGGAGAAGTCTCGTTAGGAACCATTTTCCCTGAGTGAACGCGTAATCATAAATTATATCAACACCTTCGTTCAGTGTATTTGTAGAAGCTACGATGCGCCCACGTAGGTATACCCGGCGCACCACGAGAACGTACAGGATCTGCAAAACAGAAGATTTGACGTATTAACGAGCAGTAAATGACATTGTAATTAATTTTATAAAAGAGTATAATAATAATCTTATAAAAATTCACAAAAGAACTAGTCTGGATTGTTCGAAATTATTTATTTTCACTAAGAGTCATTGCTTTTGGAACACCCTGTACGCAAGAGAGTTGCTTAAGAGACGCTTGTGCATATATAATTATGAGCTGTCAGGCCTCGCGGGTTGATCACCGAGATTAAATGTAAGCGAGGCGATTAATTTATGGCAAACTAGTTGTCAAACTGTCAATAGGTGTCTGGTAAACGAAGAAAATATTGCAACTGCCATAATTTCGTGCAATACTCCTTCGCCAAATTTGTACCTGATCATCATTACCTTTTATGCATTAATTGCAGTGCGATTCCATAATCGATTTACTGCATTACCACCCATCTGTGCCAAGCAGTCTGACAGCTTTGAACAGATAATTGAAATGCGGAAGTCATATAGACCTTTAAAATACCTCAAGAATAATTACAGCACATTTCCAATAGGGATCGATTAGAAAGTTGAATAATTTTTTTATCTCCATTCTAAAGAAAACAAAAAAATTATATAAGCAAACAATACAGGCACGATAAAAATATGACAAATTTGTTTACAATCGATATAATACGTTAATCCGCGAAGCATCCCTTAGATAAAATCATTATAAAATCCTTAGTATATCTAACTGTAAATCTCCAATAAAATCTGATAAAATCGGCATGAAGATCGTCGTTGTACGGTTCGCTGCAACAGCTAAAGACCCGTTACATAGAAGAACCAGGTAATTAATTTAACCCGCGAACACTTCTAGGCACTAGGCCAATGCAAACGTCTCGGCTACATGCGCTAATCCTCTCCTCTTTCTCCTCTGCTGTAACGTCCTTTCATCCTGCAAGCAAGGATATAACTGTACCCGGTAACGCGATGAGGATCGATTGCTCGGTCGAAACTTGGAGAATTTATTAGCATGAGAAACAAACCTAGTAAGTCCAGTAAACATAGTTATTATTCCGACTAATTTGTCAGCAGCCAGGAAGGATGGCTATCTAATCGCTGTAGGACAAATTGGTATTGTAATAATTTTCATACGCAGTCCTGATTCTGTAAGAAAAAAAAAGACATGTCAGAATGAAATACACGAGTCTGGAGAAACCGTGAAATTCCAAGTATCTCTGGTGGCCATCATCCGTATAAAAATAGATAATAACGCAGTAGTCATGCGTACTCCAGACTTCCGGTAGCCAGCGCATGCGCACTCATAATCTAGAATTCCGCGATGCGATCACCAGGAGAAATAAAACTTAACACTCAAGTCTGAACGAGACAGGGTCTGTGCGTAGTACTGTGAATTTACACTGATTGCCAGGATTGGCCGTGTACGAGCCGAGACGCACCGCTGTGCGTCGGTCGGCTCACGCACACGCAATTGCGACCCCAGATGCATTAATTGAACTTAGATAAATTATTACTTACTGCTAATTGCGCCAATAGAATGTCCATGGCTGTCTACAAGCTGTAAAGGTACATCTGGATCTCTTATGGCTGACCACTGAGTACCCACTCTGAATAGAGGTTATGTTATGCTCGTGTAAGCTCCACCTTTCTTCTTTAAAAGGGGACGATTTTCGAAATACGTCTTGATCCTAGCCATGGACACCTGCCACCTTTGGAACAGCTAAATTTATTCTTCAAAATGAATACTTCTTCCTCACCTGTTTTAACTTTAGCCTAGAACAAGATTCAAGAGTAGATGACACATAACCTATAATAATTTTTCAATGCTCCTGCATTTATTTCAATTACACAGTTAAGCAGGCAATGTACTTACATATTTCTTGTGCCCTTTTTGTAGTACATAAAAAAAAAACAAAGAATCCATGTAGTATCTACTACTGGCAGGTGGTAGTAGCTGTTGCAAAATTACCTTCTTGATTACCAGAACCCTGTGGATTCTATCGTAGGTATATATACATTCGTGTTACTGGAGCAGGCTCATCGGCATAAACAGTGATCTTGAGAGTTCCTGCAGGAGCACTAGCAGCAGCTCGACTCGATTCCGCACGTTTATTGCTGTTAGAACCGATAGGAATTACGATACGATAAACTATCAACTTGCATTCCATTGATATTGCGCCTTGCGGATGAGCGAAACACGAACGACATAACCTAACCACAATAAAGTATGAATTGTTCATTGGAATATGTAAATTGAATTATAAAATTTTTTTCTTACTTGTCAAACAACTTTAAAGATCTTACCGTTATTCGAGGTTAGGTTCAGGTACAGTTTGCTTTTCATTAGATTTATCTATCGGTCTAACCTGCTTGCCGATTCAATATTATTTATGTATTCGTGAAGTAAAACATCCTTGGACTCGTGAATGCTGTACGTATACGTAATATCAATCGTGAGATTCTCTCACAAACTTATGAAGAAGGTAAGTCAATGCTAATGCCATAAATTTCCGATGCATGAACAGCTTCGCATAGGAGTAACAGCGACTCGCATGCTGATAACTCCATTAAATTTCAATAAACCTAGTGGGATCGTTTACCTTAATGTCTTTAACGAAATGGCGTCTATCGGTTGTCACATTAACCACGTCTAACGAGAGCAAGGCGATTAATACGTGCGGAAAAAATATTTTTACCGACCAAGTTAAGAATATGACGTTTGTATTTTTCTTTACCATATGGAAAGTGTCCTTTACTCGTAGAGTTCATAATGATCTGCATTATCCTTAAGTAATGCGTAGTAGGACTAGTATCCCGTTGGAAGTTACGTAAAACGAATAAAAAAAAGCCACGGAATCGAATATCCATTCGCAGAAGGCATTACTGTAGAAATTACTGCTAAACATTCTGGAGAATCTTTACGTCCTGCCCTGAAGAGGATTCGCGATAGACACGCTAAATGTATACGGGGTGAATTATAATTTTTAATACAAGGGGGTGTGGTACCAATTAACGGAGTTAAATTTTTTCAATGATCCCGTACGATACCTGCACAGGATTCATGATAGTATCTTCATGCTAACAAGATACATCCGCTGTATTTATTTTATAGCGCAAGACACAGCCTTAAGTTACGCTTTATTATAAATAATTAACAATTGAGTAAACGAAGCTTTAGTGTTAATACTGTATGATGTAATACTTAATTCATTTATATTTTTATATTACGGTCGTATAATGGTTTAACGATATATTTTACCCTCGATCATTTCGCTTCTGAGTATCCACGTAACTGTGCTTATTGCTACGCAATTACTTATGATTACGTATCTATGCACTTGACTGTATATAAAAATTATTAATTTTATACTAATACAGATCGCATGGAGGATTCCAATGAAAACCGGTCTTAAGTAGTGCCTTGTCCTAAGAACAACACGAGTGTGATTAATTAGGCTGGTCAATGTTTGGAATAAATGAAAAGTAGGTACAGATGCCTGAAAGTCAATTATTAACAGTATTTTTTTGAGGTTACGTTTGTTTTATAAAATAAAATCTGCCATAGCCAGTGCCGATAAGTAAAACATTTTCGGGGTTAATTTCGTACCTGTTTTATTTACGAGCTCGTCATTCTTCGTCATGAAACTGCAGGCATCTTAGTATCCATATAATACGGAATGTTATACTTTAGCAGCGCGACGAACAAGATCGGCGACAGAAGTTTAGTTTAAAATAAAAATAAAAATAAATTACGACAGTCACCAACTTGGGCTAATGCTAATGCAGTATTTGGTTAGGGTATGCATGACATGTATATATATATACATCCTTACAAAGTGTTAGGCTTGAACAAGAACCAAGTAGAAATATAAAGACAAGGTGTCCTTATACAGTTGGGTAGGTTCTCAATGAAAGTGATCTATGTGCCGTGATAAATGGATCGTCATCCTTTTTTCCCCATTTTGTGAAATCGCCAGGAAGATTTTTGTCCGAAGAAAAATATGGCTTTAGCCATTAAAATGAATCTACGCACTTACCAAAAGTCACGTGATTCCTTGTCCAGTGATACGACGGCGCCTTAAGGATCTGCGTTTGAGAATCCCGGATGGCGGCAAGCAGAGACGTTGTTCCTCAGGGAACTGGACAGGGGGATAAAACCGAGAAGAGACACAAGAGGCGACACGGCGCGGCAAGTTTTATATTATAATTACGCCTATTCTCGATTCTCCACCGAGTCTCGCGCCATCTTCAAATAAGCCGACGCGAAGTGAAATCCGTTCTGTTACTCGCGTCGTCGCGTAGGAGGTTACGTATGCTTATTGTAACCAACAATTCACGCCGTGAGCATCGGTCTTAATTACAGTGTATTAATCGTCGTAGAAGTCTTACGTATAATGGAAATAATAAATTTTCTCGATTTCAACTGACCGAACTCTGACGCCATTAAAGATCCCCTGCTACGAGGGTACTCGAATCAATGGAGGGGAACTAATAGCAGCTCTCTGACAGGGCACAATGGTAAATAATAGCAGGTCCCAGCCGCAATAGGGATAGGCTGTTATGGTGGTACGAAAATGGCGGTCGCTGATCCTGACAACGGAAAAGCAATAAATCAATCGGGCGTTAACACTGCGAAGGTAATTCAAATTTGAATTTCCCGCCGGGAATATTCGTACACGTCAAAGGGTAGGATTGGCTTGAATTTTTCATTTTTCTTAACAAAATCTTTATCTGCTTTTTATGACGGATAGTTATGATAGCCATAAACTATATTGGACGCGCAATAAATTTCCATATCAGTTGTATCACTTAAAAGATGTAATATCACAGTATTAATAATCCTTGAAGTCAAGTATCGTTATGCTCGATTCAGTTTGCGACTGTAGATACGTACGCGGTCCGTTTAAACACTGGGAAAAGTTTTTCGTGGGAATAAATATTTTCCATCAATATTCGCCGTCGATGGTCAACCGTTCTGTCATGGGTTTGCGTCATTAGCAGCTGTCCGTGCCGCGTTAGATATTGCGTGAAGATAAACGCAAAAGGTGGACGCCGGCGGACTGGCGCGCTCGCGTTACCTGTCGGACTTTCGGCCTGTACTGAAAGCAGATGCCGAGTCCAGTTCGTCCTTATTGGAAAGTCGTGTTCCATGCTAAAACCGGAAGTCGGCCTTAGACCGGACTTTACGATATTGCGACCATGGCTCCGCACTCTAGTCGGTCGACTGCTGATTTATTATTGTTGACCCTCTGCGAAAATACGTTCTTTTTTGTCAACTCCTTTGGAGGCACGACCGTGCGTGAGTCGGTAGGAAGGCATTGATAAAATAAAAAAAGCTGGAATAAATAATACATAAATAATTGATGTCAATTAGAATCGTTAATTATGATCGTTTGTAAGTATCGCAATTATTCTTTAATTACAGATAAAGCAGTGTAATTATATTTGTTTGATAATTTTTTTTTACTTGTACGTGGAATTTCAATTGGAAATTTTTTATAGGTTAGGTTCGAGTCTTTACTAATTCGCGTCTTTGGAGGTACAGTTATTTGTCCGCGTAAGTAAATTCCTGAATCAGATGAGCGATCTCGGGTTTTAATATTTTTGTTTTTATTCATTTTTTTTTTTTTTTTTTTCTTTAGCTTCTTTCCTTTCCCCTTTTTCACTCGGGGAATGTTCACGAGCTCGATCGACCGTTCGTTTCATGTAAAGTAGGCGTAAGTAGGCAAACCGGGTATCGATGCCAATGCACCGAATGCACGGCACTCGTATCGGCTTTGCGCATAAGTGTGCACCAGCCCGTGATGCTGAAGGTGACAAGAAAATGCACGGGACTCGTTACGAGGGAATTGAACGACCTGAAGAATTTTCAAATGTTTATAACACGCGCTTCTAGACTCTAGAAACTTGACTACAAATTCGACGTCTTGTTGCTGCTCGCCGATCTTCTTTTCTTCGATCCCAATAGCCAATATATTTTAACACGCCAGCCTAAGCCCAATGAATTCTGCCGGGATTACGGCTGGGTACAGGTACCGGCAAAAATATGAGAATTATCTTAAAATCAATTTACCCATTTTAATTCATTTTTTTGTTAACCTTGTTTTATACCCAATAGTCAAGCCTTGCGAAGAGCGTGACTCGTTGGTTCCATTAAATATTTTAATGTTGGCGAATCACGATACCTAAGAGTACAGTAATAGTATGCCATGTAAAAGAAGTGACTCGTAAAATTTTTGCCGTTGACATTCCTGGAAAGTTGCGAGTCTCGCGAACTGATTTCCTCGATCGTTTCTGATCGGCATAAGCCGATTTAGCGTTCACGAGATTGTAATTAAATGACGTAAAGTCCTCATATTACGTGAAATCATTAACGTTCCATTGAAGATTAGGAGGCTGTCGAACCGTGAAGCTGTCGCCAAGCCAGTTGCTGGATATTTATTAGCTGATAACTTTCATTGAGAAAATACTAAAAGTTTTATTACAATAATTAATCCATACCGAATATCCCAATGTATAAATGATAACGATTTTTGTACAATTGTCAATGCTCAAAAGTATCTGGTTATCAAAATGGCCTTGAACACACTTCAGGGTGAGAGTTTTAGGGAAAGAGTGGCTGATAAAGATAAAAAAATGAACGTACAATCCATACCGAATATCCCAAAGTATAAATGATAAGGAATTTTGTACAATTGTCAATGCTCGAAAGTAACTGGTTATGAAAATGGCCTTGAACAAACTTCAGGGTGAGAGTTTTAGGAAAAGAGTGGGTGAAAAAGATAAAAAGCGAACGGATATTTGAGCAGTAGTAATGCCAGTAGAAACGGTACACCTACCAATGTAGTAGTACTAGAGTCCCATTCAAGAAAAGGCAGGACCCCCGGCGAATAACTACGAATTATAAACGTGTGGGTGGTAAGGCCCATTTATATTGCCATTTTGGGCCTGTCTAGAAAAGATCCCGTATTGCGGTGGGTCTCTTAAAGAAATTCCTGAATGGACCTCCTCGACGAAAGGCGCCATTCTGATCTTACCTAAACCCTGAAGTACCTTTTCTATTTTTGGATGACGAAGTTACACTTTATTTCTCAAAAAAAAAAAAGAGTCAACGGAAACACTAAGATTTCATGACTTTTCATAAGATTCGCTTACAATTTCTTAGTTTCAGGAAATAACCTGGGACTTATCATCGGGTACGAATGTAGTACTGAGTCTGACTCGTGTCAGAGTGAAAATTGATGCGACAGATAAACGTTAACAAAAGACAGAAACATCCTCAATAAAAAAAACACTAGTTTTTGCGATTCCGTTTATGACCGAGCACTTAGCCTAGACCGGATGTGCCTATCTGTAGCTTCAATGTCTGCAGTACTTAGCAGCACACACTGATATTGTTTAAATCTTGTCTGGATTGCACCAACGCCAGCTTCAAGTCACTCGCAAATTTTGTCTCGTTAAAACCTAAAAAAGAAGTCTCTAAATATCCAGCAGATAAAAAAACGTCACTGGGTACGCACCAAGACTGTGTTGTATCAAATATATCACATGGGACCCAAATTGTCTCACAGGAGATAAGCCTGATAAATTCAAGATTCGTGAGTGTAGCGACTGGCACGCCACTGCCTCCCGTGGGAAAAATTGAAAGCTGATCCTCCTTTAACTCTAACGAATCTGTACACACTAAAGATTGTTTTACATTTTATTTGTCAAGTATAAAATTATTCTAAGGAACGCAGTATGTTTTGCTCACTTGGTAACCTGAACGAAGATCAGATTTCACAGGGATACTAATAGTTTCTTTATCTTCTGTACTTGAATAGCATAAGGAGTTTGGACTGTAAGAGGATAGCTGATCCTGTCCTGATGTCCATCCGCCTCTGGAACAGGTAGTCGTATGCATGAGTGTGTACGGAGGCTGAGGCGCGTGCCGAAACTGGACCAGTATTCCAGAAGATTTATCTCGTGTTTGCATCTACGGTTTCGGGTTACCGTTCGTCACGCCTTCTCAGCAAACAGTCGATGGGTCCATAGAATCTGGAAAAAATTTTAGGTTATGTTAGCAGTGATATTGATATTGTTTTTTTTTTCTTGCTAATTGTTCAACACTCTGAAACAGTACGGAGATGCACATGGTAACTGGATTGTAATTATTCTACCGTGGATCCAGACCGATACCAATCCTTTATTTTTCTCCTTTACGATCTTCGGCAATTAGCATATGTAATCCACGATTTTACGAGAGTACCTACTGGTAGAGTTTCTTTATATGTTGGTACGTGCACGACAACCTAAGAATGATTTTATGTAAGTACTATACTACCGTGTTTGACTCTGAAACAGAATAAACCAATTCAACTACCGACCTATGTAAAATTTCCATAGACAATAAATCGTATTGAATGTTTCTTATGTGGCGACTGGACTGAATATTCATTTGACGTTTATTACGATTTATACTTGTATTTTCTATTAATGGTCATACCAGTTCACTATTTTGAACTGGACCCATTAACGTCCGAGTTACGATCCTCGCCAAATTGTTCTTACAACTTTTACTATTGATATAAAATTCTGAGATCTGATTAAAAAGAAACTCCACGCACGACTTTTATCCAGTACTAAAGCGTGAACGAATAAAAAGATTCTGACATTGAAATAGTATTAAAAAAAAAGATTTTTTAAACGTAATAAAAAATACGAGTAGATACCCATTACCGATTGGAACAAAGGCTCGCGCTCACGGACTATGGATCCGCATCAAATCAAACCCGTTAGTGTGTCACTGTTGGGCCCCGAAAAATAAAGAGCAGCCGCTGCAGTCCTTTTCTCAGTGTGTCACACGTCTCTACGTGAAGGTATCCCAGTGTGCGCGGGGCCTACAAGGAAACCCTTCTACGCGGGCGGCGCCGTGGCGCCTCATCTTCTAACCAAGCCAGTGGTCGTCGTCCTCCTCCTCGTCGTCTGATCAGTAAGAGCTACTCTCCATCCTAAGTACTCTTCATCAGATTTAAAAACCCTTCCACGAATGCCGCTTTATATTGGATTACACGTCCTCCGTATCCCATCTGTTTATACATACGAATTCCTTGAAAGATACGCCGATACGAATTCCTAACCTCAAAAATATTCTACATGTAATTGGATATTAAGTGAGGTTACCTGAAGTTGACGCCGTAACTATGGCAACGATCGATTGTCGTCAATTGTTTATTCTCATCCTGTTTCCTGTACCTGCGAGAAAAACAGAGTCTCCCAGATGCTTGGAAGAAAAGAAGATCGTCCATTAGTGTCTCCTATCGAGTAACGCGACTGAGAGATCCCTTCTCGGCGCCCTACGTCGCGACGTATCAATAAACCGACACAGTCCATATCCATTTCGAGGTCTGCGTCTCCAGTGAGAATTTAGGTTTCGTTTTAGTATGGCACCTGACTACTTTTTGACTCACCAACTAGAAATACCATCATCCCCATGGCCATAGTCTGTTCGCTATCTTCTCTACCTGTTCCTTATATCCCGGGGTAACGTGCTTTTCTTCCTTTTCCCTTTACCAGCAGTGGTGACACTCTGCTTGCTATGGGATACTAAGGATCGCGGGCCCAGCCGGCGCCATAGCCACTCCTGACGTTGGCGCCACTTACCCCATGGAAAACGACCCGGCGACTTTGAAACTGGAATAAGACAGGAACCCTTGTGGATGAGACACTTGTAAGCGACACTTAGCAGCGAGAATAATTATCCACGTTGATCATTAATACGATTATAATTAATTAAAATATTTATTAACATCGTAAATCAATAATTCGTATCCGTTAACCTTAAAGCCGTGAGTCTAGAGTGACGTGGGCGACTTGCTCGTATAGCAAACTCTGAAAAGATGGCCCGTGGAAAGGAAACGTTAGACTGACGTCTCGTAATCATATACAGGGTGATTCAAGTGAAAAGTGCTAATCGAATTTATTTCCTATATCAAACAGACGTTTGTCTGTCCTCCCGCGATGATTCTCTATGTTCTACGTACACGCCGTCGGTCGAAGTAGCTTGCTCCGTGAGACTAGATAAATTGAGACTTTGCGCAAACGAGGCGTCTCGAATGAATTTTATTATCTTGTACTTCGGTTTCGCTACTGGACTTAATCGAGATATAAATATATGAGTGAGGATGATTGATAGCGTTCTTGATACGAGGATAATTGACTAGGATAATGGCGAGAGTGCTCGTTTACTTTCATGAACATTAAACGGCTCTAAGTGATTACGACAGTATTGGAATGGTTGAATTACGAAGGTACTTATTTATAAAGAAGCCAACTTTCTAGCAGCTAGTGAATCGAGCATAATAAAAATAGCTAATCGGATTATTGCGAGCGTGAGTTATTTAAGAAAATTTTATATTTTAATCCAATCTCACATCAATAATACACGAATAATTATTATATACGCGCACGATAACCTATAAACTCTCTACAATTATTATAACATTTTTTTTTTCCCTTCAATCCCGTAAAATAATACATGCATAATTTTAATCTTTCCTAAAGCCCCGATCAGCCTCTATAAAATCGTTTTAATTAACCGAGCACAAAATATCTCTTATTATACGTCTAATCTAATATAATACAGACAATTTAGTGTATTTGTATCGCCTGTCTGTACAGTCATTGGCAATATATCAATATAATGGTAATACAGCCTGGCTAAATGTTATTACATAATACAATTTACAGTCCGATAATAGCAGCTACCTGTATTACCGACTGTAATCCTTAATGGATCCCATCAATGATATTTGCATCTTAAATCACTCGGAAGTCCCATGAAAAATTTCGTCCACTACATTGCACGCGCTGTCGAATCTATCTACGTTATTACACGTACGGCAATGGCTGGTTATACATATCGAAATCTGAACGTGGCAAGGAACAATATTTAATTTATGATCGCAATTAAATGACCGTGTAGGTAGCCAGATAGGGGCAACCGGTTATCGATACGGCCAATAACATAATGTAATAACCGGAGGATCGCTAGTGAACTTTCTTAAGTGCCGTACATCCAATTACACATATGTACACCTATGTTCTTACCGCTCGACCCATAGTGATTCTCATACGATAACCATACAATACCAAGTACTCTGTATACGTGGATCTTGAGAGAGGGGGAAAAAAAAATTTTCTCCATCATACAAAAAATCGAATACTCGTAGGGCATCGATTATGTATACGAGAGACAAAATCCACGTGGTTTATCGTCTCGTAAATAAGAAAAAAAATAAAAAATGAAAATTTTTAACCCCCCTCCCCCCTTCCCCCAACAAAGTACTTGGAGGCTCTCAGGGGCTATTGGCCGGCCGAAAATGTGCAGCTGACCATGATGATACTTTTGAAACTGGTTTATAGGGAGGGAGAAGATACTAGTTAGTATATATATATACATATGTAAGACTGTCAATATGGTGTGCGTTCTTATGTATACCTATATGTATATTGTGTATATATATATATATATATATATATACAGACGGGCAGCCCTTGGTCCCGCCTACACGTTGGTTATTCGTGGCCGCGATGGCCGCTATCGGTATCTCCGATTCACGGGCTGAGCAAAGACCAACGGAGGTGGAGACGCGTCTGCGCTCTTTTCTCTTTTCTCTTAGCTACGACTTCGGCTCTTCTCTTTTCTCTTGGTACGCCGCTCCGCTCCATTGCTCACCTTTCCAGGGGTCTAGACGTTCGCCTCTTCACCGAGCACCTTGACTATTCAGTTTTTCTCATTCTTTTTTCTATTTGGTTTTCCCCCCTGCTGCCCTCTCTCTTTCCTTTATCGAAACTCTTAGCTAGACCTACGACATGGCTATAAATTACCCTTCGCAGTTGGTACCCACTGGCCGGTTTGAGAACTGCTCGTGGCTACTCCAGACTCCAACTTCTGGACCATGGCGGCCTCGTCTTGGGATTCGTGGGCGATAGCGCCATTGCGTACTTCTATTTGATTTCGATGCTTCTGTAGGTGGTCTGATCTGTGGATCATTTTTTAAGGTTAGTCGTGGAAGGATCGATGGGGATGATCCTGGTGGATTTTATGGGGATCAAAAGTACATGGAAAATGGGCTGAGAGTCTATTGGCTATTTACTGATCTTGTACAGGGTATATTGGGGTGATCAGGTTTGGTTTCAGTTCGTTGTGCTCTGGTATAAATCGGCTGGTGCGATAATGGATAATTAATTACAGCACTCGTGGTAGCACTGAAATTTAAAATGCTTTCTCGGTAGTCCAGAACGACGATTATCTTGCAGTCTTGTCGCGGAAGGTAGAATAGAGTTGATTGGGCGGTTAATTAAATTGATTAAACTTAGGTTAGGTTAGTCGTATCCGATGCTGGTTTTTGTCTCATATAAACATAATGCATTCTGGGTATCGTCGGTATAGTTGATTATTAAAAAAATCAAAATTCTATCTAATTCCACTATTTTTATGCCTTTCAGCAAATGCCGTGATCGTAGCTCTCGGGGAGGATGTTCCACGGGAGCGGAAGTGGCGGGTACGGCGCAGGTTCCGATTACCAGCAGCAATCCCAGCAGCAACAGCAGCAACACAGCCAGCAGCTACAAGCACCCGTTTACGTTCCTTCTTCAAGACCAACGATACCTTCAGCAGCCACAGCCGCACAGTATCATTCATTTCCAGGCTCGGCCTCGCCCGCATGGTGAGTCAGTGCTTTGATGAAGAAAGATTCATCGAAGAGTATCCTGGGTCTGATGATAACAGCTGGAAATAGCCGGAGGGTCCAATTGATCAGTGATCGATATTTAATGAAATTAATTTCCAATTACTTTCAAAGCCCACAAAAAGTCTGTCCATCGATTTTCAATGGTTGATCTTGAGGAACGAATCTAAGGTACTCTGATCTTGTGTTAAAGGGAAAAAACAGCTTCATGGCAGCACGGGGTAGATACCTACGCTCATCACGCTCTTGCGAGCCACACTGGGGGTTCCGCAGGCGGTATGGGACCTCATGGAGGACACACTCATCCTCATACGGGTCATCCTCACGCAGCTCATCCTCATTCGACCTTAGCAGCAGCAGCAGCCGCGCCCTTTTACGCGCAGAACGTCGCTATGATGTCCTCCTGGCGCGCCTACGACAGCGCAGGCTTTCAGCGTGCGTCTCCATACGGTAAAACTTTAATTCGATGTATTTATAACCTATAAAAGTTTTATACATTGTCTACTATTTCTCTCCGTAGATATTTATCAGCGAGCTTATACCTATTTACACGTATATTATACATCTACCCCATGGAGCGATACCAATTTTATTAAAGACACCAAGACAGTCCAAGGGTCACCAGGCAACTGGCACCGTTTAACGTTACCGATTGACTTGTACATAGAAACTCTAAGTGCGTAGGTGCCCGTCGATGTACTCAAGGAACGTATAAACTCCCATATAGGATGTCCCTGGAGATTAGGTATCCAATGGTTCCTTAGATAGCCATTGGTACGTGGATCATAGGCAAAGTCAAGATAAAGAAACAAAAGTTATGCAGACTATCCATATGCGACTGATAAGATACATAGTTGTGCAATTTCTACGTTTATGATTAGTTTTATCGTATTCCCGTAAGATAACAGCATACCCGGCGCCAGGCTGATGAATATTTGGAAAAATGATTTTTCGTTTCTTTACCACAGAACAATGATGTTGAAAGATTTTATTTTTATTCGTTATCGTTCCGTGGGTCCATTTTTATTCTTCTTTGCTACCAGTGCGCAAGGCCGTCTTAGAGAAAGAGAAAGAAATTTCTTTTCTTAGCAATGCATCCCAGGGCCGGTTACCCATCGCGGGCCATGTGCGCTCTATAGGTGATAGCGGCTTCTTTGAAGAAGCTCGAGTTGAACCTCCGGTCAAGTGCTCACCAGTGCAACAGATCACAGCCTCCCGTGGCCAGAGCGTGCGTCGCCGCCATTGCCCTTTAATGCGAGACTTAGTCTATGTTTAAACCTTTAAACCCTATCGCCAGCATAGATTACTCCAAGTAGGAAGATAGCAGAGCTTAGACGGCGCTTAACTGATGTAAAGGCTCCAAGCGAAAACCGATAGCCTGTACTCTCTCTTGGTTGTTGAATTTTTAATTTTTTTTATTTTACTTTGATCCACTTTTTTTTTGCTTCTTTCTCATCTGCTTTATTAACCGGGTCTTCTTTTTATAACGAAGGAGCCACTGTGGCTGTACGACCGTTTTTCTATACTTGCACAGAGACTAGTATCGATCTGCTACCTGGATGAATGTGAATGTACTTTCGTGACACGAAACCGTATTGATTAGAACTTCTGGGTGTAATAGTACACATTTTAGTTCTTAGATGGCGGACCTGTACATTGCTTCTTAGCTTAGTACTTTATTCTATAATTTTTTTTTTCTTTGGAACTTTGGAATTTGAATTGGTGTCTCTCTGTTTTATTTTTGTAATTTTTAGTTTAATGAGAATTTCTCGTTGGTTCAGCCAATCGAGATTTTTGACTTACCTGTCATGGTCCAGGTGATTAGAGTACAGTGAAGAACTGTATCTAAATTTTGATAAGTCTGTTAATTATTAATGAATAATTATCAAAGTTCTTTCTTATCTATTTTAATTAAACGCACAGTGAGATACGTGTATCAGTAACATATCCGCATAATATTTATAATTTGTAATTCGGTCGAAAAACGTTTTTACATCAGCACAGCCATGACGTCCGTAAACACGATCGTTTTATGGGTAAAAATGTAAGCAGGTCGATGTAATACAAACCCCATAAAAAAAACCATATCCGCCGTCATTAAAATCTTCGGCTGTATCAAGGTCAGCTTGGAAACTCCCAATAAAAGTCTGAGGACGAGCATAGCAGGGTAGGTTAGGTCGCGTGCGAATAACCGATTTACAAATGAATAATTTGTCAAGATCAGCATATATATATATATTTATTCACGCGACAAGAGTTTAATTGTGCAATCGTTTATTCGTGCGATCGATAAGCTAATAATCGATGATCCTATAGAAGCAGCAACTTTATTCAAAGACACGATCTCAGGCCGACGGACGCGATTTCGTACATAGAAACGAAAGGTGGAAGACCCTAAGGAATTTAATGAGTAGCTGGTTGTGAATTGAAAAATTGTGAAACAAAATTATATATATATATAGTATATATATTTATTTATTTATTTCAGACACAGCAATGGATTTTCAATTTGGAGAAGGACGCGAGTGCGTGAACTGCGGCGCTATTTCGACGCCGCTTTGGAGACGGGACGGCACTGGTCATTATCTGTGTAACGCTTGCGGCCTTTATCACAAAATGAACGGGATGAATCGTCCACTGATAAAACCATCTAAACGCCTCGTAAGTTAAATCAATCTAACGCGAGTCATCGTGTCCCGATTTCTTTGTATTTCCTTCGTAGAATTCGCAATGAATTCTCAAAGATATGAACCCCCCGCTACTAGTTCGCCCATTCGGATACGTTAGCAATGGGACAGATCTCCGAATTCCAGACGGCTACGCGACGGCTTGGACTGTGCTGTACAAATTGCGGTACGAGGACAACGACGCTCTGGAGGCGCAACAACGAAGGAGAACCGGTGTGCAACGCTTGTGGACTGTACTTCAAGTTGCACGGTGTGAACAGACCATTAGCCATGAGGAAAGACGGGATTCAGACAAGGAAACGCAAACCTAAAAAGACGCCTGAACCAAACGCCAGACCCTCCGTTGGTGATCATGAAACAACAACCTCGACAACATCATCGCCGTCCAGTGGTGAGTCTAGAGCAGATAGTCACATAGACTGTTTATTTATTGAAATAATTCAAACTGTCAAACGAACACGTGGCCTTGTTGATTTAGAATTGAAAAGCAGTCAACAGCAACATCAGATAGACACTGCCAAATCCAGCAGTTCATCCATCACTACCGATCGTCCAGTTTACCTTGGCCATACCTCGTTACTTGCAACCGGAAGTACAGCAGCTGTCAAAACGGAACCCAGAAGCTGCGACGGTACCGTCGGACAAGCTTATACCTCCTATTATCAACATCCTCATCAACTTGGTACACCTACTAGCGAGCATCAACAGCAGAGCTATTACGGTACCCAAGAAGCACCTTATCATCATCAACATCACGTCACTGCCGCAGCTAAGCTTTTGGCGTCTTCGTAAAGCGATTGACACTTAATTACTTTTATAATTGACTGGTAAAAGGTCCAAGGGATCTCGGAAACGGATACTGAAGATGGTACTTCTTATCATGACTTATCACGCGCCTGATAACGTTCTCAGGATGCTAGCTGATCTGTTCCAATACCGAATGTCAAAATATTGGGTACATGATTTTTTTTCCTGATGATCATCAGTATTTCCATGGGGCGAGAAAATCAATTCCGAACTCAACAGCTGATTTCTTTATGTTAATTAATAAAATCTTCCTAATGAGCCAGTCATTAGTGACCTCCGCTGTTATCGGAACCCGTTTCACAGTAGAGATTCCGTATGCTTGCTCGATGTGTGATATTTAAGTTATTTATGGCACACTGATCTTTAGGAAAGAATGACTATCATTGACGGATAACAGTTGCTGGTATATATCTTGAGCATAGTTAACAGCCAATAAGTTGTCGTTGATTTTTGCCGAAAACTCTTATGCGAAATCGAAAGCGACGATTATTCGTATAATTGAAAAACGAGTATTTTTGACTCGCTTATCTTTTTGTAAATAATTTAATACCAATCGAAGTATCTCGATCGCGAGTAACTGTGAGATACAGAGTTACTATAAATGTACTATGTACGATTCGTGTATACATAATAAAGAAAGAGAGAACAAAAAAGAATATACAAAGAAAAGGATGTCCGCGGATCAATATATCTCAGGTTAAAAAAATATCTAAATCTCTATTACGCCTTAGAAACGTGCTTGAAAATTTTCTTTTAACGAGATATACCAGAGATTAATTTAAGCAGAGCAGAAAAGACGTTTATGAATCTCAACGAGGTCATCGACCCGGACACTGTGCATGATGACTATAGTGTGCTTGATTGTTTAACGATGACTGTCGATGGTGTGAGGACTTAAAGAATAAGAAAGAATAAGAAAGAAAATCGTATCTATCCTTCTCTCGTCGCGTGTAAAACTCGATTCATAATCATGTTAGTAATCTTAACGAGTATTCGCCACCGTGTACTTAGCTAGCGAGTGCATAAAATAACATGTAAATAATTACGTCACGGCGTTATCGCAATCCTAGAGGATTTATCCGACTTGTCCCTCGATTAGATAAATAATAATGTTATTGAAATACTTTATAGAAGAAAGACATAGTAACCGCCCATTACATTGCCGAACATGTACTTATAAATAAAGATTCGTTAAAAATCTATCGTCCTTATGATTTTATGGTACAGGTATAGATGTATATGATGGATATACATATATACTTTGTCGCAGAATAAATAATCCATGATAAATATTATCATTGCCACTGCTTTGACATCAGGCCGACAAGCTCGAGTCCCGCCTTCATCCCTTACGATTCCACTACCCCACGGTAGCTTTTCTAGTGTCTCCTCGACCACCCACTTTAGCTTCTACCCTTCAATTCGAGGTGTCAACCTGCGCGTTGACCATATTTCCTATCAGAATACCTCCTATTCGATAACCTTTTCCCTCATTCGACCTTTGATCACCGGCAGAAGCATTTCAACTGCTGCAGGTCAGACCGAAGACGTTGTGCTGGGACATTAGTGAAAAGTCAAATGGGTAAGTGACAGTTTGATTTAATATAATTACTTTTGTTTTAATAGAAATTCTCATTTTCTTTGACCCTCTTGAAGTGAGATATTTTTACCTGGATTTTTGAATCAGCATTAATTTTCTTTTTGGTCGAATTAAGATAGATTTTTATAGGTTTTTTTTATGTAGATTCTAACTTTCCTTTTTCGTATTTTCTTTTCTACAGGCAGAGTCTTACCTACGCCTGTAACCTGTAAAGTTTGTGGTGATCGTTCATATGGAAAGCATTATGGTGTTTATTGCTGCGACGGCTGCTCCTGTTTCTTCAAGAGATCCGTACGACGTGGAGTACTTTACAATTGTATAGGTCCGTTTAATCACAGATTAGAGTTTAATCGTTTCCTTTAATTATATACACGGTATATAACGAGGCTAGTCACTTGATTCAAAAGCAGAGTTCAAGTTTATTATATTCTTAAAATATGGGTAATATCTTACTTTCTTTTTTTTATTTAAGCGGGTACCGGAAACTGTGCAATTGACAAAGTCAGACGAAATTGGTGTCCACATTGTCGTCTCAAAAAGTGCTTCGCGGTTCGCATGAATACGGCAGGTATGTCCTATAAAATAAAAAAAAAAAATTAATTGAATACAATTTTAAAAACATTACACGGCACAATTTATTGTTATTAAAATCCACGGAAGTGACAATAGCTCTAAAAAAACAATGTCTAACTCAGAGTTACCATAACTGAAAGCTATGACCAACTCAACGAGATGCAAACAATGGTCGCGTGTCGGACACGCGTTCTAATCATTATACTAACCAATGCTAACCAGCCTGTCAACAGAATTTAATTGACAGCCGACTCACGGCTGGTTTTATTTATTTTAGAAATCTGTCAGTTGTGCTAACTGTTTTAAAAAAAGCAGTCAGAAAAACTGGCGAGTGGTGTACCAAAAAATGATACGTTTAATGGATAAAAATTTTGTTTAACAATAAAATATTGCAGGTCACAACCAAATGACCTTTGGCCCTATCTTTTGTGTCGCGCAACGGTAATTTAACTTCGTATATAAATATAACTATCGTAACCCAGTCTTTTGTCACTGGAAAAGGCGAACACGCTAAGGCAATAATGTCGTAACAAAGCATTGACAGCTCAAACCGTAACATGTCAAACGTAACGACAATCAAATCACATCAAATTCCACCCCTTTGGTTGTTACATGTTCACACAAATATTCACCCTCTTCATAAAGACCTAAAGGGGACTTCACAGGAACTTATGATATCGTTGACAGAAAACTGCGGTACATATTGGAAACATAACCGCAAAATAAGATACAAACTGTTTATGTATTTGTTTAATTTACATTAACTTTACAAAAATATTTAAAATCATTCGGTCTGTGATCGTAATAAAACTTTGTCATATGTCAGTTCAGAATCTAGATTGAATACGTAACGTTCATTGTGTACCAGGCTTAATGTTATTTCACGTAGTATACTTAACCTGGAATGATATATCGGTCTGGTCGCGTTAATAATTAAAAAGCAATGGTTCGAGCAGGGAACAGGTGGCAATAGGACAATTATACCATACGAGTAGTACGTGGCTTTCAGTTAGTATTCTCAGGTCACACAGTCATCGCCATACGATAAAAGGTCTTATACATACAGTATGTAAAGTACGCGTATGGTGTGACACATTGAAATGCTCCGTACGATTTTCTATTGCTTCTTATTCATAGTTCGCGGGCTTCGTAAGGCTCACTGATATAAAACGTAGGGTCGAGTAGCTGGATTTATGGAATGCAATAGAACACGATACATTATGCGATTGTAATAAATCTTACCAGTTACTGCATAAATTAACGGACTTGTTTCACGGTAGAGCGTAAGTACGACGCACTTCGTCGAACTCGTTAAAATATTCGGCACTGTTTCAGCTGTACAGGAAGAACGTGGTCCTCGATGCAGGAATAAATTATCGTCGAACTCGGGAATCAATTGGAAGACAACTGGAAGCTTTACTGGAAATTTAACTGGAAGTGCGTTCAATCAGGTTATTCGGTCTGGAATGATTTTACCGTGTAAACTGCCACAGACTGGTACTGCGCAACCCAAGCCTTACTACGAGGCTCAAGTTAACAACCCATTGTTATTTTCGCCTTTGCTGTGTCCACCGTCTGTACCGAGGATTATTTTGTCCAGTAAGGATTTATTATGGTGTTTTTTTTTAATAGGGGATGACTTAGCCTTTTTTTAAATTTTTTTTGTAGATCAGGCTATTCAGTACGAAGTGTCGGCGCAAATTCTTTTGGCCGCCATTCGCTGTGCCAGACGTCATCAGGACTTTGGAATGCTGGAAATAGATGAACAAAATGCGATATTAAGAAGAGGGTGGACGGGATTGTTCACATTTCGTTCGTCGATTTGGCCGATTGATATTTCGGATCTGCAGATGAGAAATTCCGCGGGGAATATGTCCACGGCTGTTTCATTGGCTGCGGCCAGAGCGGCCATCTTGAAATTGAAATTGGATCAAGTCGAGCTTTCTACTTTGGAGACTTTTATTCTCTGTCGACCAGGTAGATATTCAATTTTTGTTCTTGTGGGATTATTGATATTAATTTGAATTAGTTATAATTTTTTGTCGTTTTTTTTTTCGTGTGTTTTAGAATTGACGGAAACAAACGAAACGCAATGTCTTATTGCGAGAGCAAGAGATTCCGCGTCGGAAACTCTGCTAAGACATTTGGAAAATCATGAAGATTCAAAACGCAGATTGGCACAAATTATGCTTGTCTTACCAGCCCTGACTAACTGCTGCTCCTGTGAATTGGCGAATTCCTTATTTACTCCAATAATCGGTAACGCTGCATTCGATCAAGTGATATCATCGATACGTTAAATTCTTTGGATATCGAATTACAATGATCTTTACGACGTAAATTATTATTAATTTTAGAAATAATTCTGTACCATGTTATTATGTTATTTATTTGTTTAAGGAATAATTGTCAGTGTGTGCTCTACTGTTTTACATGTACATGTTATTATTTATTATCACATTAATAAATACAAGTCACATGAGCTACTAGCATTATTTATTGATAAGTTTACTTGCAATACATAGAGAGTTTATCAATTAGGATGGACCAAATGGCGCTTTTAAGCACCTATAATAGTTCTGGAAAATTACGATAGTGGGCGCGAAACGAGAATTTAAGACATGCATTTTCATGGGGGAGCTTTTTTGTTAGTTCCGGGAAATTCCGCCAGGCGGCACCGTTAAGTGCCCGAGATAGTTCCGGAAAATTTCGCTAGGAGCGCGGAACAAAATTCAAGGCAAATTAAATTGAAATAACACTAGAACCGCTTATAATGACTTCGAAGGGAAATGATAAATACGTCATCCTAAGCGAAGCTCATACAAAGCATAATATTAGAAAAATTAAAAACTTCGTATTTTTGTTAGGTATTTAGTTTAATAGAGAGAAAAATGACTAGAAAATGTATTTATCTATAGAATTTTTAACATTTTTTAACCTAATAAAAAAACATATGAACTGGCTAAACATAGAAACCCACCGGACGTCACAGGCGCAGGGAAAGGGCGGCAGGGGTCGTGGAATCGAACGAAAGTGTTAGAAATCATGTCGGTCACTATAACCGGATATAATTTTTCAAAAATAGGTCATAATAAGCGTCATGTCACTATAAGCGAAGCCATTATATTCGACCTTTGTTTCATAAAAGTTTATATGAAAACCAAACTTCACACTGGAATTATGTCGTATTAAGCATTTGGTCAATATAGACGGAGTCATAGTAAACGGATTATACTGTATGGTACGACCTGCAGATTTGATAACCCTGTGCTTATAATTGCTATAAGCCAAGGAAATGAAACGTGCTGATTTTTAAACAAAAATGCTATCAAGAAAAGTAAGAACCAATAAAATGAAATGTTTATAAACCAGTACCAGGCACGGTTTGAACTATGCGTAGAAAAGGAACGCCAGTTTGATAGAGTTGGCAGCAAGACAGGAGCTCGTTCAGCACAATTGAGTGTTTACCACTATTAAATAATTAAACGTATTGTAAATATACATGAATATATTATATTATAATGATACGATGCTGTGGATATAATATGCATTGGAAGAATTTCAACATGTTATATATTAGAGGCTCAATTTACATTTTCCTACTGATTCCTTCAACAATTTTTGCAGAAGGTTAATAATAACATAAGCATTGCTTCTATTGCAAATATTAATAATATTAACAATTTACAGTGAACTTGAATGCGGGTTACAATGGTGAATATCAGCCAAAGCAAAAAGGTAATGACAAAAGAATCTTGAAAATAGGAATTAAAGCATAAAAATCTTTAAAAAAATTTACGTATAATTTCCAATAGTAGGCGACTTTGCCTGGGCCAAGAATGCATTTGTGAATGACGAATGTAAGTAAATTTCCAAAAAAAAAAGAAAAAAAAAGAAAATGACAATAAGCACATACATTTTCATTAAACAGGTAAAAATGAACATCAGCCAGTAGTCGAGTATTACTACTTAAACGGAATGCAATACCTGTTCTTTTCCGAGCGCGTCACCTGGGAAGAAGCTCATTTATTATGTCCAAAGTATAACGCACAGCTTGCAATCCTGGACAGCATGGATAAAGCACTAGGAGTAGCAGAAGCCATTGCAGATTCGAATATAGGTTTGCCACTCAAAGAAAAGTTTAGAAAAAAAAAAATTAGAATTTAAAATCTACCCGTTAACCCCACTTATCACAGTGATGGAGGATACCTGGTTGGCTGGACGCAGAGTTGACTTTATATGGACTTGGATTGACAGTCAAGATGGGTCTTGGAAAGGAAATGAAATTCCCATGGACTCTGACATTGAAGATTATCCACCCTGGAGCAGAGAACCAACCAGACCTACCAAGGAGTGCCTTGCTATGGATAGGCGTGCTCATTCCATGCCTAATTTTATCGATCTTGACTGTAGACTTCGGCGTCCATTTATATGCGCCAAGAGTAAGTTTGCAGATTTTTCTTACCGATAAGAAAACCGTAATGCGACTGGGACGTCTATTGAAAGTCGAATTGTAGAGCCTGAGGAAGCCGTTAAAACTCCAGTACCCTCAAGATGGATTCGCATGAATAAGAATACTTACACTTTGTATCATGCAAGAGTAACCTGGAACGAGGCTGCTGGCTTTTGTCGTTCACAGGGAATGCGTCTAGCCATTGTTAATAATCCTAGTGTCATAAACATCTTGACGAAGAGTATGACTAGGACGAGACCAGGTTAGAATTGGCTTGGGACATATTTTAAAAGTGGCATGGAAAAGGTTAATTTGATTTTCTAGACTTCGAAACTGCTTGGATTGGCGCACATTATTCTTATGGTCAATGGGTCTGGATGGCTACTGGTGCCATTTTGAATTCTGTTACTGACGACAATGGATATCCGCCATGGCGGTTTGGACGACCTCAAAGGAACGAAGGTTGCTTACTCTTGGACAGACATATGGAGACTAACGCAAGCTTTGTGGAAACTAGCTGCGACAGGAAGCGGGATTTTATTTGTGAAGAATGTAAAGTTTTGTTTTTAGGAACATTTATTGTAGCTTGCATAGCGAGGGATTTAGGAACACTTGACTGTTTTCCAGATCCTGAAGACGAAGAGGATGACTGGTTAAACGAGCCTGTCAAATTTACACATGAAAACAGTACTTATATCATTTATCCAATGGATAAGACTTGGAATGAGAGTCGAACATTTTGCAGTGAACGTGGAAGCGTACTGGGTTACGTGAATAATATTAACACGACGAATTTAATAATTGAAGCAATGGGGGATCATCCCAGGGGTAGGTAATTTTACGTATTTTTTAAAACAATAAATTAAACGATCATCAATAACGAGAACATGAGGATAATGATTTTTTTTTTCAAAAAAGAAATTTCTCATATTTGGATGGATGGATACTTTCATGCCGAAACTAATTTATGGAAATGGAAGTATAACGAAAATGTTATTCCCATGGAGAAGGATAATAACGGATTTCCGCCTTGGGCTTTGGTTGATTCAAGTAATGATTACAACCGGAAAAGTTCGACTTGTTTGAATTTAGATCGCAGCGATCACGTCAAACCACATTTCTATGGACTCGAATGTAACAGCAAGCAACCGTTTGTCTGTAAAATAAGTAAGGGACTTTTTTCTTTATATTATTTTTAATTTATTTTTGCAAACAGTATAATCCTACATGTATCTTTATACACTCTTATTAAATATTTCAGCGTGCGATGATCCTCCTCCTGTTAAAAATGGCAATTGGACTTGCACCAATACTGCTACTGGACGAGAATGCTTTATAACTTGTCAAAAAGATACAATGATTATGGGAATAAAAGATATAATCTGTACCATTCACAGTGGCTGGACGAGTAGAGAAAAATTGCTGGAATTTCCTCTTTGCCTTGGTAATTTTATTAATACTATCTACTATGGTACTACTATGATATTCTCTATGAAGAATATAATTTTTAAAAACAAACCTGATGACTTTTTCATTTATTGTTCTTCATTTCAGAATCCAAGGAGTACACTTCTCGTATGATACATTCTCTGAGTTATGAAATGCAGAGAAGCGTAGGATATTATATGATCCTGGATCATTCAGATTTGAAAATGCGTTCTCTCTCACTGTCACTCACTGAAAGAATACAGACAGCATTTCCGTAAGTCATTGACAGGTATGAAACAGAAGATTTTGATGATTAATAATTTTTCTTCCGCAGTGCCAACAATAATCTCAAAATGGGTATGATGTCTCAAATCATTAGTCCACCTATTCATATTCCATTCAATCAATCAGATACTTGTAATGTTCTGCAAATCATTGAAAAAATGAAAAGTAATCTTTCATTGAATATTACTGCTTCTAGTAAGATCAATGCGTCATTGTTGTACAATGACATTTTGATGTACAATGGTCAGAAGACTGTGATAAGTATGTTACCTTGTTTGTGTTTATGTTGTTGTTATTTTCTTGCGGTTTATTATCCATGATATCTCCAGTTGCCATCCTGGACTCAACGAGTGCCAATTACACTGCTGATGTTTTGACTCAATTAAAGTTAGCAGGCCATCATGTGGTAATAATTGGACTTATAGATGATTGGAAACCCTTGACACCTTTGGCAACGATTGGTCTGAATAATCGTGCAAATGTATTTCTCTTTGATATCCCAGAACTGATGGAAGTCATACAAGAGCTTCACAGTGAGTAAATACACAGAAGTTAAAATCAATGATATCGATTAAAGGATAATAATGTATAATTTTCCATTGTTTCAGAAATCAAGAAAAAACCAGCAAAATGTAAATCGTTTTAAAATAACCCAAAAAATATGTCACTACTAGCAATTTTAATTTATCTCAACATTTTTATACAATGTTCTTGAAAATTTACACATGAATTTAGTAAACAAAATTTTTAGGTGGACAACAAATTACGACTTTTAATAAATTAGAGCAAGACACAGCGACAATCTCTATTAAAGAGGATACATTCAGAATGATGAGTGACATACCATCATCGACCAAGGACTATTCTTATCAAAATGACGTCACTTCTTCAACTATATCCAAAACTTCTTCACCTGAATACAATCTTACAACTGAATACAATACTCCTCCATCGATCAGTAAAATACTTTAATACGAATTTTCCATTATTGAATTTTTTCTAAGATCATTAATAAGGTTGAATAATTTTGACAAAACAATAGGGAAAAACTTAAATGAGAGCACAACAAAATCATCAACGACTATGGAACTGGTGTCAACTAGTGAAGACTTACCACAAGAGGTATCTACTCAGGTAGAAAACAATAGTCTGGGTTCCACAACAACGGAGAGCACAGTTTCTGATAGCACGACTGAATTTTCAAATCCGAAACTTTACTTGGACCGTGATAAGAAGGAGGCTACTGAAGATTCAACGATACCGACTACAAGTTCACCAAAGGAATTGCCATTCGCACGAATATTTTCATTATCCGACGCAACAGACTAAACAGCCGAGGTAGCAAAAACAAAAAGAAAATTCGCAAAAAATATTTGCGAGTCGGTGACTCATCGTAATGAGACTGTGTTAATTATTATTTGTAATTTCAGTCGACTGCATCGACCCCAATAATGAATGATTCTAATATAATTAGAAAAGAGGTAACAAATAATAATAATCTACTAGCTGAGAAAATGGTAATTAGATAATTATGTTAAGTTAATTTTAAAGTACTAAATTCCAGAATGTACTAGAATAGCGACAAAATTATACGTAAGGAGCAAAATAAAGGAAAAATTATCCAATCTGTTGCTTGGTACAATTTGCAAAAACAGAATTGTTAGCATTTCATAATTTTATTATCTTTTACGTTTTACCCGTCCGCCATTCTCATAGAGACATACTACCAGTTGTGTCACACGTAAGATTTTCTTTGGCACTTTATTATGTAATATAAAAATTTTACGAAAAATGTATGTACAGATTCTTAGAGTAGTATGGCGTTATCAAACAGCAATGATCTCATAGATTAAAATGCCTAAGTGGAAATGATATGTCGTGAAAATTCGTTTTGACGCAAGAGGAAGAGGTTAAAAATGTGAAAGAGAAAAAAAAAAACATCAAAGTACATGCTAAATTTTCCAAAACAAAAGAAAACATCCAAAAGATACGTTAAATCAGGATTTTAACGTCTCGTAAGTAAAAATGCTTAATGCGAACAAAGATTGTAAAAACAAAAAAATTATTTTTCAAACTCGTTGCTTATGTCGTTGGTAATAATCGTAGACAGATTTTAGAATTGACATACGAGATCTAATACGTATTAACGAATGCAATCGAGCATTAAAATTTATTACAATATCGATTGCCTATATCAAAAGGCTAGACGTCGTTGAACGCGATCAGATATGCCGATAGAATGATTTAGAAAATCCTGTATACTTAAAGAAAAATGATTACAAAAAAATTATCTATTACAAGTAATAACTAAAATGCCACACTGGTGCCATGATTTCGTTGCACTTACAATTAGTCTACTGTTCTGTAATAACTAAATGAAAAACAGAACACGAAACCCCTGACTCTCCTATTATTGAGCGGCACTCGAAGATCGTGTGCGAACATAAAATTAAGATAATCAAGTAAATAGAAAATAAATAGCATTAGTATAAAACTTAAAAGTCTATAGCACACGTATTATGATAATTAAAAAGAATTTTCCTCCATCATCCAGTTAGATAAAAGTGTCAATTTCAAATTACGATTACACTGATAACGTATTCTTTGTTTTCCACAACCGTCACAAATAATTCCTTATTACGTATCCGAAAGTAGAATACGACATTGCGCAAGGAAAAGAAAAAAAAAAAAAAAAATTCCACAGAAACGTATTGAAAATGTCTTCTACAAATTATCATAGAAGCAGGTAAATTTATAGCAAGTTGTACTTTTTCGAAATCAAGGTTAAGCTTCGTGTCACGTGGTACCGTTAACGAGAGCTTTGGTCTTTTCTTAAAAGTTTAAAATAAACGTACTGACTAAAAGCTAACCTTAAAATTAGAATATGTCCACGCTATTGCACTATGGGAAAAGAAAAGATCCTCCCGGAGTATTAAACCCGACATTACTTATAGTTATACACAATAAATCATAATGATGGGATATAACGTTCTATGGTATAAGGATATAATAAAAAAAAAAAAAGAACAACCTGTCAATTGTCAAAATTGGCATAGACACAGTATCGAAAAACAAAGGGAAGAATCACGAGTAAGCAAAGAGAATAATATTACAATGGCAAGAAGAATATTTACCAGACAAGGCAAATACTATCCATGTAAATATTAATTTTCATTCAAAAAATATCGTGAGACTTCCAAGACCTATTATTCCTTGTACACGATAAAGATACGTTACAATTTTCATTAGTAATTTTACTATTCCAACTCGCGGGTCAATCGATAAAAGAAAACCGTTAATCAATTCCACGTGTCTCGCAAGATAAAAAACTTAAGCACCATAATCACTGCGATCAAGAAATACGAATATATCTATGGAAAAACAAATCACAAATGAAAATTGCCGATTCTACTAATTCGCAGTGATACTTAATAATACTTTTTCTTGTATTTACGATATCGTTCCTCCTCAGATTGTCTGCGCAATTGATTTATCAGATCGGTAGGTACGTACCAGAGTTTATCTACGTTATTGAGAAGAGCTTCAGTCACCTGACAGCATACAGCAGCCATGTTAACCTGAGCACTCAGATCAGCCTGGTCTCTTGGATAAATATACCTCGGTGGGAATAAGGAAGGTGCCACGATCATGGCCACGTTATGTATAGACATCTTGTTCGATGATTGGTGATCGATAACGAGCTTCAGGAAAGTCAATAATGCTTTCAAGGTGCATCGATGCTCGACCGGAAGTAGTAGCACCAACAGATTCAAAGAATAGGAAAGTTCGCTTAGATTTTTAACGCCTGAAACAATTATGGATGTAATTATGAATGAACACAAATGAAAAAAAAAAAAAAAATACTAAAATCATAATAAGAGCTTAACGCAACACCAACCGTGGCTCTGATAAAAAGCATCAATAAGCTCCACGGTAAGAAGTGGCTGAGGCAAATCTCTGAGCAATTTTTTCAGGACTGCCGACAAGTCATGGCACGGCGAACGCTTAAATAATTTATCCACCTCTTTTGGTTTACAATAGAAATCCGTTTCGAGTTCCGTGCACAGGGTCTCAACCTGTGAAAGATAAGAGTCAGGTTTGTAAGTTTATCAGACGTGATCTAAAGTGCTTGAACATTGATAAAACCAACTTTCTGCTTGTGTCCCCCGACGCGTAAAATTCCTTCCTCCATGACGCCTCGTTTCGTCAGCTCGTGAAGAAGCTTTTGAAACACCAGTGGAATATTACTCTCCTCGTTCGTGAGTTGACTGTCCCTCAGGAGCAACGTGGATAAGGAGACGCCGAATAGATTCCCAGCTAAAATTAATTCTGGTTGTACTGTTCAGATTCTGAATACGATAAAGTACCATGATTAAAACTAATCTTCACATTGCTCAATGCTTACCTTTCCTTCTACGTTTGTTCGGCTTCCGTTTGGTAAGAGGTACGTTGTACTTATCAAACACAGCACTGACCTCCAGCCACAACAATGGCTGAAGCCTGGTGAGATCACGTTGGGATAACAATTCAACGCCTTGCCGATCGTAACCGTCATCCGTGGCAAGTACGTCGGGAGTCCAGACTTGAGATTTCACTTCGTTCGCTCTGCACATCTCCTCGAAACTAAGATGGCCGTGGGACGAGGTACGATTCAGTGGATGAGTTATTAAATTCTCATCAGCAGGTCTTGAGAAACCGTACAGACTGCTGTGACTTCTTGTCACGGTCGCATGAGCACCTGAACTTCTTCTGTGACAGATTAGAAATTGCAATATCATTAAATGATACGTAGTGAAAGCTTCTTTAGGCAATGATAATGATAACTGAGTAATACCGTAACGTGGGATGATCCTTAGGTACGGTTAGCTTGATAGGAGTTTCTACATCCAGATGCGCTGTGTTAGCTACTTCGCTAGGATCACTGCCACTGCGCCTTTGAATAACTGGCCTTGCAACATGAATCGTTCCCAGTCTTTGATAAGCCGTTAGCTTGATACCTTCTGTGAATTAAAAAGCGTTTAGGTACACGAGCATTAGGCTTTATGTGATGACAATTCAGAGATACAAGGATTATGAAGAGGATGTAAGGTGTAAAACGTACCGGAATCACTGGCAACGTCTCCACGTTGAGACCAGTGACCTGCTCGCCTAAATATTTCTTGTATTGGTACTGGAGTAGGTGCAGGTGCAGGTGCAGCTGCAGTTGCGACAGGAGGAGCACTCGGTAATCTACGTATCCCATCTTTATTATCTAATGGTGTTCTATTGAATATCGATACGAAACTTGGCACGTTGACGCTGATAGAAAAGAGGAAAATAAATGTTAATCCTTGACATAGAAGGCACAATTTAAATATTTAAGAACAGCTTACTTCTCGTGATGAACGTCGATAACTGTTACGGTAGGTGGCGATGGAGGGGAAACACTCTCAGGTGTTTCACCAGGTACAGAATCCAAAGAGTCTGGAGTAGCACTGCGTGACCTGGTACCAATACTCGACACCTGATCACGATATCAAGAGTTTGACGAATAGATGAGCAAACAGTTTCACTCTGAGTATTAATTCTACATGAAAAATTCAAACTTTTCCACTCACTTCCACATCCTTGAACACGTCCCTGATATCCGGCTTGCGAACCCGGGGACGCTGATTAAAACGCTGTTTGACAGTATGATTGAGGGAGCGTACACGACGTTTCACAGCTTCTGCCTGGGCACGTGACAAGGGACGTAAAGCTGCTCCCAGCTCTTCCGGTTGCACCTCTCTTCCGGCTTTCCAGGGTTCAGTCAATTCGCCCAGACCAGCTGCGCGAAGCCATTCCGCTTCTTCTTCGCCTTCTAGCAACGTCAAATTTGTATAATTCGTGCAACGACATGGATCATTAAATAAGAATTTAAATATAGTCCTCAATGTGACTTCTTCTTTACATTCTCGAAGTAATCTGCCAAATCTCTCTAAGCCCAACGACCTTGCTCCTAGCAATGTTTGATCATGATAGCTCTGTTATCAAATTAACAGTTGGCTAAATTCTCAAATACCTAAGAACCGTTTTGCAATACACACTACGTACAACCAGTATTTTCCCTAGGTCGTACTAACGCAGATATCTCTTTTGAAATGTCGATGTTTACCCACTTGCACGTGGATACGTCAGACACTGTTGAAAGACGATGCTTCCTTGTGTAAGGATATCAAATTATGCCAATCAGCATTCCAAACACAAGAGTATCTTCTTGATCTAAAATTATACCTAGTGCTCATGATGATTTCTTTATACCCAATCTGTCTTACCGTCATAACTACGTGGACTGCATTCCTCATCAAGATAATCGTCCAACATCTTCGTTTCCTCGATCATCTTCTGATACTCTTCCCAGTATTCCTGGAGGTTGGTGCCTCCACCACCAAAAGTTGCTCCGTGTGATCTCTCCATATTTTATTATTCGTTGTACTTCTTGACCATCCACGAATTCCGGCTCAATGATGATTTACCAAGAAGACACGGCTCTTATGTCCTCTCAGGAACATAAGCTTACAATCCAGGTGCAACTTCACGGTCTCCTACGCACATTGCTCTTCTTGGATTTCTAAAATAAGCATTTCAAACTGTTAATGGTTTTTGCTGTTGGTATGCTGAACACCTACATTATGCATTCCTTTGACGAATTACGAATGACTCAAACAGATTGACTGTGTTTCAATCCTGTCATCTTATAAATGGATATGATTAATATTATCAACTCGTTCAAGTGATTTCAGCATCGGAGTATGCTTTGTGCGCGTGAAATCGCGATGACCAACAATGAATAATACCGAAGGTCATCTTCTTTCTCAATCGTGAATGAGTGCATTGATGAAATATTCTATGAAGTTATTAAAGGAGGAGACTGATAAATACGTACTTTGTTAAGAAAAAAAAAAGTCGATTTACTACTTTTCAGTAAAAATACAAGCTGTCTTTTATCTCAAGATAAATTCTTTGTTATTCAATGTTGTAATTCTTTATTGCCACTGTATACGCACTGGCCTATTCAACTGTTTAAGCTCTCTGACCTTAACCTTCTTCCTCCTCGTGAGCTACCTGGTTACTTTCCTTTTTCATACGCTATTATGCACAGTTCTTGGATTTCAGACTGTCTTTCGTCTCAATCTGTTTTAAAACTTTAAACGGTCTTATGGAGGTCAATTAACTGTTTTATGATAACCCACGACAGTGTCATCGGTACATAATCAATGTACACAATTGACAATTTCAACGGGAAACCTGTAATCATTTCATTGACTTTTTAACCGTGTAAACATTAGCTTTGCCATTACTGATAAGAAACTCACGGTCGATAGACACTAACGCCTTTCGATCAATTACTATGAAAATTCGAATATTTCGAATTTCGTGTAACTGACGTTTAAAAAATAGTATAAATTACTAAAACTTAAGACTCACGTTACGAAATTTTATTATAAATAATAGAAACGCTTGGTGTGGTTGTTCTCACGATTTCTTACAAGGTATCCAGTCAGAAACTGGCGCATTAAACGTTATTATAATACGCAGAGGCTTCGTAACAACTGATAAACAATGAGGAATTGCACAATAAATGTTTTATTATGCCAGGTGTATTCATTATCGTAAAACAACAAGGCTACAGCGTCAAGTGAAAACACGCGGTGTAAAACAAACGATAATAATTATAAGGACGAAGGAAAATCTTCTAGGTATGTTATGCCGATTGTATAAGACATAAAAGGAATTTCGAAATCCTCATCGTAAATTTAAAAAATGTACGTTTAAATGATGCCTACGTGCGCGGACAGAGCGTGAGGTAATATTATAAGCCCAGTGGGCTTAAGAGACAAGTCAGAAGTAAAAGTCAGGCCCGAGGAAAAATTCGAACGTGAAATTGTAGGTAAAAGAACTCGGTCGTATCCGGAATCATGTTATTTACCACAAATACCTTGGTTTCCTTGAAATTGCAACAAGTCACACGTCATTAAACCACATAACCTCTTTACTTGACAGATTCAAAGGACGCTACGTAGACCCAACAACCCGACAGTCTTACATACGACTAAATATCCTAATAGCGATGAAATCTCCCACGAAGTTTCAAAGTAGAGTCGACGAAGAGGAGGTCTCCAGAAATAAATCTATGCTTCTGGACGCTTTGGAGTAATTTCCGAATAAGTAAAACAACAACATCCTAAAGTCTGGTACTAGCACGACTAATTACTTTTATACGATAGTTCAGTAAGTACGTTTTTATCTAAAAGAATTTTCCTTTTTTTTTTTTTTCTTTCAGTAACTTATAGACCTGTCGAGATTTATAATATATTCCAAACAGCGCCCACCATAATAAAGATTACCAGCCAGTCAACGAATACGCAAGCAGACATGTCCCGCTTTCCCTTGCACACCACTATTCAAACTTTGTATCGGTAATTTTTTAACTCTTTCTGCATAGTAGCACTCACAATAGAAAATAACCTCCATTCGTTGTCGTCTCGTTCCGACAACCTGTTGCACACTGGCCCAAACAAGAGTTCACCCTTTTACTGTACGGTGTGACACCTGCGCCTCAATGAATTCAGGGTTGGGCGCCATCTTCTATCGGGATCGTTACGGCACACAAATGCTCACAAATGCCTCAAGAGTGTGCGCTACGTGCGCCCGCACTTTACGGTAAATTATATACCGGGTGACGATGAAGTACCGTAGCTCAGTACTGTATTTTACGACTGTCGGAAGTCAACTGAAATCTCGAGGGTATGGATATTGAGTTTGTATCCATTTGTATCTGAGAAATCTACGCACGCTTAACATGACATCCCGGTGAAATGAACGAACCGTGTCTGGTGTGCGTAATAAGATTACTCTATGCGGTGAAGAAATCTCCGGCGGATTTAACAGATTTAAACGTTAAGCTTCAAGACAAATTGTTTTTCAGTCTTTATTTCAAACTTTTTGAAATATCGTCTATACAAGTAGGTTAACTTTCCTTATGAGTTTTAGACGCAGCTTAGCTTTAGATCATGTTTTGCTTGTAGATTTTTGTATTCATTTTTATTTTTTTTTTACTAGATATATATATTTTAGTAGATAATAGATATTAGATTTGTTATTTCTTGGAGATAATCAATAAGCCATTATTGATGGATTGTATATCACTAATGGATAATCATGTTTGAGCTGATTAACTTCTATTAGCTCGATTACCCCATCCGCGACGGTGTGTGTCCTTGTAATCGTCCATGGCTCGTGTTTGAGCTAGTAATTCTGGATCATCATTTTCAGTTCTTTTTTCCTTTTCTGTTGCTTCTGCCTCCTCTTGTGAAATACCGTCGTTGGTATTGGCAACGTCTTGCAGGCAAGTTCCATTCATTTGATTACGCTGAGATGGATCGGGCCAACTGTAAGGAAAAAAGATTTCTTAGTTTTGTTTTATATGCTATGTACTTGGGAGATTTAATAACTTGCAAACGTACTCTCCGTCCTTGACTCTCTTGTCGTAGAACTCTTGCACTGTGAGTACAGGAAGGCTGGGATATCCAGCTCCGAAAACTTGCTTTTGAACCTCGTCGCGAGTGATTATAATCGGCTTTAATTTTGCTGAAGGAATTTTTGCTTTATGCTGATGTTGAGAAGCTGTACTCTCAGTGCGGCCTAGCTGTTTCATGTGTTCCAACAGTGGCTTCTCGGCTGCCAGAGAAGCCAGTTCATCGATAGCTTGATTCACATAAACCTTGAGAAGTGTAACGAAATACTCCCTTTTGGCTTCGTCATCGATATTAGGATTGTCAAGGTTCTTCCTGAATACCTCCAAATTCTTTTCTAATTCCTTTTGCTCTCGATATCTTTGCAATTTCGTATTTCTAGAGTTTACCTGAAAAACATGTTATTGTAGCATAACAAGATAGTATCTCATACCGACATATAAAATGCAATGCTGAGTACCATTTCAGTAATATATTCAGAATTGGATTTTGTTCGTGCAACAACAGTCCCATCTTGATGCTCTTCATTTTTAATTTCTGGGATCTCGATATCGGTTAATCCATAGGCTTTGACTCTCTTCAGAAAGTCAATAAAATAAACCTCTGCCACATCGACAATATGCGATCGATCATCTGTACCACATATCTTCAATGTAAGAGAACCAAGTAGAGCTGGCAGGAGAAAGTACTTGATATTCTCAGTAGCTACTTCGTCAAAGCTCTCATTCTCACTGAACATATTAGCCATAGAGACTAATCTCGTTGCATTCTCAAACATGTGCATAGCTCTTCGAACGTCAGACTATTTAATAAAATAATTATGATATATCTTAAAACTGCAATCGTTAGATAAAAACGATAATAAAATATGCATTATATCACTACTGCATTACATGATGTGTAAAAAGCATGTTAAAATTAAAACAGTTGTTTACAGATAATGTCCAGAATATACACAAACATTCGTCATGACGTTGAACGTACCTGAACTTTAGGACTGTTCGTTGCCTCATCAGTTTTATTAATACCGTTGAAGAGTTGAAAAGCATTGTCAAATATTTCTGACAGTGATTCAACATCATTCGAGCCGCCAGCAGAACCTGCTTCGCGATTCATTTGCAGTATATTTGGTATGTCAGATTCCATTTTTTAGATAAACGTCTTTTCGCGTACTTACGGGTTTCTGACTTGCGATGTAAAAACCGGGTATGATAGAGGGAGTATTTAGTACCCAGCATAATGTTGGTGGCAGCACATTTCAAGTTGCGTATATCTATATCTACACATTAGTAAACTATAGAAATACACCAGTATGTACATTTCAATTGATATATATATATAATCATTACCCGATACCAGAAATAATAGGAGGAGTACTGGTACCAAATTATAATGATATAAACCTTTAGATCTTTCCTTTAGATTGTATAACATGATGTTACAGTAAATTCGTGATCCGGATGATTTTCATATTTAGGAAAATAAAATTTTCAGTTTTTTTTTTTTTAAATCAACTTTTAGTTTCTAGTATTTTAGATTATGGAGAATATCTCGATTTTCATCTTGGTAGAATTTTTATGAATCAGCATGACACTTTTGGATATATCTGTTACGAAAAGTATTGTTACAACATTTTTTAATATGTAACCAATAGCAGTAAGTGTTTTGATTTAAAATAAGCAAAGGTTACTATTGTTACAATATTTTTGTAGTTCTATAAACGATGTATCTATATACATCGTTTTTTGTACTCAAAAAAACAGATTCATGGGTCTCAAAATAATGCAAGAAACGTTCTTTTATTATTCTCTGAAAATTCGAACTCTGTACTAGGCCTAAATATCATTAAAAAACAGCAAATTTGAATCATAATGCTTCTGGATTCATGTCCAAGTGACAATGAATATTCATATGAAACTTAAGTATACATTTCATAAGGATCCATTCACACTGCTGGGATTTAGTGAAGAAATTCTATTTACTGGCGGTTGAAAAATAAATTGAAAAATTCTCAAAGTATTAATACCGCTTGTCTTTAGGGGTATAAAACCAAATAAGGAAACCAAACCCAATTGTCGTCTGCTGCTTCCATAATAGGAAGGGCAGACAGTGACGAATACATTATGCATCATATTATTCACACATTAACAGTTCAATACATCCCAATCAAACATAATGAGCTCTTGAAGTATTTATATTACATGGGCGGTGATTTGCATTGCTGACAATCTTCCATTTTCTGATCGAACTCCTCTATCTGTAGTGTCATCTCGAAGAAATTATATTTATCATGTATATTCCGCGTTGCCATACGCAAGATTTGTTGTGGACTAGTTCCAGGCTCTGATTAAACACCAATGAGAAACATAATTAAATTAAGAAACTCCATATATGGCTAGTGCCTCATCTAAGGTTACGTAATCTAATAGGACTTACCTATAGCAATATGGGCAGATAAAGCAGTCTTATCTAACGACAATGCCCAGATTCGCAAATTGTGTACTTTGACTACTCCCTCGATCTGGGTCAAGGTACTTTCCACTTGGGAATATTCAAAACCCTTTGGGATTCCTTCCATCAAGACATTCATAACATCTTTAATAATTGTAATCGTTGTTAGCAGAACCAAAATAGAGAACAGGAAGGTGCAAATGGGATCGACGATGCTCCAGTTTGGCTGAATTAATTATCATTAATGATCTTAGTGTTTCTATCATCAGGATATTGAAATATGGAAATATTATCGTCCTCACCTTGAAATAAATAATGAGGGCAGCTATCAGGACACCCATACTCTGTATAAAATCACCAACCACGTGTATAAAAGCTGCTCGAACATTTATATTCTTGTCTTCCGCTTTGCTAGATTTGCTGCTAGTTTTATTGTGCTCAAGGTCAACATTAGCATGGCTATGACCATGATGACCTCCATGAGTGTGGCCATGTTGGTGAAGAGTCAAACCCATCCTGCAAGACAGATAGAGAAGTTGATTTCCATGATATATGAAACTTTATAGAATTATGATAAATCTGTGATTCTAATGTTTCAGAAGTATTATTGCTATATGAGCAAAACTGACACTAGATTTACCGCAACACCAATGGCTGAAGTTATCAACATTACAGTGGCATCTAATTCAAAGTCTTTATTAATCACTCGCTGTATAGCAAGGTAGAACAAGACGGCTGTTACCACCCATATCAACAATACAGACGTGAGTGCGCCGATTACCTAAAAGTTAAAATAAAAAGTTCATAATAAATAACGTCAGAGTAAAGATCGAAAATTATACAATAGTAAACTAAACAAACCTCTGCTCTGTACCAACCAAATGGCATTTTCCTAGTTGCTGGTCTGGTAGCAACCCATATTGAGAATAATGAAATCATAAAAGATGCAAAATCAGTAAGCAGATGAGCAGCATCCGTAGCAATGGCTAAACTGTTTGACATTACACCCCCTGCGAAAGGCATATACATTATTTCATCTTAAAGTTTGTTACGAAGGAGTAAAAGAAAACTACAGATACTCAACTTACCAATGATTTCTCCAATCATGAAAAGAACGCATAATACACTGGCAAGTATTAGCTTCTTTCTGGCTTTCTTATCAATTCCTTCGTTTCTCTCTCTGTGGCAATGATCCTCAACTAAAAAATATTTAGCCAATGTATAATCATTACCTTTTAATACTATTAATTATGGACTTAATCTTACTGAGCGACGTATTCCTCTGGAATTGATATTTCGAATTAGAAGGTTCATCGCCCGTGCTACCCTTAACAACTGTACAACAACCAGAGAGTTTTCCATGGACGCAAAAGATCACCTGCTTGGGAGGTGAACTCGATTCGTCACATTCGTTATTATTTGGCGGAATGCTGGTTCCATATCCAAAAGCTGCATTGTCCTTAAATCTGAAATAGAAGATCGTACTCAAACCAGTACTAAACCGGGACTACGTACTACAGGACATTGGGTAAGCATTGCAATTAATTACATTGATCAAGTCGGTCAATCTGAACTAATTTTCTATTAACTCTTATCTATTAGTTTAGTCCATTATCAGGAGGAATAATCAATAATGCCGTGTGCAAACTGACATCCAAAGTATGTATCGTTTATCTTCTCCTGCTACGTGTATTTATCAATAATAATCGTGTTGAAGTAATAACTGTTATTTTTCAAATTCCCACAACAGTAACAACGAATGTCAGTGGGGGTCTCAACTGAATATCCTATTATCGAGAAAAACATATTTTACCCCCACTTGGAGCATCTGTCAAACAAATGACTTTGCTCAGGTCTTCGCGTCAAATCCAAAATTCCCTCGTCGGCCATACCTCACTCAGAACCCTTATCAAACTTTCAAAAACTATATGTAACACACGCGAACATTGCGTCCATACCAAGAATATTTAGTACGCGTACACCAGTCCCGCAATACTAACTGCATTTGCTATCAGCAGTGACTGGCATTGATGGGACTATATTCGCAACAATAAACTCTACAGTGGTCTGCGCCAATCTTAAGTCGCTAATTAACACACTTGTGTACCAAGTAAATCTGCATAGGAAGTAGGTAAATTATAGAGTGCAAATTGTGTGTTTGAATCTGTATTAAAAAAGAGTTACTGCATAAATTAATATTTAATTCATGAAAAATTCTAAAAATAATATTAGCAACGTTTATACAGCCAAACGTACAAAATTTGATCTGTCGAGAAATCAGTCATTATTTATTTACGGTTAAGACTCGAACGTTCTTGCAAATATTCGTTGCTTTTTTTTTCTGTATTCAATTTAATTCTGGTATAACAAACGTGTGTACGTTTGAAAGGCGTTACGATTGAATGCGCCTCGGGCAAAACTGTATTCTGAGAATATTAAACGTCGCCTTATATTTTACTTAGTTTCAGTCTCTTATCGTTCTGCACACTGGGTGTTCAATAACAATTGATTGGAAATATTCGTCTAGTCTCTGAAGTCTACAACGACCAAACATACCATTCGGATGACTAAACCTATCCAATCGTAACGAAGCAGGGAATCAACGTACTTAATCCGGCAAAGCCGACAAAGATTCTGCATTGGATAACGGTACAAAAAATAAACTACTCGATCAATCAAATTACGAACGACAGAAAATTAAAGAACCAACTAACGTTTTACAGAATATCAATTGCCGATCAAAGCTGTTACCCACGTAGCCCAGGATAATTCCAGCAGCGAGTCGACAATTCCAGTAAATATAAAAATTCATATAAATTATCTATATATACATAATAATTTTAAAAAGGATTTTCATTCACTAAAGGAGTTTCCTGAATTTAAGTTTACTGGTAGATTCACCCTAAACGATACAAAATTTCTACAGACCCCATCAGATAATACAGAGATTAATCAAACCGAATTCCACAGCACGATTATTGTCCGAGAGATAAGTTAATTCCATGAAGAAAGTTTTAGGCGTTTAAAAAGTCACGTTACCAGCCAAAAGAATTCTTAATTCAAAGTCTTCGATAGTCAATAATATTGATGATTTCACTCACAGTTTAATTCTTTCTTCCTCCATCGTTGGATTACAGTGTGCGTTTAACTATGCCAGACGTAAGGGCGAAATAATTTTGTTCATTTGATTCTTAATACGGGATACTTTATGTGGAAGGAATGCACATGTCACTAGCTAAATAAATAAAACGTCTTCACGCCATACCGGACTGTCTTGGAAGAGTGCTGGTCGAGCTTGTTTAACGCGATAGCTTAACTCTCCTTCAAGGAGATATCGTACCCTCTTACCAGTGTATAGCTTATTCGGTATTATGACTGATATTGACTATGCTTTATTGATATCGTGACAAGACAAAACGAGATAAGAGATTATGAATCAACCAATGATTTTTGGTATTTGATATATTATAGATTCTCACGTTCTCGATATCTTTTGATAGTATCATTCAATTACGGCAGATCATTACAAAATTTATAGTAAAACGTCATAGCTGCTCTATTGATTATACCGGACTTGATATTGTTCTTGTGATTAAAATCGTGTATCTTTTTTTATACAGTATCGACAGTGATTACGGAGATTTGCTAATTACATTTAAATTGTATATTACATGCATCGTGTATTGGGTGCTATTAAATTTTATATGGTTTGTGTTCACGATTGGAATTTGTGGGAATCAGATCACGATTGGAATTTTTTTGGATATCTTGGTAATAAAATGAGATACGAGCTTCTGTACAGTCAGGTGGGAGAATTTATGGTATTAAGTGGTATGTTACATAAGAAAAATTGTCATGTGTTATGTTTTTGTTGTTAAATTAATTTTATCGTGCAACAAAAATCAAGTGTTCGTTGGCCAGCAGTGAATATATTATCTTTTGTTTGGCCTTTATCCTTGTTTGATGTATATAGGATATATGAGCCGTTAAGTGTGTAAGTCGTTTAACTCCACTTTTTGAAAAATCTTAAATTTAAATGTCAAAGCACTTGATATAAATTTTTATATTTGTAATAACTTTCTTGAATGATAAAGATTAATACCGTTAAAGGACAAAATTTTTTTGGCCATTGAATAATAAGTAATTTTTTTCAGAAGCTATTTTTATTAACTCCATACTCTAATGTAAATCGTTTCAATAACGTAATTCAAATGCACTGACAAGCGCTGAAAAAAATAATAACATATTCAGATTCGTGTACCGGGCAAAATAGAAATATTAAAACTGTCTCAAGTTAATTGAAACTTGTTCAAAGTACGGAAATAAGAGCTGTGTCAATTGAAATTAAATTTTTGATAATTGGACACGGCTATTTGCTCAATGACTCAGGTTTTGCCGTTATTGAATCACATGCGAAAAAAATTCGACATTTTTTCACCAGTTAATTGCCACAATGTAATCGAAATATGTAAAAAGAAAGTGCCATTTAATCTAATCTAAATGACCCAAGTTTTTTTTTTTTTTTTTTTTCAACAAGACCAATTCAATAATTAACAGAAAAGTAACCGTTACAGGGTTTTCAGTAAATAGGTTTAAAATACGCTGGAAAAAGTTAGAAAGGTCCAAAGCCCAGCTCATACAATTCAAATGTGACTATAATGAAGATTCAGAATGTAATGCCATTAATATAAGAAAATCTGCAGCAGGTTTGACATGATGGACCTGCTAAAATTCATTCCTCCTGTTAAACATGATTACTGTAAAAACTTGACAACAAATCTTGAGAATTTATATTATAAAGGGAATTTTGAAAAACAATTTTATCGCATTTCTCAACTTTTTGTTTTATAGAGTTAATCGATTTGTGCACTGAATCGCTCATATATATAGGCTAGAATTGTTGGAAATAAGCAACGAGTAGCTTTCAAAGAGATTTATCATGGACTTTTAACAGCATTTAATTAAAAAATTTTTTTCTTTGTCATGATTTAATATATTAAACAGAGATAAATTATACTGTGCATCATGTTTATATGTACTGACTACTGACTTTGTAAGTAATGACTGATAAATATAAATTTTGCAGTATGTTAGATTATGACTCCGTACCTCATACGTTTTATGAGTAAAAAATATGTTTTTCGAATAATCAAAATCTATTAACGAGTAATTATCATGATCGTGCAATTTCAGGAAAATAAAATTTTTATTAAAACCGTACTCACATGGTGCATTTTCGATTTGTACTTGAAGATATTTCCATAATCGAAGAAATTAGGTGCGAAGCTTTTAGTCTAGACGATATCAGCCACTTTAGCACGTCAGCAAAGTGAAATTACTTATCCAAACTGATGATAACATGCGACTTCTGCAAACGTAACGAAGTCATAAAAGTATTTACTTTTCATCATCAATATTAAAATATAACTAAACGACCATTGGTGATTATTGTGAGAAAAAAAAAAGTAACTATCGACAAGGAAAATCTAATCCGGAGGAAAACACGAGGATACTGGAGAACTTTGGACACTTTAATTCTTTGTAATTTCTTCACTATTTTATTCCTTATATTTTTATACGTAGGACGGTGTGACAGTGTTGTTATTATGCATTGTGAGCTTATCAGTTGGATGTTTATAGAACGTGAAATATCACTCAAGATAGTAATATTCACAATCTGATTCAAATTGTATAAATGTTTATATAAATTGATCAGTTACACCGTAATCGACAAAATATCACACTGCACAGTAAAAAGATTTAACAATCTATTGCTGATGAATTATCGAATCACTCGAAGAACGATTATTAAACGCAATCATGAAAAATTTTTCGATGCACTTATTAGCGTGGTAGAATTCGGAATACTTTGAGAAGAAAAACTGCGTTTTACTTCAAATATCGTTTAGAGGATGATGCAGTAGAATGATCTATTGATAGCTGGCCATTATCTTCTATAGTATAGCGAACAACTTTTTACAGAAAACGTTATAAAAAACCTCGTATATGATATCATAAAAATGCACTTAGTCAATTTTATGCATATGGGGAATACACCTCACAACTCTTCGTGCTTTGGAGAATCGTCGTTAATATCTGAAAAATAATTGAACAAAGACAACGGTAAAGGATACTGACGTAACATGTAGTCATAACAATCTCAAATTAATTGAATTGACAAAATATCTCGTACCAATATCTTCTCGCTCCAGCTGTCTGTTTTCATTTTCTATTCTCTGGTGTAAAGCTTTAATTTCCTCATCGTACCCTATCCATTCTGGTAAGATACGCATGGCTGCTTGTAACTTGGCTTCCTTGGTCATAGGATTGTTGCACTGCGATAAGGTAAAATAAAAATTTTTTGTACAATTTAAAATATGGAAAGAGGTTATAGAAGAAAATTTAAAACCGAAATCTTGTTGCTAATGGTTACTTACTAAGTCAATTGTTTTAGCATATTTTTTGGACTCATCGCTGCACCAAGTTTCACACCATAACCATTCCTGCGGCAATGTCTTTATTGCTACTTGATGTATCATGTTGTTGGGTAGATCCTGTAATTATCGTTATCTTACTGATATAAATGCTTATCATGATACATACTTTTATTGTTAAATCAACGAAATTCGTGTTAGACGATTTTTATCAATTAGAATTAAGAACTGACCTGATCAAGATTTGAAAGACTGTTAGGATCCTGACTAAGAGCTTGATATTGACCTCTTAATCTGTCTCCTGCTGCTATACGACGGAAACGCTTTAGATCCACAACGTACAAAGCACTGATATGATAAGAACGTCCTTGGAGATGATTCCTCCAGTATCCTTGTCGCCAGAATCTAGTGGAAATGAGAATAAACAAGACGGTTATAAATTTGTCTTTCGTAGAACTACTTTTCTTAATTATTTATAATACAATCACTAACCTAAATCCATCCATTTCTTTTCTGCTATCACAAAATGGTGTATAGGCATACGGTGCACCACCTAAATCTAAGGTAGCTAATTCTTTGAGATCTGCTCTAACGACCTGAAAGAAATAATTTCAATATAGTTTTATAATACAGATTAGGAGATATTTAATTAGGAGATAGGGTATTGATTTTACCTGATCGGCATCCACGAATATTATTTTCTTGACATCCAGTGGGAATAGCACATCCAGGAATAATATTTTATATCCCCATATTGTTCTTTGCTTTTCGGTTTGCTGGTGAAGCCAGCGTGGCCATTTATATTGGACTAATTCATACTCGAAGCCATATTCTTTTGCCATATGTGGTAGGAAGTCCTTTTATAGAAAAGCAGATTTTTATTATTTATACTGAATTTTTATGATCCATTAAAAGTTATGTTATCATAAGACTCACTTTTAACGTTGGTGACAGGTAATTTTTGAGGAACCAAAATTTCACTGGGGACTTTGTGTGTTTCATTACACTGATCATCATGATCTTCAAAAATCTCTCATACAGATGACCGGATGCGAGTGAGAAGATATTTAACTTTTCATCTTGATCCTCGGATTCCTCAGCGTTTGTGAAGGTCCTGATATCAAACAAAAACTCGTTTTAGACTTTTCGAGAAGACTGTAGACAAAATTTATGAAAAAATTGTGTGGAGAGCAAACAGTTTGTTGGAAATATTATGAAAAATAAAATATCGCGGACTTGAAATTATCGTGTCCGTTTACTGTGTGTTTTACGAAACCGTAATTATAAAATTCAAGTTGATACAGTGGAAAATATTCAAACTTCTATTTAATACTATGAAGCTTACCAAAATATGGAAAAGCTAAAAAAAAAACAGAAAATAAAGGAAAGTTATTTTATTTTATGACACTACCAAATGAGGATTTAAACAAAGTAACTTTGCTATTCGTAATAATTAGTTTGTGTAACAGCTGAAAATTATTTGGAAAATAATATATTAAGTATTACCACATACCTAGAAATCGAGTTCCATAATCCAGAGCTTTTGTCGTCTTCGGACAAAAGATCCATTCCTGCTTTGTCTGGCTTTTTGGAAACCTTTAATTTCAAAACGTGACTCTTCAGCGAACTAATCAGAACCTTTACATTGTTACCATCTTGAATAACGTCTTGACCATCGACACTTGAGATATCATAGATTTCTGCAGACCGTCCTTGTCGTAGACGTAAAAGCCAGTCACCAGGATTAGCTTTTAGTTGAAAATATCCTAGATTAGCCATCACGATTGTGTCGAACATCACTGGTTGGTTTTCGGTTCCCAAAGTAATTTGTAATCCTCTTGGAGGATTGCCCATTACAGCTTCGAAGCAATGTCCTTCGAGAAGCAAATGCTCCAGCTCGAATTCACTGTAAGATTACAGTTGCGAACCAGTAATTACTACAGATAAAATAAAGGAAGACAACGAAGCAGTTTAACTTAATAATTCCTTACCTATGCACTCCCATAGCAACATTATCCAGTTTAATGTTATCTAAATCATAAACACTGCGGACTACTTCAACCAGCCAGTTTTCTGGTGAATGAATATACTGCGTAAGCAATGAGGAAGTTGGCAGTTTTGTAAAACGTGCGACTGCCCCAATTATATGTCCTTCCGGTGTGAATTGTATTTCAGGCTCAAGTACGAATCGATAAAAACTAAGAGTGCAAAATATTTTTACAATTATAAATCAATTTCCAATAACTCACTCAAGTACGACCTAGAAGATTTAATAAATATTTTTAACGAACTAACCTCTTCAATGGCATGTCGCTATTTTTCTCCACGCAATTTAAAAATACTTTGATTTCACAATTTAATGTTTGCTGTAATACATTCAATATAGGTCCTAATTTTTGTGCGCCCCGCGAAACAGGATCCACAATGGCGATAAGATTGAACGCAACACCATCAGGATTTGCTGCTGGAACTTTTATGGCACTGAAAGATATTGTAACGTAAATAATAAAAAAAAACAATTATATTTTAACCGGCACAATTATATTAATAATTACCTATATTCATCGCCATGATATGGAATATCAAAACGACTACGAGTTTGAGGTCTTGGTACCAAGAGCGAAGAGATTTTCATGATCATATCATCAGATATATCATTTTTTTCTAAAATCCATAAAAAGATTGAAAGATAGACTTACACTGATTGAAGAATATACAATAAATATAATTCTTACCGTATTCATCATCTTCAAACAACTGGCTCTTGAATAAATTCTTGAATAACTTGTCTCCGTAGGTACTGTGACTAAATCTTTCCAAAAGTGAGAAATCTTCATTAGTAAATTCTTCGTTTTCATCAAAAGGACCAATAATACGACCATTGCATATAACTGCTCTACTTCCTTTCTCTAATCCAAGAACACTCTTGGCATAATGTCTATGTACACTGAGAATAAAGTTTTGTTCTTCTACCTGCTCTTTGACAGCTTCATTCTGAAATTCAAATAAAATTTCACAAATTAAGTATTTCTCTGATTTCCATTCGCAGAGTTTATTTTTCTTACCTCGATATCATAATCACCCTTAGCAATAAGAGTCACCGTATCCTCCTTAATTAATTTCTTCAAGTAACCTAAGATCTTGTCCGATGGCAATGTATTCAATGCAGCAATAGCTATTTTATTAATATCAATTTCTGATCCTGCTTCATCGGCACTGTTTATTATTATAGAAGCTCTGACATCTGCATTAGATTCCTAAATCAAAGAAACCAGAAATTATACTACACCCTGTATGAAAGTATAGAGAAAAATTAACTCTTATACACATACCACATACTCTAAAGCTTCACGAAGCAATTGTCTACCCATAGATTCCTTCAGATCAGCAACGATCCAAAGAGAATATAAATGATGCATGTTATCTCGACGTGAAGCAGATACATATCGCATATTCTCCATGAGCCACGCTGAAGCATCCTGAGAACTCCATTTTACATATTCTTGGTCTTCGGGAGGAACACCAACCAAATTTAACCAGGTACTTTTATCAACTTTTAAAATACGTTCGTTTAATCGTGGCATTACGTTTGGCTGATTCATTATAAAATCCACCACATCATCCCCTTCTGTTATTTCACCCCTATAGACAGCCTTTTGCATCGATGGAGTCAGAGTTATTATGGTTGACAAAACAGCCTCCTCGAAGGATTCAGAATTCAATTGACTGGATGGCAGTGGAACGCCATTGAGTAATGCTTGAGGAAACTTTTTGAAACCAGTACGTCTAACAAAGTCACTTGCAAGGTGACGACCCACGTCGTACTCAGATTCCTCACCGAGTATATAATTTATATCAGCAGAAGAATCTCTGGCTTTGATTGCTTTCTTTATGTCACTCACATCAGCACCATGTACTCCTACGTAATTTCCCAACTACAAGATAAAAGTATGTTAAGGGTATTAGAATAAATTTAAAAAAGGTTATACTTACATCGGACAGGAAATTTAAAGCTTCCTTGGAGTTTTTATTCTCTGCGAAGTAGTGATAGGCATTATTGACTGCCACACTGGCATCGGTTAAACCTGTTATGGAAGTGTTGAAGTTGGTTACAAAGACAAATCCTACTCGAAGAGGAGCTGAATGAGCGTATAGGGATTCAGCTAGAGCAATCAATGGCGTTGACTCTTCACTCAATGGATCGATTATGAGAACCTAAAATTGTCTTAAATTAGATCATGAGTTTTATATGGATAGCTAGTTATATTAATATTTCATTAGTGTGCTGACCAAATTGTAAAGATTTCTTCTGATATTTCTCAGCATTCCAGGGAAGGTTGGTCGTAATAATTCAGTTAATACTGGAGACCATCTGGAGTAGCGAGAATCATTCTCAATATCATTCACCCATATCACAGCAGAATCTCTTATATCCATTGCAAAGTCCTGATTATCCGTATTACCAGATAAATCCAAAGATAATAACTTGCTCATTCTCTTATTATTGAATCCTAATATTCGAATTCATAATTAACGAGTGCAAGTATGTTGTTTGAGGCAGATTAGATTAATTGGTGTATTAAAAACTTACCAATTTTATGAAGTGCCTCCATTACACGCAATTCCCCTCGTAGTGACTCCAGAAGAGTCAGAATATCGATGGCTTCCAAGTCAAAGAACAAACCATTTATGAATAAAGCAGTATCAGTGGGTTGAATATTTAGACTCGCAGCAAATAATTCTTGATTTACTTTCATCTCTTTCTTCATGTCACTTCTTACTTTTGTACGAATCAATGATTTGGCCTGTGATATGAATTAAATTGTGTTCTGAAGAGTTTTAGTCGATTATTTTGGTAGATTCTACGTCCAGATTGCTTACCTGCATTGGAAAATTTTGTGAGATATCAGTAAGAGCTTTGATAGCCTCACTCGATGGTGAATTCATTATTCTTTCGGCTGCTTGATGACTTAGTTCTTGAAATTGCCAAACTTTAAGAGCCCCGATCTCATGGCTGGTATCCAATAAATGCATCTGCAATTCATCCAATTCGGATCTTTTGTCTGGATACAAATTCCTGGAGTGTGTGACAATTTTAAAATGAAACGAAGCGGATTGCGTTATTGTTTGGATAATTTTTTAAACTGTAATATCACCTTACTTTAGTATTGCAAAGTTGAGGCCATCGATTTCTTCAACACCATCATTTTCATCTTCATCGTCTTTACCAGAATTATCTTTTATATCAGAATCGTCTGTTGCTTTGTATTCAGTTGACTTCATTTGAAGTTCCACACCATATCCTGACAAGCGTAATCTTCTATCCAACCTATCCTGCAATAATGAAATACAATGATTGTATATGCATATATTTTTAAAAGTTTGTATAGTACAATTATTTCATACTTTTACGTAATGACGAAGGATATAATCGATTTTTTTAGATTCTGCCAACGATTTTAACTTTTCATGATATTCAGGAAATTCTGATGTTCCTAATTGTCCATAAAATACAACTTGTTTTTTAGATTGTTGCGATCCAGGGTAATGATGATCTATATTGTAAGTGTCTATCTTATTCCATTCATCCTAGGGGTTAAAAAATAATTAAAATCATGATTAACCACTAATTGTGAATTTTAAAGTACCATTGCAAAATTGTACAAAGCATAATAGGCACTTTACCTGATTAATTATATCGTCTAATTCTTCTAACGAACACGTGAATTTACCACCTACGTCGAGGACAGTATTACATCCTAAGTCAGAGGCATTTTTATTCAAAGCCATTTGGGAATACATCTCCACTCTTGCTGAATAAATGCGCAAAGAAAGTCCTAGCTTAAGGACTGCCAGTTCAGTGTGCGTTAAAAATTTCCCAGCTATTTCAATCGCTATATTATATTGATCCCTCTCTGTTGCTGTAAATGAAAAATAAAATATGATTATACATTTATTAGAAGACCTGTCATATATCTTTACTAACCATTATTGACCAAATCATTGGTTCTACTCGAGACTGCATCAATGAATCTCCAAAAGTAATCTGGATTTTCATCACTTAAATATTCTGCTACTTCGAGCAACAAGGGAGTATCTCTCCATTTTGCATCAATTAACGTAGTAACATATTTGTTAACTTTCTTGTCAGCCTCCAATTGGCCTGAGCATATAAGTAACGAATACAGAAATACAAACATCCACATCTGAAAAAGAACAAAATAACTGTAATCGCATGAATAAGCCGATACAGTAACAAATAATCTTAGTTAACAGAACAATGAAAAATGAAATGACACAATAAAACGTCATCCTTAAAAGTAGAAAGATAACAAATAGCCATAGATTTTATCCAAGAGCAAGTATCTTTGTAAAATTGTATTATTGTCATTGCAGAATCGCTGGAATAAATATTTCCATAATGAAGCTACAAAAAGTCTAAATTGTTCCCAGTTTCCACACAAATTACATGAGCGATTGAAGACATTGAGAGTATATATTTTTATTAAAAATTACTTTATGATATATACATATATAAGTATATTAACATGAAAAAATACACAAATATTGTGGTTCAAAATCAGATGTTCGGTATCAGTGTGCATGCATTGTCGTGGCATTCTAATTTACACGATATAACCAACATGTAACCCTTATTTGATGATTATAAAATACGTCAGAGAAATCTGAATATTACTTGCCTTGCAATTTTTACTAAATACTATATTATTAATTATAAAGAATGCATTAATGACAACAACCAATCCATGCAGCGCACATGCCGCTTAGTGCTACACAATTACAAAACCTCGATAAATGCACTGCTGGCACGATTGACATACGCATGAACGCGTATAAACCCATGTACAAACGAAGCCGAACTTAGCTTTCACGATAGCGACAGGAAGTATTGATAAAAGAGAGTAGTTCATTGGCTACAAAAACGTACGAATTGGTCAACAGCCAATAGCGTCTATAGCTTAAAAACCGCAGGTATTTTGAAAAGTTGGTTTAAATTCTGTGGCCAAATTTTCAGTGACCATTTTAGAGGATGTGACAGGACAAAAAATATAATTATTAAGTCTCCATCCGATTACCCTAATTGTAGAAATATTGTAATTATCAATAAACATTAATATTGCTCCAAAAGGACTATATTCTACTTAATAGAATATATTCGAGTTTGATTTCATTGACGCTATTTTAAATTTCGTTTTATATGTAGATCCTTCTTCGCGCCTATTCTTCTTTATCACCTAGAGACATCTGTGTTTCTTTATGTTATTTTACATTAGTTTTTATTTTTGTTACTTACACAAAAGTGTACAGTAGTAGAGTATCTGATGTTTCAAGTTTCACTGGAATGTGACGTTATATTTTAACATGGCAATGCCGAAGCGTGTCAATGGAGGTTGTACGTCGCGATGCAGGCTTCGTCGAATCGTGAAAAAAGATTATTTTAAAGTATCCGCAATGTTTGGATGACTGAAAAATTGTTTCTCAAGACTTAATATATTTTTTACTGTTATTTGAGTGAGTTGTCAGTTAAAGTTATCAAAGATGACAATCATGGAGTATGTTCAGTCTCTGTCAGACAATCCTTATTTTGGAGCCGGTTTTGGTTTATTCGGAATTGGTGCTGCTGCGGCTACGTTAAGAAAAGGGATGCAAGTGGGAATGATATTTTTCAGGTACGATGTCTTGAAATGCTTTATACTGTTTTGTCGAAATAGTCTTACATAAGTGGCTACTTGTGATTAGCAAATGCACCCTGCGATCTCATAATTGTTCATCTTAAACAGTTGTATTTCATTGCAGACGTCATTATATGATTACGCTGGAAGTACCATGCAGAGATAAGAGTTACCAATGGCTTTTACAATGGATTACGCACAAGGGTGCAAGAAAAACACAGCACCTTTCCGTAGAGACTAGCTTCGAGCAGAAGGAAACTGGTCATATTAAAACAAAATATGATTTTATACCAAGCATAGGAACACATTTCTTTAGGTCAGACTTTATTTACGATGCATAAGTATTGTTAATTTAAAAGTGTAGATAATTCCTGAAACATTGTTTTTTGCAGGTATAATGGAAATTGGATAAAAGTAGAAAGAACCAGGGAGCAGCAGACGTTAGATTTACATATGGGTGTCCCTTGGGAAACAGTGCAACTCACTGCTCTGGGAAGGGACAAAAGCATATACTTTAATATCCTAGAAGAAGGTTGTGTCGATATACGAATATTTATAAATCGACTAATAAGCATGAAATAATAGTTTTCATTAACTTATAGCCAGGCAGATGGCCTTGAAAGAACATGAAGGAAAAACTATTATGTACACTGCCTTGGGAAGCGAGTGGAGACCATTTGGCCATCCTAGGAAACGAAGGCCATTGAATTCTGTAGTTTTAGATACTGGCATTAGCGATAGAATATTAATGGATTGTAAGGAATTCATAGAGAATCCTGCGTGGTACAGTGATCGAGGTAATTTTCAATAGTTGCAATAATTTTTATTTGAATGACAGTCTTCGATTCTATAAATGAATATCATTCTTATTCTCATAGGTATCCCATATCGAAGGGGGTACTTACTTCATGGACCTCCAGGCTGTGGCAAATCCTCTTATATCACTGCATTAGCTGGTGAACTGGAACGTGGAATTTGTGTATTAAATTTGTCTGAACGTGGTCTTTCAGATGACAGATTAAATCATTTATTAGCAGTAGCACCTCAGCAGACCATAATCCTCCTAGAGGACGTTGACGCCGCTTTCAGTAGTAGAGAAGAATGTAAAGAAGGTAACTTGAAGAAAAACACATCATAAACAACTAAATTATAGAATCATCAATGACTTTCATAAGTATATAACGAAAAATTTTCACATTACAGTAAAAGCAGCTTACGATGGTCTCAACAGGGTAACTTTTAGTGGACTATTAAATTGTTTAGACGGTGTTGCATCCACTGAAGCACGTATTTTATTCATGACCACTAATTACCTGGAGAGATTAGATCCCGCCCTTGTCAGACCAGGCAGAGTAGACGTTAAGGAATATATTGGTATACAAAATTAATCACAATTCACTATAAGGCAATGCCTGCTTCTTACTTTATACTAAATATTTTGCAGGCTGGTGCAGTCAAGCTCAAGTGGAACAGATGTTCCTGAGATTTTATCAGAAGCCAGGAGAGGCAACAAATGATCTTGCTAAACAATTTGCCCTATGTGTTATGTCTTACAAGAGAAACGTGAGTCCAGCACAAATCCAAGGATTTTTCATGTTTCACAAGAACAATCCAGAGAAAGTATTGAACAATGTAGCCCAGATATGGGAACTCACCTAATAGAAAACATCCAGTGTAATTGTAAAATTATATACAACTCCATGCTGCTGGTATAAATTTTGTAACATACCGTACCATTGAAAATGTATGTCGACACTGCTGTAAAGAATTTTGATATTTCTGCAGAATAGAATTGTATTATGCCTTACGATGTAGATCAGATCTAAATATAAAACTTTGTATTTAATGTATTGAATTTGAATATCCCATTGACATGTATATAAACAAAACGTGGATACTATTAATACTTCCTTACTAAGGAATATCTATTAAAGTAATCTAAGTATCTGCAAAATAAAAGACCTTCAGTTTTTTCAAATTTTATGATATGAGGTCTACGTAAAGTATTACGAAGTTCGGATAGTATTTATGTTGAACATTTTGATTTCGTCAATTTTGTACACTCTTTAGGAAGAAGCATGATCCATCTCGCATCAAATACAGTTGACAACCTGAATTTGCGTAGATATTACGTCTCTTATAAATTAATGTAACCTGAGACGTCACTTTACAATGCATCTTCCAAGTTGCAATTCCTTACTCTCTGTAAAAGTAATGATAAGAGACTTTCCTGATAAAAATAAAGATATTTTAATATAGAGCAGTGGGCACAGAATACCATTGTGGATATATGTATGCTTCATAAAGACATCATTACATAACGTGTCGTTAACAAAAATAGTTATTTATAATGTAAACTTTGCATAGAAGAGAATATTATTACAGTAGGCGAATAAAATTTGTTAGAGATTTAAAAAAAAGAAAGTAATAATAATTGCGATGTCATTACAATCAACGATACTTTTAATAAGTAACGTACCTGAGAACTTAATATTCATTTATCAATCAGAATCACATATCGACTGACTTTTCTATCTTGGTAAATAATACTTTGTTTTTCTGTACATATTTAAAATCGTATTTCGCAAAAGGAAATCACGAGGTGTAGGTAAAAAACTATCAGATAAGCTTAATGCACTACTCAGTATCAATAAACGATATTATAGACTTAATGAAGTCTAGGGAATAATAATCCTAATTCTTTCGAAGTAGTTACACTTAGTCCTTACTGCGAAGAACAATGCTTTTGAATCATTGTCCTCAGCATAGAAAGTAAAAACAATAAAATTCCATTTTATCCTAAATCTATCTGTTAATTTAGTACAAAATTCAGACTTTATATATAATAAATATATATATATACTCGCAAAACTCTTTCACTTCGAGATCGACTTAGTAACTCACTATTACTTCAATCTATACTGCGTATCAATATGAATGTAATAGATGCTTGATATTGACATGATCACTTTATATACATCCTTCGAACTCTTCCTTACGACTAATTAAGATGGACTAACTGATCGACACTAAAAATCACCAGGCCACTCCGAGATTTAAAATCTTAAAAACTAGTAGAACGTTTCAAAATTACTGGTAAACACTCACTGGGATGATGATTGCGTTGCAAATATGCATCTCTGTTATAACCTAATATTGCGAATGACCTTATATTAAAATTCCTTCGCTAGAAGTCATCATTAAATGATATTCATCCAGAGCAAATAAAGTTGCACGACAGCCTATACAAATTTCATAATTTTAGTCTTGTGACCTACTTGATTTAGAAGCTCCAAATGTATGGCTCATAATTCAATGGATCCGGTTGTTCCATATGACCTGCATGACTGTTGCTACCAACCATACAGGAAGGATAAGCAACAGCGTTGCTTCCTTGACTTGAAACCGGTGGTATCATTCTGCAGTCTGGCCTCTGTTGCATAATAGGACCCATAGGTTGCATCGGAGGTGGACCAGGTGGTGGTCCCTGAGGACCAGGTGGTGGAGGTGGCTGTGGAGGCGCGAGCGTTGGCGGAGGTGCAGATATATTGTGTACTGGTTGCATTATGTTAGGTGCTGAAACATAGCTCGCTACTGGGTAGCGAATTCGTCCTCATCATTAATGAATAATATTTTGATCAGCTTGAGATCAGAAAGATTGAATTAACATTATAACTTTTGAACAATAATGATAACAGGTATATTTACATGTTGCAGGATTATGAAATTGTATTGTATTTTGTTCAGGTATCATATTTGCAGGTGGCGGCACCATCTTCAATGGCGCCGGTTCCGTCCTCTTCTTCCTGGGCGCTCTCTTCGGAGTTTCGCCTAAGGTTTGCTCATGCTTTTTACCTCCAGATGATTTCTTCTTCTTCTCACCGGGAAGCTTAGGTTTGCTAGGACGGTTACCGCTAGGTTGCCAAAGGTGTACAGTGTGCACTGCGTTTCCTTCCCTGAAGACGATGAAGATGGGTTAGTTGTAAGTTTCGTCTTCTTAAAGATTTATTTGTAATTACTTACCCTTGTTTCTTTCCTAGTTTCCAGCTATGAATTCCAGCTTTATGCAATCTCTCTCTGATGGTATCGACACTGCATTTCAATCCCAAAGCTGGTGCCACGTACTTAGCAGCTGTGAGAGGATGCTGAGTGGCCATTGCGATTATTGCTTCGTCTTCCTCCTTCGTTGTTATTCGTCGACGACCTTTTCTTTCTTTTGTTTGAACATTGCCTTCTTTATGCCAACGTTCCAACCACCTTTTTACTGTACGCTCCTAAAGATAAATTATCAGGTTACATAACTTCCGGTCACGTTCAGGCTGTGCAGAATTATTATGGTGCAATTTGTGTAAAACAAATATAAATATTACTTACTGATCTATTAATTGCTAGTGCAATAGATAACGTAGATAGTCCAGCTTCCGACATCCCTATCATCCTGTTCCTGATTTCCACACTGGTTTCCAGAGTTCCTTTCGCTTTGCCACCTTTTTTCTTTCTTTTCGATTTTCTTTCACTTCCGTCTTTCATACCATCTTTACTACAATCAGCGTCTCCATCTGACATTTGACTATTGTCGTTCGAGCTACAGGAATTTGAGCAACTATCCGATCTGACATTTTTACATGCCCGAGGACTTGGTAGTTTTTGGGGTGGGTGTTGTTGCTGTAGTTGCTGAGGTTGATGTTGGGAGTGATCGAGACTTTGATGATGCGTTTGCTGATTGTGCTGCTGAACCTGTTCTTGTATCTGTTGCTGAGCTTGTTGTTCAGCTTGCTGTTGAGCCTGTTGCTGTTGTGCTTGCTGTTGGGCTTGTTGTTGTTGCTCTTGTTGCGTGTGAAGTTCCTGAAGTTGTTGCTGCTGAGGTGGATGATCGTGAGGTATTGGATTAGGCTGTCCCTGGAATATAAAATTCGTTTTATACAATTTGAAATTTATCGTGCAAATATCGAAAACAAAAATATTTCCATTGATTTGAAATACGAACCTGCGGATAATGATGACTTCCTTGGACCAAATCCAAGGGCCAATTTTGAGCGACGTTCAGTCCTGGATGTTGATATACAGGCTGTGGCTGCTGAACCAGACTTAGAGCGTTGCTGAACTGGGTCTGACTCGAGGGTAAAGGTTGTGGTGGAGTTTGCATTTCGTTACTTGGTGATGGTTGTACATTGTGTTGAGAAGGAAAAACAAATGTTGGCTGGATAATTGGTTGCTTAACAGGTTCAAGAGGAGCACCATCCCCTACGTAGATATCTCTTGCTCGCACTTTCTTGGGTACGTTCTTTTTCTTGCCACTACCTGGATTCTTCTTCGCTTTACTGCTAGAGCCTTTTATTGCCTTTTTCTTACCCAGTTGAGTACCGGTGGGACGCCAAACAGCTTGTTGAATTGCTGCGCTTTCACCTTCGCTGCTGGAAACATCGTAAGGGTACCAAACGATGGAAAGCTACGTTAAAAAATTGAGAATCAGAGCGCTTTGGTAATTAATTTCCAAATGTTCAAGATACATCTACGTTCTTCCATCGATTTGGCTTTCAGCATTATAGAGTAAGGAAACATAAATTTCATAAACGGAAGGAGAACAGTATCGTTATATCGAATAAGACAAAGTATTCTGGCATCTGTAAGAAGTCGTAGAAACAATGCCAATCGCTCGATAGAAGAATGTTTACTTATCGTGACTAGGGTGCTGGCAATCTACCAACCCCAGTGGAATCCTTTGCATATGTTTCCTCGATGGACTCCAATTATGAATTCCAGCCTTGTGAAGCCTTTCTCTTACAGTATCTACAGAACACGTAAGACCTAAAGCTGGGAGCACAGCTTTCGCAGCTGTTATAGGAGTTTGCGTAGCAAGACGTATAATAGCTTCGTCTTGTTCGACAGTAGTAGCTCTCTTTCGACCACATCTCTCTCGAGTCTCAACTGTTCCTTCTTTATCAAACCGATTCAACCACCTCTTAACAGTGCGTTGCTGAAACAAAATCATCATAATCATAATAAGGAACTAATAGACAAACATAAACAAAACACAAAATAAATGTATGAAACTCACAGAACAATTTACAGCAGCTGCTATTTCCCTGAGTCCCAAACCAGCTTCATACATTCCCACCATTCGATTTCTCAACTCGGGGGTAGTTTCATGAACACCCCTAGTCTTGCCCATTGTTTTTTTTCCCCACTACCTGTTATACACTAAATAAAAAATATAGAAACCACTGTATCGGCAGAGCGCACAGGGAATTTAAATTTCACGCGAAAGTGACGTGATAAAAGAAACAAGGCCACGTGACAAATGGCAGTACTCCACAAGTAGCTTTTTCAAAAACCTACCTAACAATTCAGGTTAAACAAACAAGGTGTCTCGCGACGTTTCTTCCTTTTTGTGCTAATTGCAAAAAGCATCGGCGAATATGTCCTAGCTCGCATACGATCCCATAATTACAGGTTCTCTCAAAAAGCGAGATTTCTTTCTCGTTTTGGACATCGTCGCGTCGACGATCCCAATGAGACTCGAGCGTCCGTGGATTGCAGTCTCATTGGTTGACCGTAGACAAATAATTTCCCCGATTGCACTTGCACAATCCTTTTCCCGTAAAATTTACGGTTTATAATCTCACGGGGAATCAGCGTGGCTCTGTGTTTTCACAAGTAACGCACGGAATACATTCCGGTTTAAGCGAAATGCAGCAACACGAAGAAAACGCTTCAGTCAATACAACTTCGGCTGTACAGTCCCGTCGAGATTCTTTTGTCCTGTGTACTCGACTCGGGCCTTGACTGTATTATAGAAAATTATCTTCCACCCAAATGGCTTTGATTCTATCATTCAACAGACCCGATAATCATCCTACATACGACAAGTGTCGCATCACTGATAAATTTAAACACACACTGAAAATTTTCACTTTACGCGCGAGCGTCGTCAATTACAGTTCCGTGGACTGTACGGAAACGCCAGCTGTACAGTCTGTGGAAGTTATTTTGTCCCCGCGATAGTTAACGCCAGTACGTTGGCATCCGCGCCAAAAGTTATTCTTCCACGTAGCATATCTTTTCCTGATAATACGCAATTCTTACTATTGTTTTTCAGTAATTTTAGTTACGCCAAACGACATTTTCGAATTTCTAACTCTATTTAGCATCCCCGGGACTGTACTGGTACATAATGCTCGAGGTACAGTCGAGGATCTAGTTTCGTCTGATTCCTGAATGACTTCTTACCGCTACCTATAATGATCCCTTTACATCCTCCGATCTTTTATAGTTTTCTACCGGTATTAAAATGTTTGCTTCTTATCAGCACGTATACTCTACTGATTGGGGTAGACATTTAAATTCTATGGGACTGTATCAATGATAATGAAGCTGGTCAATATTTCGGCGGGCGACTGTACCCGAAGCAAGATTATTCCGGGTTGAGTCGGGAGCACTCGCGCACCTCCGACGGAATTATATTGACCCACGAAATTACCTTCTGGCCATCTCATGACTCTGCTGTATCTTTAATTTTGGTATAGTATTACATATCCTGCCAAAGATAATGACTCTGACTTACAGTCATGTCTTTCTTACATTTATTTTTAGAGGTAAAACCAAGAAGGCTGTATACGGGGAAGAACGGTGACGGTATTTCAACTCCATTAGATCCTGTAGAAAATATATAAGAAAATAATCTATAAAAATTAACCGACAATGCACAAAATAGTATAACGATGAATATCATTAAGTATATGCCTCTGATTTCTATGTTTCAGTAATTGATAGGACAGCTGTAATTATAAAATACAAAAATTTCATAGAATACAATTGCAGTGAGCTATGGAACAGCAATTATACTGTCTACAGTGATAACAAACTTGTCTGTGATAGTCATCAAAGTTGGATGAAATAAGATAGATTGGTCAGAAAGAGTGTTACAACAGGTACAGAGTATATTCGATATTAACTAGCAGCATCCGGTGATAAAAAATAATATACATACACACTTATGCCAATAGAATCGTTTAGAAGCACAAAAATAAAGCGTGATAAATTCCTTTGAATTTTTAACAAGCGTAATATATTTTTTGTACATAAAATTTGACGCGATACACGTTCATTTTTTTTTTTCTGTACTACCAGAAAGTGGAACATTGGACGACAGCCAAACGGCCAGCTGAAAGATTGCTCCAGTGATAAATATGATTTTCCTAAAATCATCAAACGATCGATCTGTGCCCTCCTCAATTGAAAAGGGCATGTTGATATACACAGGACCCTCTTCTATATCCAGCTTCCCATCAGCTCCTCTCCGCTGCTTTCCTCTGCCACCCTCGCGTCTGGTCGTTCCTCTCATCTCAACGATCAGTCGCACCCTTGGTGGCTCCGAGTAAAGCTCACATTCTCAATATAGATTAAAGGCAAAGGTGAATAATTGTTATTAAATAATACAAATCACCATGAGAGTTGAAATCATGTCAAGTAACCATATACGATCTGCAATGAGTATTTTCGGTGTGGTAGCTGCTGCCTGTGTTCTTCAAGCATCGATCATCCATTGCGGGGTATGTGCATCGACATGCTAGATTGAATAATGGGGGTTGAGGGGGTGTCCAATTAGAATTACTCCAGGATCAAAATCACCAGGATACGTTTGTCTTGTGAAATTAATGAAAAACTATGGATTGCTGGGTCAAGTATAGAACAAGAAAATTCTCCACAATTAATTTATCTTCATTATTAACAAAAGAGTATGACTTTATCATACTGTGCAATAGACTCAAAAATAATTACAGTTCCTAAATTGTCATAGCTTTTGAAATCAATATAAAAGTCGTAGACAGATCACAATAATTTTTATTAGACAAGAGTGTCTGCCATGTTGCACAAGTACAGGCGTAACGTATATTTGTAATACAAATATCTAGTACAGTTCATAAAAAATATGATAAATGCGTAAAACTGCCATTATAATAATTAATCCTGGGATTAAAAAATCTAATTCATCATTCAGTATCCAGTAACTATTTTTTTTCAATATTAGATGTATACATGTATATATCAGTGTGACGTATTTCCAAAGAAATAGAATATCAATATATTTAGATAATTATTTAATTAATACTTACGTCCTTCAGACGCGGCCCAGCTTCGTTTCTGATGACATGATAGCTATGGCTGCGAGTGTCGTTAACGCATGCCAGACTGAGACAGGAGTAACTACTGGTATATATTTTTATCGTGCAATTAACAGTGGAATAATTAAAATGACGCGGTTGATTCGAGAGGGTTGATTAATTTTTTTTTTAATTATTTTTCAGCCGACATAGAAGCCGTACGAAATGGACAATGGTCCGAGGAACGTTCCCTTAAGGTACAAATGATTGACAGTATATTATTAATGATCATTAATGAAAGATCAAATTAGTTTATGTGAATTTTATTACTGCAATAATTTCTATGCATAGTGCTACATGTACTGTCTTTGGGAACAATTCGGCCTTGTGGATGATAAAAGGGAATTGAGTCTGAATGGGATGCTGACATTTTTCCAACGTATACCAGCATTCCGAGCTGAAGTATTGAAAGCTGTAAACACTTGCAAGAGGATCGGTAAATATTTCGGTATCTACTGTGTATTGTTCGTCTTAGTGACTCGAATGATCGTGACGTTAAGAAAGTTGAGAAATGGCATTTTTCATTATACTCGAGTTATTCCTGAAGAAGTCCCACGTCAGCCTTTCTGACATTAGTTACTGGCGCGGCGGCCATTTTGTTAACCTAATAAGTTATGATGACCAACGCAACAATATTATTCCGCACTGGCAATTATTGTTTTTTATACGTGTAGCTACAGGAGAATCAATTTGTTTTGTCACTGAAATTCATTGTTAATCGATAAATAAATAATAGTCTACAAAATTATTCTGGCGCTAATATAGGTTATGGGGTATTTTTTGACTCCTGAGTCTTGGAGGGTTATCGATATTCGTCTTGGTGACTGGAATGATCGTGACGTTGATAAAATTGAAGAATGACATTTTTCTTCGTGATACTCGAGTTATTGATATTATTCGTTCATTCGTTTTTTATACTCGTTCAGTTGGCAATATTTTTTACTGTTTTTTCAGCTAATGGCGACAACTGCGAATACGCATATACATTCAACAAGTGTTACGCGGAAAAGTCACCAAGGGTAATTATAATTGATACTGATTTGACACGTTGATTGAATGATGGGAAGAATTTTAAAAAGTTTTCTCTCTTTGCAGACGTACTATCTGTTCTAATGATGTCTACTTAAAGATAATAGTCGAGAAGAATATCAAAGTGGAAATATATAAGACCAATTTAAAAAAATGCTCAATAATTTGAAATCGCCGAATGCATTGGAATTATTTATTTAATTGTATGTTATCACTGCACGTATACGATGCACTTGGTGTTATCGTTAAAAAAGTAACAAAAAAAATATCAATCGATACCTGTATCATGGATGTGTCAGATAAATATATGATTTTACAGCAAAGCTCTCGTGACTATCATTCATTATTTCGCAGTTAATCCACGTAATGCAGACATTTAAACGTCGCTCCGCCCAATGCGTCCTTTTCTAGAATTTGCAGTTGATAAAAAAATCATCATTTTTGATTGGCTATAAAAGTTAAATCGATCGTTCATATTAATTTTCTTCGAATGTCAAAGCAGCTACGTATATATATATGCAGTCCGACGTTTTGCAAAAAGATTCGTCATTTCTTAAGAGCACAAGGAATAAGTCATTTTGTTCGATAGAACGTATGATAGAGTTTTCAGACAGTTATTTATTATACGAAAAAGATGAATCGACTAGTTTCATTAATGACTTTCTCAATATTATTAATCGTTAATAGTCCGTCAACCGATGCTGTGAGTCCTGACTAGTAAGTACTACGAGATTCAGCTAAAGATTTAATAAAACGTCTTTTTACTTTTAGGATAAGCCAGCTTTCATTACAGATGCACTTATACAGCTTTCTAAACCTTTAACAGAATATTGCAAGAGCACAACTAATATAACTATCGGTGAGTTAATGATTTATGAGAAAAACAATTTACACAGTTTTTCTTATGACTTGCGTTGTTTCAGAACAAATTAAAAAGGTAAATACTGGAAACTTTGAAGATGGAAAGATCATAGGGGTAAGTTAGAGTGTTTGACATTGTTAAATAATTATAACCCGCGATATCTTGACCGTTTAAAATAATTTGTCCGATTCGTTGACAGTGTTACTCTCATTGCCTTTGGAAAAAATTGGATCTGGTAAGTAAACGCCATCTTGGAACAGCAAGGGTGCAAGAAAGTAATGTAAAATAAATCATTAATGTTACTGTCCTCTCTTATCAGCTCGATGAGAATGATAATGTTAAGACAGAAGCCATAGAGAATCTGTTGCCCGACGAATTTAAAGAAAAGATTATCAAGTTGGTGCTCGATTGCCAGCAGAGACATCCACCATCGAAAAATGACAAATGCGTTCGATCATTGAACATACAGAAATGTTACTTCGAGACGTCACCACAGGTTTTTAAATATTCTATATACTATAATGATTTATACATAAAAAATACTTAATCAATTTATTTCATTTACCGCTAATGATAGGTGCTTTATTAATTATTAAATAAATGTACAGTATACGTCGTTCTGTATTACAACAAATGTCTTTATTCTGTTTACAGATGTATTATCTGCTTTAGGAAATGTGATTCTTATGCGGGATTTCTTGCGAGGATGCACTGGTGAAGGTAAAACGATATATTCCAATTAAATACAGTATCAAAGAAGAGTTTCTTATACGATACTCTGTTGCCAGAATTCAGAGTCCAAATTAAAACCTGAAAACCACTTGTATATTTTGAAAATAATAATATCAATGTTATATAAGTAAAAAAAAACCGCTTCTCTTTTTATTCGCACTCCGCAGTCTTAAAATTTGCCTTTGCGCAAAGAACAGGAAGAATTGATATTGCGAAACGAAGGCAGGAAAAATCTAATAGAAACGTCAATAATAATTATTCGTATCGAATAGCATTATAATATTGTAATGAAAATAGGTGTATGTAATTAATATATTTTTTTTGCTTTACACGTGCAAATTATTGTGTCACTGTACTTACGTAATAGGACTTCTTTAATCCGACGTCATTTGACTTGTTGATCTGGTCAGAAGTTAAAGAATTCAGTAAACATTTCAATTGCATTATTATTTTGTGTTCTTGTCTACCATTAGACACATACATTGCTCTTAGTCATAATATTGCAGTAATATTTCATTTACATCTCACGTTATCACTGAAAATCTTCCTTGAAAATTATTCTATATTCAGAAAAACACCATTGATCTTTTTCACGTAGATTATACTTCTATCTGTATGTACACAGTAAATGTAATTTCTCCAAGAGAGAAAAAAAAAACAATAGATTCCAAAGGAACTAAAATGAGTACATAAATAAATTAAAAATAAACAATTGTTTATGTCTTACGTGGCTTAGTCTTTCTCTTATTAATGTTCATAATCTGTTCAACGATAATGTCGTCGGCACGAGGATCAATTGGAATGACTGGTACCGGAGCCCTAGAAATTGGTACCGGCTTGGACCATCTTTCAACCACAGTATTTAACCAAATCATTAATTTCTCTCGATTCAAAAACGCTAAGGCTACTAGCATTATCAAGGGCAAAGCAACGATAGACGTCTGATTCATATCACCCTGGTCGACCTTCCTTTCAGCACTGAACGATAATTTCACATGCTTAAACGACGAATTTGCTTCAAAGTATACAGGAATGGTTTTGTACTTGTGTAAGGTTTGCGACAGGGACGATTCCAACTGTACAAAATACTTTTTACCGTCAGCTTGCAGAGGTGGAAAATGAATGAGGAAACCAGAATTATAGCTGGTACCAATTTTGGCATTTTGCTGACTGTCCAGTTTAGATACGTGAATCGGTGAGTCTGGCATATCTTCTCTACACAGTTTGACCTTCAATGTACGATAGTGTTCAGGCTGAGCTGAAACTACGTGAACTGAAACATCTGTACGAGATATTGGATGAAAAGCTATTAAACGAAGTCCATGCAAATCTTCAGTGACTTGAACAGCAATGGAGCTGGGTGCTGCACGTTGAATATGCGAATTGGCTTCTGCGTTTGGTTTCAGACGAATGGCATAGAAGCACTGTGGATAAAATATTCACATGAGAAGTAACTGTGACTAATTGTAAGATTTATTCTGATTAATCTAATTTGGTACTTACTGACGGCTGAAGACCCCTGATACGAAAGCTTCCATTCTCCTCTGTTGTGGCTTCTTCCTGGAGGGATGAACATTCCGCTTGTCCTTGCGCTTCTACCAGAAGACCTGGCTCAGGTTCGCCGTTTAAGGACGTTACTGATCCGTAAGCACTGAATGCAACTCGGTTGCCTGACAGTTTTACTCGGACTGTCGCTCCTTCAGCTACGTTGATCATTTTTGAAGGTGGGTCGAAACGATACTCCTTCATCATTGGTCGGAGATAATATTCTCCAGGTGATAAAGAATTGAAGGTCATTTGACCATCCTCTCCGGTGACGCTATTCTTTCGGTAACTTTGACCACCGGAAAGTGATAGAAGGACTCCCTGTATAAAGTCGAGAATTGTAATGTATAGGTTATGTATTATCGAGAAATTCATTTTTGTTTTTTACTTATGAGCCATTACTTGGAGTGGTGCGTTGTCGGCCTGGTCAGAAACCTCGACTACTATTTCAGCGAGTTTATGAGCTGAGAAAATTCCTTTGGCGTCTGGTCCAGTAATTACAAAACCTTCCTTCTCAGCTGTGACGCTAGGTATTAAATGAAATATATATATTTTACAGTACAGCGAACACTTTTGTAATATAATTTATTAAATAGAATTACCTGTATTCCACTTTTCCATCGAGAGGACCTACTCTGTAGAGACCGTCCTTCTGTGTAACCAAAGTTTGTACAGGGGCATCCTTATCCTTTCCAAATATCTTAACGGTAACTCCTTCCAAAGGAGGTGAAATACTACCTTTTACAATCTGCAGATAAAAATATGTTAATAATATTGTAGAGAATATTTTATACGGTGTACTTACTTTTCCTAAATCGCCAGTGAATGTTGCTATGTCATCGTGGCAGTCATTAACACCGACTACTTTCAGTGATAATGGACTGAACAATAGTATGTCCGACAGTGGAGTAATGGTATATTCGTTATCGGTGTTTGCATTAAATTCAAATTCATATTTGTACACATCTCCTTTCTTTTCTCCCTTCAGCGGACCAAGTCTGTTAGGAAACAGTGTACAGTGGATTATTATTTAAGGTTATATATTCATTTTCTGTATACTTACGTTATGGGTTCTCCAACACTTTCAATCTTTACTTTAACACCTTCAACAAGGGCAGCACTAATGATATTTCCTTTATGACTGTGTTCGGTGGATGATAAAATAACTGGAGACAGATTGCTCGTGTTCCAATTGTAAGAAGTTTTGGCGTAAACATGACAGCTCTTAGGGGTGTACTTGTATTCCCCAGGATTTGACACACAGTGTCGTGTACTTCCCTTAGGAAGATTCAGATGAATTCTTACTGTTTCATTTGGTTCTGAATATTCAAGAACCGTATCGTGAGATGAGATGAAGGTAACCGAATATCCGCTTTGTTTAAATGGCGGTACTTCCGCCCGTTCTGACGTGACGGATACTCTGTGACTCGGATTTTCCCAACAGAACATATCAGTGTCTATTAGGACTTCATAATATCCTGGGAGAACGTCTGAGAATTCGTACTCCCCATCTGTGTATCGAAAAATAACTTCGCAGAACGGGAAAGTAGTGTAATTCAAAACGACTACTGGTCGCGATAACGAATAGAGTATTTTTTCATATTCGTTACCGCGATTTTGATAAAACATGATGGTAATAGATGTATGGGAATAATTTTTATATTAATTATAAGCTCACCTTTCGCCTGTATAGTTTTTATAGTAATGCCATCAAGAACCTTTAAGGTAACAGAAGCTTGACTGCAGTCAGAGTCCTTCAGACATTGAACCGTACCCTTTAGAGTAGCTTTTAGTTGCAAGAAATTAATGCTACCAATTGGACTCGATGTGACATCGATTGTTTGTTGCAATGGGAAGAATCTGTATATTAGAAATAAATATTTTTAGTTGTAGTTCAATGAGGAATTTTGTATTATAACAAATAAAGCAATACGTACTGTAATCCTTTGGATTTTTCTTCGGTATTAACTATTACACTAAGTTGATATTTTCCTGGTGTCAGGTACAAACAGAATTCCCCAGTCTTAGGATCAGTGTCTATTTCCTCATAGAAAGTAGAACCTACTTTCTGTATAGAAACCTTACGATGGTGCAATGTTCCTTTTGTTGAGAGTGTTACTCTACCGCAAACCTTGTACGAAGAAGGTGACAGTGTTGGAAACTCTGGTGAGTTTGGTGAAATTTTGACTACTTTCTCTTCGAATTGTACATTAGCTACAATATAATTAAATTTACGTTACAATTCTTCTTTTTTCACTGCATGCACTATATCTGATAAACAGATACTCACCAGCTTCCGCTTTTAAAGAATACTGTCCAGCCTTCATGTTATCCACAATGTACCGTCCATCTTTATCTGTGATAGCCACTTCGCGCCCTGACACGAAGATCTTTGCTCCTGCCAAAGGATTACCTTGTGGCGCTGTGAGGACAATGCCACTGACCGTGAAGCCGGTAACTTTAAAATCTTGAGAAAGAATAAGACTGTCGTGGCCAACTTTGAATGACAACTCCGTTGGCAGAACATCGAATTTCGTTTGAGCTCCAGCATAGTGAGGTACAAGTTTGTAATCACCAGGTGATAACGAGGGGAATGTAAATCTACCATTCTTATCTGAAGTAACGTGGCAAAGTGGCTTCTTTGATTCAAAACCCTTTATCGGAGTGGTTGCGCAATTTTTTGCCTTACCAGTCTAGAATGGAGTATCGAATGTCAGTAAAAGGTTATATAATAGTCAGCTTTGTTTTGTAATGCAGTAAAGATTCTGTTAACGTTACCCCGACTAAAATAAATGAAACTCTACTCATTGGTTCATCTTCACTACTGACACGACCACTAACATCATAACCAGATACGACCAAACTATTATCAGAGAGTTCAGTATTTCCTTCTTGTACTGTTACTTGTACTGTAGATTTTTCGATTACCCATCTGCAAGAAGAATTAATATTACACTTGTGTCACGTATGTCTAGCGAAGAACAGGATCCAGGATAATGGTTTTATACTCACATCGGATGAGAAGCTACTAGTATATATTTTCCTGGCTGAATTGGAGTAAAGTAAAATGTACCACCTTGTGCAGTGGTAGTGACTTCAACTGGAGTGGACTTGTTACTCTCTGTATATAAGGATATGGTGATTCCTTTCGGACCAGAATCTGTCCCACTGCTGGTTACCTGTTACATAAATAAGTACAAGTTATCTGTGACTGATATTCTGTTAAATAATATTGGAAATGAAGTAATGCTTACCCTTCCTGTTATACCGAAACCTTTAAATGTGAAATTAATATCTTTCCCTTGACTGCACACATCGGTAGAACCATCTACGTTGAGAAAGACCTCAGTGGGCTCAAAGCTCCAACCTCTAGGAGGATCGATCTAAACAAATATTAAAATGAGTGTTAATAGTGACTCCTATGAATTCCAATAATATTAGTTTCTTATAGAAACTACAATGGTAGGAAATATAACCAGTATTAATATAAGGTGAAATCAGTTTCAGCAGACTTAGCCTTACCTTTAATATGTATTCTCCTTTATCGTAAAGGGGTAGAAAGTAATATCCATTGTTTGGAGCGCACTCCGTTTGATCCTTCAAGCTGCCAGCCTTAGTAAATCTGATATGGGAATAAATTTCATTCAATAGTTATCAATTTGTAGCTGGTTACGGTTACGACTGAAACATGCCGTGTCATAACCCTGACACAAAGTTTTACTTACAATTTTATATGAACTTTCGCAAAATCAATATCCGCATGACTCTTTACAAAACCACCACATCCTAATATATCTTCAGCAATGCATTTTGTTATTACTAAGCATAAACTAATAAGGGAAACTGCCAAACGTTCTCGATTATACCACATTCTTGTAACTATATGAACTAGTGTCAGCTGATGTCAGCGGTGTCAGCCATGCGAGTTTTCCTCAGTTGTCCAGAAAGTTCACAGTATTGTTCTCGACTCCAGCTTATGATTATATCGTTCTCTAATCCCGGAGTGTAGTGACGAGACACTGAGGTAAATACTTTAAATTTCTTATATTTTATAGAAGTTTCATGAATTTCCGATAAGTCGTTATTATCTAGAATATGTAAGTACCTCATAGAGCTACGACTTTTCGTAGAGGCTGAAAAGGATCCAGTAAATAAGTGAAACGTTGATCATACGCTTTTATAAATATAACCTGTGGGACGTTAAGATCAAGAGTAACAGCTCCAAAAATAAAAAATGGTTAAAATTGCCCTTTTCCTAAAAGCTACTCTGGACAACATAGAGGAATTAAAGCCTTCAGGTCCAGATTTTCAATGGTGTCTTAAACTTAAATGCTGCAACTGCGATGAGGTCTTTGAGAAATGGCAGTACGTGTCTCTGTCAGTATTCACACCATCACCACGAGGAAACATGGTGAATCATTTTGTCTGCAAATGCAAACTATGTCATCGAGAGAACTCCATGACTATTTTAGAAGACACCATTGGGTCATACACTATTGATGATAGTGGTGAATACAAACAAATGGTAGTTTTTGATTGTCGAGGGATAGAGCCTATTGAGTTTTCGCCAGGAGAAGGATGGTATGCGCGAGCTGTTAATCAAGGAAGAATATTCGAGGATGTTGATCTATCTGAAGGGGAATGGGCTGATTATTGTGATAAGATTAAGAGCCCCTGTGGGATTTTTGAGATTGAACACAAATTCGAGAGGGTAAAGTAAATTATAAATGAACATGTGTATCGACACAATATTAAGATTTTGATTGTTCTGACACTTTTGGATTTCCGTCTTAAGTGTAAATGATGAGACTTATTGCCATTTAATTGTATTTAAAAATTATTAATAAATAAGACAATTATTTGGAAAAAATGTACTAATTATCTTTTAAGAATCTTTATATCTATATTGTATCAATAATGGACATATTAATAGCATAGATAAAATGTAAATCTGTCCTCGCAATATAGAATAAATAAATTATGAATAAATGACAAGAAGAACAGCTTATATATCCAACGACATAATATAATTTATTCATAATCATATACAAAAAAAACCATTTAATTTCATAAATGGCCCGTTTACATAGGTAATATTGTTTGTAACAATATTTTCATTCTAATGAAAAGTTTTCGATTTGCCAATTCCACCCTGCGAGGTCCATCAAATGACTAGAGCCAATCGGTGGCAGGGCGACTGCTCGAATAATCATTAAGTAACTAATTCGTTTTAATCATTAGAATTTGGACAGATGCTTTTTAGCATAGACAATACAGTTACCATAATTTTGTGCTCCTGGAATGTTCTGACATAAAAATTAAGAGACGAACAAAGCTCCACAATGTCTCAGAGTTCAACTTATACATTAATTACAGAATCATGATTCTCACTTAACATTAAACTAATTATGTACATCATTTAAGTCTCAAAATCCACAAGATAATTACGCCAATTAGTTTAGTTCGTAACGCACGTATTACGCACATTAACGATTAAAGAACCAACGTTCCAACGTTATACCAAACAAATTAGTTACAAACAATTAAGAAAAAAAAAAAGGAAATAAAACTAGTTTTAAAAAAACAGTTTCTCTTTCTTTCTTTTCCCTATCTTTCTCTTTCTAACATACTGAGTGCCCTAATACGCTAGGCAAGGTATTCACCTAATTCTATTTAAAGTGTCACTAAATGTTTCGTATTGACCTATGACCTCCTAATATCTAACACAAATAAATATGTGCGCATTACAATGTCTCCCCATCTCGCAGAAAATCTTAAAGTAAATCACATAAGAATGTATAATTGCTAATAAGTTTAATCTAAAATACGAGAATTGATAACGCTATCAGTCTATTCTCACAAAAATATCACTATGACTGAAAGTGCATCGTAAATTAAAGTGACACCAGAGTCAAAGATATAAGATAAATGACAAAGTTAAATAAAAATTTGCAAGTACCGTAGTTAAAGGATCGTTATCAAACCACCATTAAACCATAATGATTCTCTTGTAGGTACATGAAACAATCATTCATTAATTTTCTCAAATTAATAATACGATTAATCCGAAAGAACAAACTGGAAAATATAATTGCAAACGACCCTGGCACACGTAGAAAAGAAACAGAAATTATTTCTCAGACATGAATCTTTATTCTTTACTAAATTCTAATCTAGACGTTCTATAGACCTCCTCTCGAGTAATTCTATTATAGTGTTGCTAAAGATAGGTATACTAATCTCGGTGTAGTACCATTGTTTAACTATGCAGATCTTTTATTATATTTTCTTTATCCTAATCCTTTATCTTTGGTATACGATAGGGAAATCCTCATTCTATCGGCAGAAGTGACAAATGTCTTTGCAGATTGTATTATCTTTATAATCTCAGTTGACTGTGTCGATTAGGAACATTGCCATTAGAAATGATTTGAGAAAAAAAAAAGCAGCATTAGTTTGAATTACAATAAAAAATTAACAGAAGAAATAGATTAATCGCGATTTGAAAACGCATTAACGACAATAAGTTGGTTCTAATCTAAGGCGATTCGAGAGAGGTAAGCTATTATTATTAATATTCTCATTATTAATATTATTATCGTTACTGTTGCTGTTATTAAATCAAACGTTGCCTTGAATAATTTTCGAAATATTCTTCAAAAACGTAGTCGTCTAACAGTGCGCTTTTATCTTTTATTATACGTGTACTCTGCGATAGAAAGAGTTGGAGGGTATTATTCTTTTTTTTTTTTACTTTTCTTTAATTATTGTTTTACTTAGGACTGGGCCATATTCACTGGGCTAACGAATTACGATTATCTTTCTAACGGGTAGTCGATTATAATTTATTTCTTGAAATCATCTACTAAACGACAACTATTGTGTATCGGTTAAGAGTGTCTGCAGGGTAGATTTCTTATCGCTTCTAAATCTATTTTCTCGATCCTCGTTTTAACGTTACTACGCGTCATGCTATTATTTCTTTCTTTCTTTTTCTTTTCCATGTCACACTTTTTTTTTGGCGTTTTCATTTTCGTTCCACTAGGCATGTTTAAGGATAATAAGAGACCCTCGAATAGGCCCATTCTATGCATCTACGCATACTAGTATTCCGATAAGGAGTCTCAGAATGTTTATAGCGCTATAATCAAACTAGACGAAAAATTATAAAGAAAGGAAGATCCTGATTTAATAATAATCGACGCGAATAAAATAAACTGTGCAATCAAAAGTGTAAAGAAAAAAAAAAAGGTCTTCTACACCCCGTAAGTATTCACGCCCTCTAAAACTAGTTGGACTTGAAATTAATTATCTGTACGTATCCGGTAAACACTGATAAGCCAGACGGATTCCCAAAGCTCGGGAATCCTCGAATGGCTGAAAAACGAATAAATAGAAACCCTTGCGTGTAAAAAATATCGTCCCTCGCACGTCGAAAGAACGAACAGCAGAGGAAAATGTGTCCAGAAAATATTTGTAGCATCTTTAAATATTTTCATTTCTCGTACCACGTACACAGGCAGAAAAATATATCCAGTCGCGCGTATAGCATACTCACATATGCATTATGTATAGTCACGTTCGCCATAATCATTTTCGCAAAGTACCGCGAAATCGCTATGATAACCATTGGGTAATCCCTGGCGCGAATTTCAAAATAGTACAGGGATATGCATTGCACCGTTTTAATACGTAACGTTAGAATCCACCTTGTATAATCAATGAATTCCAAAATGATTCTATTTCCTCATACGCAGCCAGGGCCACCCGATAAATTCGTCATGTGTTATCCTGAATTAGGTTATTTTTATAATTTTCGAAAAGTCGTACCGTATTATCAAATATATAGTATACATATACATCGAAGTACCGTACTTCAGTGATAACGAAACTGCCCTTAAGGCATGTCGTCGCTTATAACAGACTCTAAGCAAGTCTGCTTCAACGTCGCTGACTGATCCTCCAGGCTACGCTTCAAGCCCTCGATAGTCTGCACGAGCATTTGTCGGCGTAGTTGAGAAAGCTGATGTTGAAAAAGTTGAGTATCCTGAGCATTCATATTCGCCTCAGCATCGAGTCTCTCTTGCCTGAGTTGCGCAACCTTTTCTCTCAAGGATCGCCTCGAGTCGTCTGGAAAATACGTACAATAGAGAATTCCGGAAGCTGGATGAATTAGGTGCGAGAAAACATGATCAACGCGTGACACTGTGTACTTGATTAGCTTATTTAATTAAATAAATTGCTGTACTTGATTTGCTCATTTAATGAGACAAATAAATAAATACCAGTGTCGTCGGTCGCAGTGTCACCGTCTGAATTTCTGAGCAAGGCATGATGTTCACCCAGAGTCTTTTGAATCCGGCCGTAGGTCGCACTTCCGGCGTAAACTTTTCTTTTGACTGGTTCACTCTGAGGACAGTAGGACGAGGCTTCCCTGATCGGACCCATGTCGACGGATCTAAGAGATTCAAGATACCTTTTGGATTGGCATTAATGAATATAGAAAAAGTGCTGTCTGACGTGTAGCATTTGTTTTGAGGATAAAAAATATTTTGAAAAATCACCTGAACGTTAGCAGAGGAGCTTTCCGTCTGACCTCGCAGCGCTCTTCGGAGTCTGATGAACTCGAGGTCAGGCCTTCCTCCTTGGTGAACCTAGGAGTGCGAATGTCTTTTCTGGTGGATATAGATTTTTCCCGTTGAGATGGCAGCACTTGGTTCTTATTGCACAGGGACTTTATATTGCGTTCGTTAAGGTTTGGAGAGCCCAAGCCATTGTAAAGATTGTTGGTCATTTGATTTCTAAGTGTCTCTTTAAGCTCTGGCTCCGCGATACGTATACGTCCTTGCATGAAGTTCCTGCTGGGTGAATTCTGCGGCGTCTTCCTAGACATTGCTGGAGACCCGGGACACTTTGGTAGGTCCTGCTTGTACGGATTCTCCTTGGGGATGATGGTACCTGGTGAATTGCGTTCCATGAATCTATGAATGGGCGAGCATGGTTGAGTGAATTGTCTCTTGGGACTGGTATGCTCCAGGTCCTTGATACTTCCGCTCTGTAGTTCCGGTTGTGAATTTCGACTCTTGGACAAAGCCAACTCAATGTTGAGTTCAGTATTTTTTATCAGCTCGACACGCTTATTCGCTAGGCCATTGTGAATCTTCCTAGGAGACGGTATAATCGGCGACGAATGATTCTTCATGTTCACCAGGATATTCTCTGCCTCGAGGATGAGCTCCTTGTACTTTCTATCGGCTTCCTTGTCAGCTTCCATCAGTGCAATTTCCGAGGCAAACGTTGTCATGTACGTATTATCGGTCATCTGCTTCCTGACCACATTACCGTTCACGTAGCTCACCGAATTCGATCTTCTCTTAACAATTTCACTCTCGACAATCGTCGGCTGCATCGTACAGTTATCGTTTATCTTGATCGGCGATAAATTCTTGTTAACGTCGTGCTTCCTTCTCCTCAGACAAATCGGAGTACCGCCCACGCTTCTGCTACCCTGATTGAATCCTGAATTCTTAAGCAGCATCCTCTCTACCAGTACGCGATTCAAATGAGCCGTCTCGTCGTCGCACTTATCTAAATTTGTTTTTCTTCTCTGCGACACGCGCTTCTTTCTCTTATCACTCTGCTTATCATCCACTTTCTTATGCCGGATGCTCTGCCGCTTCGTACCACCTCGAACGCTTGATCTGTGAGACTGTGCGCTGTCCTCCTTGCATCGACGTTTTAAAAATGACTCCCGAAGTCTGGTGCCACGTCGATTGAGTTCGCTGGTGAATGTGAAGTACGTGCAGTGTCCAGTATTTTGAAAGTGTCCGACGCCATCGAGTTTATCCAGATCGAGGAAGGAGCCATTGTCGATGTAGTCGAAATCGTCATTCTCGAAGGGATCGTTCTCGTCACCGCCGTCCTGACCAGTGTCTATATCCGAGAGGGAATCTATATAGTCCTCGCAATCGGTTGGATCGCTATCCGAGAGGATGTCCGTCTCCTTCTCGTACACGTAACTCTCATCGAATTTACCCATCATCTCGTTCAGGGTGATGTCATCCTCCGAAGAGCGGATACTCCTGGTCACTGAAGACGCTGATGAACTGCTGCTGCTGCGTCTTGGAAGAGGTACCTTAGGTCTGATTTCCATACCCGGTGAAATAATCCAGTTCTGATTGATCCTGAAATAGGAGTGATCATTATTATTTCATCATTTCCTTTCCTAATCGTCTTTTACTACTGCACAACTTCAGTGTGCCGCGATAACGACTTCCTTTGGAGCATAAATTTCAATCGGGTACCGACAATACAATGAGAAGTAAAAGGAGATAAAACAGAGAAGGAGAAGAAGAAGCAGAAGAAGAGGAGGATGAGCTGTCACGTCCCGTCGCCGCTAATTAAAGACTGTGAAGACTTTTCAAGCGGTACTCAATGATCAGAGAGACTCAAATAAAATTTACAAACACTTAATTTTCTCTGATGATGACGCTTGACCCGACCTAATCTTGCTCAGAAAGTCATCTTCAAAGTATCCAAGGTACAAATCACTCAAATTGCCCTGATTAACTGTACCGTGTTATTGGTCTACACATTTGACAGGATATCGTGACAGTTTCTTGAAATAAGAGTATCGAACCCAGGTCTGACATCAGACATCATCAACAAAGATCATTAGATACTAACGGACTACGTCCAGCGCTGAGACTCTCCTGACGACCTTCTCGTCTTTTACTCAGACTATCCCGAGGGTTGTTCACGTTCACGTCACTGGCACTCCCAGAGGATTCAGTCAGCTTGAGACCAGAGCTGCTACTCGTTTCATCGAGGGTAAGTCTCGACTTGAAGCCAGCAGTGCTGGAGCCTGAAGAGTTGGCCGAGAGCCATGGATTCGTCCTGATGCGCGAACGTTGCCTGGGTGATTGGACAGGAGGTGAAACAAGAGGTGGCGGAATTGAGGAAGGTACTGGCAAATTATTTCGCGACGAATCAGCAGAGTAGGACTCGGTACGTCTATGACTGGAGGGTTTTAGTTGCAGCTGTTGTTCCTGTTGTTGCTGTTGCTTGGAGACCTGGTTGATTGGATCTTCAGGACCCTGAAAGACAAAAAATCAATTCGACTTTGTTAGAAAAAAATTGAAAAATCATTTCTCTTAAATATTACTAGCCAACAGAGACTCAAGGGAGCATCAATATTTTCTCAGCTGTTCAGAGCTTGGCTCTTCATTGATTTTATTGGTAGAATAAGACAGCTTCAACCCCTTTTCTCAAGGGGATGAAATTAGTTTGCTCTTCAGACCGGGATCCCTAATGGGATCCTCCTGTAGGATAAACCTCCGAATCTGCGTACTGAACTCGTGAACTCCGCAAAGTTTATCCCGAGTGAAGTTAGCTTTTGTTCGAGGCATCGGCCAATCACTGGTAATTAGATCGATTCGATAACTCACGTCGAACGTCCAGACTCTACTTCAGGTTATCTAGTGTAATCGGAGCTATCGTCTACTATCGCATTTCCTTGCCAAGGATGGAGCAACGGGGATGAGACTGAGCGACTGGACGGAACGTGGGAGTGGTGTTCGGTGTTTGTCATTTATTTTCAATATATTTTTTTCTTTTCATACCCTTTTAGGTTATGTCGATCGATAGAAGTGACGTATACATTGAAACACGTCAACAAGAAGTTATTTGAGTCCCGACACGACGACAAGAGGGTTGTGATAAAAAGAAAAGTTTTAACTCTGATCGCAGAGCTCAACGAGTAATATTTCAGGGAAGAAATCGTTACGACTGTTTCTATGAAATTTTCAAATGACCATTTGTCCAACTGGAACTTTTATCTGGACAGCGAGTAATTTAATTAACATATTACGCGTCCCGCGATTATTGCCCGTCGAATTGGCAGGGTCGGTAGGGGGTTGAAAAATTAAAAAAAAAAAAGTAAAATAATCTGACGACTCTATCTACGAATATCCAACGTGATATTTCCGACGTGAATATAATCACGGGTCTAGTAATTATTTTGACTTTGGACAAAACGTAAAGAAGAAACGTCGAATTCAACGTAAATTTTCGGTAAAAAGTTTTTGACGGATAAAAAAAAATGTTTCAACGTAATTACAACTGTTTCCTTTGTCTCCGGAATATCTGTTTGACAAAGGCGCATCAGTGACGACTATGTACAAGTGAATTTTTATTCCGCAGAAAAACAAAAAGTACGCGATAACTCCGCAAGCATTACGGAAGAATAAAATTTCTCAACGTTACTTCCGCCACGTTTTTCCATCTCTCGTTAAAAACGTCCCTCGAAACTACACACGGTGTATTTCCGGAACGAGATAAACGGGTCCGGGCCGCAACCCGGCGTCAAAGCTTTGCCAGTAACAGAAGACCGTAGAAAAGGAAGCCCTTTCGAGAGGTAAAACCAGAGAGGTGAATCCCGACGAAGCGATGCTAATCTCAGATGTGCAAATTTCCTCTTGAACCTTCGTACAGGTCAGCCGAGTGCGCCTGAGCCAGAAAAAAAAAATCCCGCATATCTCCTGAAGACTCGAGTAATTTTCGAGTTAGCGACATGGTGACTAAAAACAGAAAGCAAAAAAAAAACAGTACAAAGAAGAAAAAAAACAGTGCTCAAAGTCCAGAATGAAAGTTGGATATTTTTAATTAAATCAAACACGAATTCTTCGCTAATAAAAAAAAGGGTCGTGAAGTAATTGTCTCAGCCTGAGCTCAGGATGACCCGAGGACAATTAAAAACTTTTCAAACCATCCACCTGTCCAATATGGTCCACGTACTTTTAACAGCCTCTGTTACCCCTCCAATAAAAATTCCACAAGTAACCAACCCACTGTCCCCTCCGGTCTGCAAATTTCCAAATTGTACAGTACCTGAAGAAAATAAAATTACCCTCCGACCCCTCAGAGCCCGTAATGCTAATAACCAGCCCGTTATCCAGGCCTCACCTTGTTAGGGGTGCTCGTTCTGAGATCCCTGGTCTCCTTATTCTCCCTAGGCATTTTCGCAGATTCCCCAGACTCCTGGGTGTCCCCGACCTTTCCATTTCCAGCAAGGGTCGAGAGTCCTGCCTCCCTCTTGGCCCTGCCCTTGCTGCTTTGAAAGTAGTGGGTTCCTGTCCTAATATTAATATAATACTCAGGAGGAAAGCTCGTCCCGGGCGACGTCCCGTCGGTCGAGTATCCGGTACTGTAGGCACTTTCCGGCGACGATAGGTTCACGCTTCCGGTACCACCGGAAGTGCCCGAGGACGTAGTAACCGCAGTGTAGCTAGCAGTCTGCAGGTGGATGTTGTCGACGTTCTTGGTCGGCGCCTCCACTGGGTGTATCTGGCAGAAAGAAAACATCACGTAAGGAAGTCTGACCCAGAAGAAGCTCTACTAAGGTATCGTCCTCAAATTGATTTATTTGGGTTCAAGGGTTCAAGGGTTGATCAAGCTCAAGTAGCAAAGGTCAGCAACGGCACAACCTGCCTTGGCCAATAATTCATTTAATGATCCCAAAGAGACCAGGTGGACATCGCTCAATGATGATTCCAATGATCCTTGGTAGCCACCGAGTATATAGGCGTTTGTCTGGGCTAACCTCCTTGAGAATTTATACGAGCGTCTGGTGCCTCTGCGGACGTTGAAACTGGAAAATGTAGTAAAACTAGGATGTATAGGGGTAGGAAGGAGGGGCGAGAGGGGAACTTAAGAATTGCCGACGAGCACTAATTGGGTGTACACGGTCTTGCGTGGAGGGGGGATAAGCAGAGGCACCAAAGGGGTGAGTTTGACGATGCGTACGGAAGAAAAGATAAAGAGAAGTAAAAAAAAAAGAAAGAAAAAATATGAAACGAGGAAGAAAATCTTGTGCGGCTCCTATGGCAATGAAGGACCTAAGTACTAAGTCATTTCACGCTTCTCTTAGTTCAGTCTCTGTCTCTATGCGCCATTTACTCTTTTTTTCCTCTCTTTCTCTCTCTCGTTTGGTCTTCTTAGCCAGCCCAGTACAAAAGGGTCAGAGAGCGGAGGTCTATTAGCGGAGGAGCACGTATACAATGAGTAAACGCTAGCGAGAGAGTAAAATAGCCGTTCAGGCTAGAACTAGTGACAGGTATGACCTAACCTCTGACGTGAACAAATTTTTTGGTAGACAGATTTGCACCCACTACTGGACGTAGTCTTTTTTCATCGAGGATGCATATCTTTTGGTTGCATCAAATGGTTACTATGTGGATAAGGGAGGGACGGGTCGATTTTGAATTATTGTACTCGTCGTTGGTGAATTTTTGAAAAAAAAAAACATGATATATATGTTGTCGTTTAAGAACGTGATAATTTTAACTGGCTGAATTACTATCTTCGCTTGGCAGGACCATTTGGTATACATGTATACCGTGGAGATGAAGAAGGGGTTAATATTCCATCCCATAAATATCGCTTGATTCTCTCCTCCTTTCTCTGACGGTTTCATTAGGGCCAACTGCACGACCGTGGAATATTAAGAGGATCCGAATGGGCGGGAGGCTTTTGCGTGAAAATAATCGTGAGCGATTTTATAAGGGAGAATTGTGAGAGAAGGATGTAAAGAAGAGCGAGAGTTAGACCTATGTGAATCTGACACTCGACTTAAAAATATTTTAATTTTCGAAACGAGATTCGATTTTACTCTGCTTGTGCCTCTTTGTATCACTTTGATTTTCGTTTGCACGTCTAAGAGTTCAGAATTGGGGGAGGGGGGGGGGGAGAGTCAAAAAACCGCTAGCATCCGACTTGAAGTAAATTAAATTCCTGATGGCAGGGATATATTTAGAACCGTTTGTACCTCAAAACGCTATTCGATTTTACCTCTTTGTACCACTCTTCATTTCGATTGTACCCCAAGAGGAACGTAGATATAGTTCAAAATTCGCTAAGAGGATAACTCCGCCATTTTTGGAGCTGGCTCAAACTTACAGAGGGGAATCGAGTAAAATCGAATCGAGTTTTGAAAATTAAAATATTTTTAAGTCGGCTGCCAGGTTCACGTAGGTGAGAATGAAATATATATATATATATAATAAGTGGAGGATCGGTTGACCAAGAGATCGAAGGGAACCGTTGTCAATTATTAATATTTATAACTTCTTTTTTTTGCTCACCTGATGCAAAGCCGGTGATCGATTGGCGCTGTGACTGGTTGGCGAATTGCAATTCGAGTCGAAACCTTTGTCTCCCTTTTTTCTGTCCTTCTTCTTCTTCGGTCGCACGATATGCGCCTCCATCCAAGTACGCAGCTTCGTTCCAAACATGATGCACGCGATACGATCACCGAATAAATTTAGCGATCTAGTACCTGAAGTTTATTTATTTATTAAGGAAACACCGTTTAAACTGTGTTTAGTAGGTTCACTTTCGTAATTCGACTTTTAAAATTCCCGCCACTTCCCCACTGAGTCGCCCCTACGTTATATACTCTCTTTAGACGTCATGGCGACTGTCGCTCGCGAATTTACATGTAAACTGCTCAATGGCTTTTAACTCCGACTATTTACACAGAACCGCGCGACATTCTTTCCAGCGCCAATAAGGCCCTGAAACATTACTAGTAAGCTCATCGGTACCCTTTACGTTCATTAGGACACTTTAGGTTATGTCTCCCTGTCTTGCATTTAGCGCACCAGTCCTACCACCTTTGGTTAAAGCATGGCGAAGCTTTTATTTTTATCTCGTCAACGTCGAATTCCAACGATTCCCTGTCTCCAGTCTCGCCATGTTTAGACTATCAGGCACGAGGTATCTGAAACAAAAAAATTTCCAGAGATCTTTAGGCATATTTTGAAGTTGCCATATCTCTTTTTACATACATCGCTCATCCGCGTCTCTTAATACAGCGCAGCTTAGCCTCAGCAATTTTAGGTTATGTATCGTTTGCGAGGGCGACTACCGTCGTCCGATTTAAAATCTTATCAACGCCACGAGGGGCGTTTCAGTGCTTATATATAGACATATACGTGTGTACTAAAGCGGAAAGTAAAAAATATACACGTGGAGCTGGTATGCGAAGGGGAAAATATTTGACGCACCCTTATTTCTTACGTAACCCAACGTAACGAAAACTCCGAACTGCTTTGATGCGTTCCGGACTGTGAAGAAGCACGTTGAAAATTTACCCAGAAGCAAAAATGCTCGAGTACGTCTTCTATCCGACGGTAAGACGCGAAACGTTTAAACTTTCGAGTGCTTTCATTTCACCTCCGTCATGTGTTTTGAAACTTTTATCTGCATTGAATGTGTTCTACTGCGAGAGGAAAGAGAGTCACGCGATCTCTAGAGGACGTTAAAAAAGTTATTGACAGATCGCGCGCCCGCGCGTCGTTTCGGACGTGCACGTTTTGCCTTTACACTGTGTTTTATTGTAAATTAGCCAACACGTGCAAATGCCACAGACGTACCTTTTCTGGGGAATTAATAGAGAATTCCGCCAGAAAAATAAATAAGCTTGGTAGAGACTCAAGACACGAATTTCCATATTCGAAGTGTGCGTAGAAGCGTTGCGACGGTTCGTTAAGACGCTTCGTGACGAAGCATCGTCGTCGTATCGGATAATATATGCTAATCCGATGGCAGTTGGAAAACTTTCGAATTCAGTTTATTCACCACGCAGCGCGCTTCGGTCCCCGGTAAGAAAAGTTTACGCAGTTATAGTTTAAATTCCATAAAGCGATGACTCGGAGATTGTTTAAAAGTGAGAAAAGCGACGATTAAAAAATTCCACAAAGACTCGAGGCGCGCGTCAGAGACCGTTGGAAGTTTATAAGTAGATTTCAAATTACTATAATTTCTTAACGCAAAAATCGAATCTCACGAAGACTTGGCAAGTGATATTAGAAGACACGGTTTTACCTTTCAACGCGGCGCACTCTCATTGACAGCGACATGAATTGGAAACGAAGCACGGATACGCCATAACCTACAAATGACGCGGAGCTGCACCAGGGCAAAACTTGTCAATGTAAATTATCAGGTAGCGTCGAAAGCGTCAGTTAACCAGCGGTAAGTTATAGCAAAGGGCTGTAATAGTTCTAGAAGGACAAAGGCAAAGTCTCGTTAGTGTTTGGTCGTCCGGTTTAAGCAAACTGTTCGCGCGGCTGACAGAGGGTGGACTGAAGTGCCAGTAGTAGTAGCAGTGACCCTTGTAATTTATCGCCTCCGGGTAAAAGCGTGATAATAATACCAGGACCACAAAGTACCTTATTACCTGGTAAAGTCTTGTGGCGCATAAAGAATTAGAAAAGGAATATTCAAAAAAATTGTGCAATCTTCGCCTCGTCGAGTTCAGCTTAAAAAATATGGCGCTGCAGTCGGTACAGTCCGATGTAAGAATGTTATTGGAACGCCGTTGGACTTTATCGAGGTGCTTTCTCAGCTTTGCCAATTGCTTGGGAAATTAGAGTCGTAATTCAACCGAGAGGAATTCAATCTCGACCCTTCCTACCCGAAGCTCGACGGTCCTTGAGAGACGGAGGGATATTGTGGAAAACTCTAGGCGTCTCGCTATAACCAATATGGCGGCGTCTACGCGGAACGAAGCCGAGTCACGGTATAGCGCAAACTTCGTGTCGTCTCGTATTATGACTCGGCGGACCGTAAATTTCACTGTCGACAATGTCGCCCGGCTTTCGAGTAAAGTACCGTTGCTGGTTTTCATGCGTCGATTTGCATATCCATATGCACAGCAATTTCCATGTCTGTTATACAACCGTTGTTTACTCGGATATACATATGGGACTGATGGCAAACTTCACAATGGTACGTAGAAGCTTCGAGAAAATCGAACCTTTTTATCTCTTGACTGACTGACGTTTGAATATTACGATAGGTACGTGGCTAAATTACCTGGATCTTGATTGTCATTATGATTTTTTTTACATTTTTTCGAATTCAACATTTTGGGGGGGCTGTAGAAATTTTTATTTGTTCTGTACTTATCGCGATTACGGGAGTAACGAGTCGTCTGTGGAAATTGGAAATACGAATTAAAAGTTGACGGAAATTATAGTCGAGATCCGACGGAACTTCCGGTTTTACGTAGATATAGCAAGCACTACCGGAAATAACGGTGCCGACCCACTGGCGAGGAGGGAGTGGCTCTGCTTACCGACACTCGCTGCCATCAAGTGTGGATTCTGCTGTGAGTGATTCCGAAGGTAACTATGGGGACACTTTATCCCTTCGGCATCCCTTTGGAGGAGGGGAGGAGGATCCTGCTCCCGGAAAAGGGGAATCCCCTGATATTCAATTATACACCCTATGCCAAACTATGAGCAACTAATAGCTTGGTTGGTCGAGTGGGAAGTTATAATTTGTTAGGGGATGAACAGACGTAGATGGGGGTATATTTTTCCAGGGAAATGGGATTCTTCGATTTTGTGGAATTTACAAATCTCTTCAATAGCGATGTCTCTGGCATACATAACATAAATAAAGTGAAACAAGGTTTACCAAAATGATAAAAATAAAAAATTATTAAATTCCCCATGTAAATTTCGCCCCGATATCGGAGTCAAATACAATGACGCAGCCAAGAGTCCAAAAATATCCATTAAAGCGTAAATAAAGTAAAGTGTTATCTCAGGGGTTGTCCAAGTGTTCCGCGTTCGGAATATAAAATCCACCCCTGCTTACTATTCTATTTCTCTGATAGGCGACCCTCTGGTACTTTTTCGACCCTTGAACTACCTTCGATTTCAAGATCCAAGGTGCGAACCCACTTTCACTGGGAATGTAAAAGGCAAGTATGGTCGATACCTCGAAAATCGAATATGAATAAGTAATATGTATTTAATTTGCAAATTTTCAGGGATAAAGTCAGTTCGATTCCATTTTGCGAGGCGACAGACAAAAGAAGACAGGCGCACGTGTAACTTGGTCCGGAATTGGCCTGATCGTTCCCCAGGGAAACTGAGGGAATCCCCGACGACACGTCAGAGCCAATGTAGCCAGACGATTCCCTAGATAAAAAATGGATCCAAAGATAGCGTCGATTCGCCTGAGTCACTCGGCAGAAATAAATAGCCAGATGCACCGAGGGTGTCGTTCCCAATTGGAGAATTTACTGGGAAAATAAGAATTCTAGTAAATTTTAAGAAACAAAAAAACCCTAGAACTCTATAAACTTTACACCGTATTGCCTTACGGAGTGTCCATGCTGGTGAAAATCAAGAATTTTATTGAAACATAACGCACGTACGTTTGGATACCGATGGAAACTACCCTGAATTATATACGCGAACGAGGCTTGAATGTTACTGGAGAACTTTCAAATGTGAATTGCCAGAGTTGCCAACTCAAAATCCACCAGGCATTTTCGTTAATCCGTACAGACTGTAGCTCCCTCTCGTTCCGTTGTTTACGGTTGTCCGACCTGGCCCAGAATTGGCAGACCCGCATAGCAGAGGGAGATTGTGTGAAGTGTCAAGTAGAAACGGCAAAGTTTTCACCCTCGTAACGAAGCTGGAGACTGGGAAGGCTTGTAGACACGAAACACAGGGTCGCGGCCAATGAAGCTGAAAACGGCAAAGTGGAAAATCAAAATAAAAATTATTCCAAAATTAGGAGCCATTCGAGTGCTAATTAAGTGGCCTAATTAAAACAGTCAAAACCCGTGCTAAATTCGCAATTGTGCACTTTTCCCGTTTGCGCTCTCGTGCGAAACAGAGAAAATTTCACGTTCAAAATTTCGTCCGACCGCACGTTTTACTGCTAATTCAGCGATTCAACGATCGACCAAGCGTATCATCACGTAATAGGGCGAGAACCGATAGATAAAAAAAAAAAAAACCGTGCGATTCTCTGCAATATTTCACGCGTTTCACCACCAATTATGCAAAATTCCACGCGAGCGAATGGGTCCGTATGATTTCGCGAGATAACTGTAATCTGGTCCACGTCCGAAAGGAGCACTAAAAAAACTAACTTTGGCTCGCATATTTTTCAGAACACTTTTTTAAAGCATTTTTTTTAATGCATCTTTTTTCCGCCCTTCTTTTACGGTCACAGCGTACGGGGATTATAGTCGCCCCCCTACCCGCCCCCCTCAAGCACTCTAGGGAATTTAACGGTCGTCGTGCACGTCCTTTATTTTTACTTTTTATTTCATATTCCCCAGCGAAAGCGTACACACTTCGAGTTTACGTGTTTTCTCTCATAAAAAAAAGATCACTATGAAACCAAAACGCCATTCCTCATCACGGCCAAAGAAAATTCCACGCCGGCGGGAGCCGCCGAGAGTCGAAGAAGCTCGTAAAGAAAAAAAAAGTGCATGGAAAAGAAATTACAGGGTTGCCGCGCCTAATTGCGTAATGGGGGTGGATTCGTGGGGCGAAGTGGTGAAAAACTTAAACACGATATTCTTTCAGGGGTAGATAAAAGAGGGTGGAAAGTTGTGCCTTCCCATCGAGTGACTGAAGGGTGGTATCAGGCGGGGGGGGGATGACTCGTCCTTAGGGCTTAAATGGCACTCCCCCCCCTCCCCCCATACTTTGCCGTTACGAGCGATTTCAACGAATCTCCCCCTCCCGGCCCTCTTGCGAAATAAAACTTAAGCGCCGCGGCAACCGCGCTTCGTTAGGACGACTCACGTGGGGGGTTGCGCGGAAACTGTGAGACGGGGGAATCCCCCAAAATATTTCAACCCTTCCGTCCCGGCTGTGCACATCCAGAGAATAGGAATGCTCGATTAAGGTGGGAATGGGGGAGGGATAGGGGGTAGGTTATTACGAAGGACTGCTGTCTAAAGATCACGATGCGCGTCTGGAGTTGCCGCGCAACCCCCGTAATGGGGATGAAACCCTTACCCCCTCACTGCCTCGCATAAAACGTCTTTCAGATTTTGCACCCCTAACCGCCAAGAGAAGCGAAGCTTTTTTTTGTAAGTGCTGTACTAAAAAAAAATGAAAAACGTCACCCCTACATCCAGTACGCTTTGAGCTCAATGAATTTAACGACAGGTTTAGGTAACGTATAGGTTTTAGGTAACCCGATTTTAGCCCTTAGGTTTTGGCGATAGTTCTGGTAATTTAGGGGGAAAAAAACGCACTGATTTATCGATCGATAAGAAAATGACAGTAGTCGAGAGGAAACAGTCGTACCTTTTCTTAGGGTTTTATTTTTTCGACGCAAGAGCCGAAGAAAAGAAAGGAAAAGAGAAAGGGAGATAGCGGAGGGGAGAAGAAAGGAATCCATCGAAAGTGTCACAGTCTTCGCTCCCTCGGGACAAAAGACTTCGTCGAAGCTCAAGAAAACTTAACTTCGCCAGTCAAATTCGTTCGTTGTGAATGAGGCTTTACGATGGAACAGGGTGGTATCCATTAATTTATCGTCGCCTCGTACCAAAGTGAGTTCACAGGGTGGCGAAGAAAAACTTCGCGACAATCGAATACATTTGCGAAAGAGGCAAGTGAGGGATGAAAAAAAATAAGGAGACATCGAGACGAGACAATAACAGAGTCAAAAGACAACAATAAGGGGTGTCGCGAAAAAATTCATGAAAAACCACCCTTAGGATTGGATCGTGCAAAGGTAAATTGGCACGCGTGGAAATATTCGTGGGAATTAAAATTCGCCCTAGATTCCTACAGCCACATGAAACTCGCCCTTAGAAATGTATAATTTTTGCACTCAAGTCGGGTGGGCAATTGCGCGATGCCCTTTTGAATTAATTTTACTGAATGCAAAAAAAGGATAAATTTTTTTTTTGGAAATACCGTTAATTAAAAGTCCACTCGTCGAAGGTCGTCGGGGAATATTTTTCATACGTTAACATGTTCCTTGCTTGAAACCGCATAGTGCGAGTGACTCGAGCTAGTGGGGGGTTGAAAAAAAATTCCAATAGGAATAATCATCCCTGTGTGCCTAACGCAAATTCATTATCGAATAGAAACAAGATACTCAGACGCTGTTATTCGAAATGTACCCGATGCGTTTTTCAACCCTTAATTTTTATTTTCGCAAATCCCAAAAGGGGGATGCTCCGTACGTGCACTGCGAATCGGCGGTCTGGCGGGATACAAGGGTAAATTTTCGCAGACGTCATGGCATCTGGCCAATCGTTCTCGACGCAATTTCGCGAATCTGCCGTATATGCAGTTTGTACGTTGCCTTTTGACGTTTTAATTGCGGACAAAAAAAAAGAAGAAGACGAGACAAACACATAGTAACAGGGAAAAAGATAAAACTATGTTTTGGACCAGGAAAAAAAAAGTCTCCAGATTGAAGTCCGACGACGTCGATTGAACATGAAAAAACCTCGAGTGCTTGTGGAATCTCAAGGGTAGTAAGAAACAGGAAAAAAAATATGGGAAGCTGAAAGGGATGATGTCGGTTGACGGGGATGAACGAGAAATAAGTGGACTTTCCGTAAATTCGAGGTCAGGGGCAGAGGGGGGGCTGGTCCCATAGAAAAATAAAAAATAGGGGGTAGAGGGGGGGAGGGGGGTTCTCGAAAGCAAAATAGAATAGAATTTTTTTTTATATCGCAAAAGTTACAAGCAGATTTTTTTTTCGAAAATTCTTTATCCAAAAATTTCAATCGATTCCGCCTGACAGGGTACCCAAAAAAAAAATGATTAGAGGGTAGAAAGAATTTTTATTAATTTTTAAAAATTTGCAAAAACCACCCTTAATTTAATTAAAAATGTTTTCTTATCAAAGCAACTTATGGCTGCTTATAAGGTTTTAAACGCAATCCTTGATTCATGGAGTATTTAAATAAGGGTCCATGCTCTTTAGGCCCTTAGGCTTTAAGGGTGAAAACGAAAATTCCACCCTTCTTGAAACCGATCGAAAACGCTTACGCGTGGCAAACAAGAGTCCGGGTACAATTTTTTGTCCCGATATCGCACGCACCCGCCACGCCTGTTATATACATATAGTAGGAACACCCTTATGCCCTAGGGCCTATTGCGGGGTCGGCCCTTAAACTTGGTAACGTTATAGGTTAAGAAAGGTCTAAAGTGAATTTTGATAAAGAGATATGAAAGAGAAAAATCATCCCCTTTTGAGACGTTCCTAAGAATTTAGGGGTTGTTTACGGTAAAACGTTTGATTCAACGTTATTGCTTATACGCATGTAATAAAGTACCCATCGTTCATGGAAATTCGTACAAATTCAGCCCGCGGGAAACCTACCCACAATTCACTGCTCCGCGTCCGACCCTGCGTGGTGTCAGATTTCGTTTGAATTTTCCCGCGGTGAAAATTGACGCGGATTTATTGGGAACTAATGAAAATAATCTTGAGCGTCCCTGCCGCCGGGACGCGCGTTATCAATTGGATTGAGTGGCGACACGAGTCCTGCAGGATTTAAGGATTAACGTGGGATTGCTGCAGCGACGGTGGGACGATAAAATAAATTAAGGATAATTCCTGCTTTTCGTTTCTTATATAAAATGGCCGTTCTCTTTCGTATCCCAACCACGTGACATCGACGCGCGAATATTTCGCTTGGATTTTTAATACCCTAAGGAGTAACGTTTATTTTCGGGTATGCGCGCGCACCTTGTGTACTGTGATTAAAAAAAAATCAAAATAATGTATTAATTGTGAAATCAAATTAATTGCATAATCCAGTTTTCCAAAACTGAATAAAGGGAGGGGGGGTTCTGGTCCTTTTTTTGGTCCCACTTATACCCAAGGGATGATTCTGGCCAGCAATAATAAAAGGCTTGATAAGATAAATTACCCGTGCTAATACATTCTATTTTTAGCACCCTTAAAAATTCGAGCAACCCTTGCCAGAACCAAGACGGTTACAGCGAATAAATGTATCAGCGGCAATTTGGCAATATGCCCGTGATAAAAAAAATTTCCATTTTTTGCCGCGCGAATAAAAATTTTTTAAAAAATAAATTTCAATTTGAAAATGTACGGATATGCAATTTTTTCTCATATTTCAATATATCTTTCAAGGGTCATCTTGTCACGAGAGGATCGTAGCGATTCGACGAAATTTATTTTCAAAAAATTCTCAAAATCCCACGTCACTCTCAAGTTATTTCGCAGCCCGGAAATCCTTTCAGGGCTGATCTCCGCTTATGGGGATTTGATGGCAAGGGGGTATGAAGGGCGAGCCCTAGGGTAGACCATTCTTCTATCCACAAAGGGTGCAAACTGAGAACCACTGATGATGGCGGGGCGGCGATGGTTGTCATGGCAACACGCGAGCTCGCCCCCAGGGCAACCCCAGATCTACAGGGTGTTTCGATCGTGTTGTTACCTTTCAAAAGGTAACTATTACGTCGAATCTTCAAGACGATCCAGTAAAGACGGTACCTACACCATAAATTTTCAACTCCATCCCGCACCACAAATTTTTCCCATAAAAATAAAATATTGGATCGATCCAAAATTTTTTTTTTCATTCCCCTAAAAAAAAAGGTCGATTCAAGTAAAAACTTTTTCTTCGCAATAACCAAAAATTGTCCGCGCGATAGAAATTGGCGATGCCACGCCCCATGAAAAAAAAAAAAAAAAAAAAAACCTACCCCACAAGACCCGTGTGCCACGAAGCGGTAGAAAAATTGTTATTCAAGTGGCAGCCTTGGCACTCGAGGATGATCACTTTTCATAGGAAGATACAGCAAGAGGGTGAAAAAAAAAAGCCGTCTGACGTTCGTCAACGTCAAATTCAAATAAGTAATAAGATAAATTTCAAAATTGTTGAAAAATAACCCCCTCCCCTCCCCCAAAACTAACCGTATACAACCCACAGGACAAACACATAAAATTTGGATGATCCCCTCGACTGAAACGTCCTGTAAGATTTCCTGCGCGTCACCAAAAAAAGCATACACTCTCGGATTCTCCAGAAACGGGAATAAAAAAAAAAAAAAGTATGTACAGCTTCCCCGCCCACCGGCAAAACAATGAGAATAATTGCTTTGGCGTTTTGCAAAAGACGCGAGTCGTTCCTTTTCGACATTTTTCGCCGTTGTGGAGATACAGTGCCCTGTCCTTGTCTATCTACCGTCGTCATCCTACTCGTACTCTATCTCTCTCTCTCTCTCTCGCACGCGCATTGCCCCCGTGCTTAGCGACGACGATTTCTTCTCTTTTCGTGCCCTTAAGCGCAATCCATACACAGAGTTCTGGAACAAGTGAGAAAAATCTTGAGGCCAAGTGTGCACTCGGCAGAAGTAACGATAAGTGAGGCGCCTGAGGTAATAACACGTAGGTATTTGTGTGTGTATATATATATATATCCTCCGTGTATTTTCCGCTTAGATAAAAGCAACGTGGTTAGACAAGGCAACACGTGTACGGAAGTCTGAAACGCGTGAAAATTAATCGTTTCGCTATCGATTGATTCTTGTGAAATTTCAAAGGGTTAAGGAAAATGCCATGTGAAACAGCAAGGGTGAAGTATACGCATGGACCAAGGAATAGCTATTTTCCTCCAAGCTCGTCTCTAATGACAGTAAAAAAAAAAATAAAAAAAAAAAAACGTGTCTCGCATGCGCAAAGTTTACCTTTTCACTCGAATGGCCCCTTGTGCCATATGATTAATGACACTTAACGAAATTCATTAACGATCCGAGCTCAAGGCGAGGATCGTCTGGGAAGTTCGTACGGACTGTGTAATATCGCGAGGTCATTAATTTACAATCAAGGAATGAGCTAAAGAAATTTTTTTAATCATCGGCTTCCACCCGTATTTTCGTGAAAATGATAAAAAAAAATTTACCCATTTATGCCTCTGCGAAAATTTCCTCTCGACCACGTGGTCGGATGACAGCTGTCAGATTTGACAGGTGGGTTTAAAGTAACAACAGCTCGTGCGCCTACGGGATTTTAGTCCTATCGGTCAATGACAAAGCAGAGACAAGGGTCGTGTCTCGAGCCGATCGTCTCGACTGTATTTTAATTCCGCCAATCATCCCTTATATCGGCAGGTTATAGAAATTTTTCGAAACGACAAAAATGCGCGGGTAATAATTTTGAAAAAAAAAATTCTACCCCGAATATTCTGCTGGTACGCTAATTATTCTTCTTTGAGATTGTTAAGTCGCTTCTCGTAATTCCTCTCGAAAAGTGGTTTAATCGTTATCGAGGAACGCGGGGGCGTCTATACACCTGCGAGCCAAGAAAGGGGTAGAGATTTTGTGAGAAGAAAGCACTGGTAGGGGTGCACTCTATATACATATACAATATATATATATATATATATGTATGTATATACACACGACAATGTACGTATCTATATAGCGGCCTGAACAGCGGTATAAGGGTTGGAGGGTAGTTAGCCCCGTTGCCATTCATTACCTTGTCAAAGGTTGAAGTTTAAGTGGAGCAAGGAGCGCGAGGGGATGATTTTCCTGGCAATGGACGAGGGGGTGGCCGGGGGGGTAGCAGTGCTTCAAATTACCCGGCTGACAAATTGCTCGTTAAAATTGCCATCGTTCGCCGCTATAATTATCGACTTAATCGAGAAAAAAAGAAGCGAGGGGGGGGGAGGTAGGGCGGAGGGAAGAAATTTTTTTTTTCAAAATCAACCCCCGCACCCGAAAAATAAATAAGGGTGGAAAGAAGAGAGAGAAAAAAAATTGCAAACCTTTTCATCGTACCGCGAGACCAAAGCAACCCCACCCTGCGATTCCCGTGTACGGGGTGGCTAAAAAAAATGTACAAGTCACCCCAGTCGAGCAGAAGGGGTAGTTTTTGTCCAAAGCAAGGCCACAGCAAGCAACCCCCGTTTCCGCATTAACTCAACCGCTTGGCCTTAATTTTCCTCTCTTTGGCAGGGTTGTCTCCCATTTCGTTTAAAGAAAAATTAATCGAGCAACCCCCTCCCCACCCCGCCCCAATAACCCACTCGAAGTCGATATCGATAATCGAATCCACGGCGCACCCCCTCCCACCTCCTCCGGAATTCGACAGGTGCGAATAATGCGAATGGCCATTATAGCTTTTTCGCACAAAGAAAAATCTTTAGCGATACAATTTTTTTTTTTTTTTTCAATATAATCTCACAAATGGTCGTCCACCCCACCCCCACCCCCTCTCTCCGTTATCCTCTGATAATAATATCAGTACGATACATCCCTCCTCTCTAACCGTGGGAATTCAATTTTACCAAAAATTTCACTCAATTTCCCAACAGACGTTTCGTCAGACTCAGTCGTCATTTTAAAATACATTCGACACGTTCGCGATGCATATTCAATTTTCGCATATACATATATACATATATACACACACGCACATCCACATATGTATATCAGGTGAATAAATTTGTACATGCAACCGGCAGATCTTTTCCGAACAGTCGACAGAGCCAGTCAGCCAGTCAGTCACCCCTTTCACTGTACACTTTACATATATATATATATATATATATGCGCACCCCCGACCCACCCACTATACCTAACCCTTTCAGGTACCTCAGTACAGTGACATATGTCGATGCACCTAGACTACCTAGTAGACGACATACCGTAACTCAACCCTTCCATTTACACATATGCATAAAAACATGTCATCTCGCAAAATCCCATCGTCTTCCCACGTGAAAGTGTCGTACAATCCCGCGAGCCTTTTTGTAGTCGCCAAATAGAAACGCAGAAATACCAAGCATATATATATATATATATATACACGCCACACTTGATATAGGCTTAAAAGCCTTGGAGGGGCGTGGAAAGTACAGTGAGAGGAAGAAGAATTTCAATCAGTCACAGCATCCCACTCGTAAGATTTATCTCTGATTCTTTTGGAGCATCTTGAATAGATTAGATAGTTAAATAAATAAATAAAATTTTTAAAATATTCACCGAGTCGATCGTCGAATAAAAAAATTAATTTGCTCGATACCCCTATTAAATGATTATAAATATTAATATGAAAAGCACGAGGAGAGCGACGAGAGTCTTATCACAGTTTTCAACGTTATCGAGGATCGCGTATCGCGATAGGCCGCATATACAATTATAGCCTTACGAACGAATCGTGCCTCGCGTGTCCCATCCATGTCCCCGGCGTGACGTGGTAGACACGTGCGTCATATTACGAGGAGTAAAACTATCGGCCGATTTTCGTCTGGTTCGGAAGCCGAGTTACGTAAGTCTCAGCTGACACATCGGTCGCAGCCGACACTGTGAATTTAATTAAGGCTGCCGCTACTCCTGACCATCGCTCGAGTCGATCGTTAACGTGTGTACGCACCCTAATTACATTTGCGGTGAAGTATTTGCATGAGTCATTCAGGAATCCTTCTAGCGAATTTTAGACAGTTGTTTACACGGTAAATGCACTTAGGGTCGGTTTCTAAGATGAGCATGAAAAATGAAGGGAGAATATATATACGTATACATGTATACACACTGCGGAGATATCATGGGAATTCGATAGGTATTGCACCCCCGAAAGATGATTGATCGTAACGTCGGTGTCTAGTGACGCTGGAATTTCCACAGGACCCAGGTCCACCACATTCGTTTTTCTGGGTGGTTTTTTTCAGAAGGGGTGGTCCGATTTAATTGCGCCTAGGCGCATTCGACAGTCCTTAAAAAGCCCAAAAATATGATGTATAATATGTTGAGGTTATCATTACAGGTGAGTGAGAACGAGTGTGGTGGACCTAGGTCCTGCCCAGGTCCCTACCTAGGACCTAGGTCCACCACATTCGTTTTTCTGGGTGGTTTTTTCAGAAGGGGTGGTCCGATTTAATTGCGCCTAGGCGCATTCGACAGCCCTTAAAAAGCCCAAAAATATGACGTATAATATGTTGAGGTTATCATTACAGGTGAGTGAGAACGAGTTTGGGCCCAAGCTGGGTCCACCACACATCCACCCCCTAAGGGGGTCAGCCCTAAAATCAAATAAGGGATCCAAAATTAGCCCTAAATTATGCAAGTGTTCCGGTTGAAAAAATCAAATGTGGTGGACCCAGCTTATGTCACATAATTTCCACCCCAGGCGAAAGCAACGTTACAATTCATCGGTAAAGATTCTCACGAGAGCGACGAAAAAGCGTTCTTACAGGGAGCGAACAACGTGCGCGCGAGAACTTTCAATGACTGCTGCTGTACCAGGAGGGCTCTTGGTTTGACATTGTCTGACGGTCTGGCCTGTCTCTTTGGCTTTAACGCGTTTTGTCGCGCGTTGAGGACTCGCACTTGTGCCGACCGTACTCCGGTCTGACTTTTGTCAATACGACGGATTTTTTCCACTGTCTACGACAGTGTTTCCATTGAAGATGCACGTGCTGCTGCGCATAAAATTGTCTTTTTCAAAGTGTCGCGAAGTTTTGAAAAGTACGTTGACACTTGAAACGGATATTTAAGTGAGGTTATGAGAGGCGGGAAATTTGAATTGTTACGTAAAACGGCCAATCGTTTCTTGGCAACGGTTCTGTGAATCTACAGTTAACGGGGGATGACGGTCTGAGGTCGGATAAAGAATTCTGACGCAACAGTATTGTTCCAATTGCAATTTCACTTTATATCGCCAAACGGCAGTGCAGCACCGTACACATAGGGTGACTTTACAATGAGCGACTTCAAATGGATGATATCCTCATGCAAGAGAGCAGCACGTGGGGGCAGCACTAATCCGATCCTACTAATCCTTATAAATAGTTGAGTCGGTTTGAATTACGAGGAGGCCTTCGGCCCTCTAATTAAACGGTGATCTGTGTGTCGCCAGCAGCGCCCCATGCGTTAAAATAAGGAACCAGCTGACGACGTAGGGGAATCCCCAGCGGATATCGTCGGGATTTAATCTGCTGCAGGAAGCAACCGCGTCCAGGAGAATCCTGTAGGATTTTTACTGTATATATGAACCCCAGGGACCGGCGTCGCGACGACCATCGATCAGGATTGTCAAGTGTGGCTACAGGCGTAACCCTAACGAATTGCCTAGATAGGCCGAAGCGTTCGATGGGGAATAATTCAAAATGCAAAAAATTTCATGAGTTTTCGGATTCATGAATAATTTATGTACGAACAATTTGGATTTGTAAAAAAAATTTTCTTTTACCTATTTCACGGAAAATCTTCACGATTTTCAAGAGTACGATTTAAGAAAATGAAATTTTTCACTGTGCTAAGTTCAAAAATTTTTTCTTACTACAATTAACTGTACCGGTATACGTAGTACTTTTGTGTCGCTCGTAAAGCGTCAGCGGGCTGTTTCCAAAGAGGCTCATTGTGTATGCAATCAGGCAGCTTAATGAAGCTTCTGCGTGACGGGAAATTCTGGTGGCTTAATCCGATTTCGTGTCAGGGCCGTAACAATCTCGATCGGCATTAAACCAAGCTACTGTAAAGCTTGTAGTTAAGTGAGAACGCCGCTTGAAATTTCGTTTCGTAGTTATCACGAGGGTTTCTAAAAATCCTTAGGTCCGATCCTAATGAGATTTTCTCAACAGCGACTTGGTTGGCGGTCGACGAAAAAAAAAGTCTTCAATTCTGAAAATGCTAGCTTAGGCCTAAAAGTAAAAAACTTTATCATAAGAAGCACAGTGTCACCCCCTAGCAACCCCTAGGTACTTCCACCCTTATCCATTACACGTGAGGCTTTGTCAAGTAAAAACGCGAACGAGAAGAAATACGTATAACTTGCTGAAAAAAAAATTTTTTGACCAATTTTCCACCAACCCTTAAATCTTTTCAACCCCTTGCCGATATTAAGAATTAATTAACAAATTTTCGCCACCCTTTTGCGTCGAATTTCATCTCTAATTTACGAACGATTTTTGCAACTGTTACTGCGCCCTCAGAAGAAAACAAAAAATAAAAAAATCTCCAATTTTTGGTTTCACCCTTAATTTATCACCATTTCCCTCCAAACGAGCTACCCTTCCGCTGCGTTCCATCCGGTGCCCTTTTATCTCCCTTTGGACGCCTCTCGTAAATCGATACGGTTTATATACGCGTACGACGTGCTTGAGCCACAAGACCCGTGAATAGTTTCAATTTCGCCGCATTCCCATGAATTAATCTAGCGACTACGAAATTTCGTTCATCTACATATTTCTTCGTCCCCTAACCACTCGCACTTTTTTTACCAAACGCGTACAAAAAAAAAAAAGGTAAAAACCAAGTACCAAAAATTTAAATCGCTCGCGATCTAGGCCGTCTCTCGAAATAGTCCCATTGAAAATAAACAAGACAGAAGCAGCCTCCGCGATGTTTAAAATCGTCGTACTATGAGAGTTCGGTGAAAGAGGACCAGTTTTCGAAAGTTTAAAATTTCCCCTAAAAAAAAAGAAAAAAAGAAAAAAAAATACCCACAAAGACCTACCAGAACGAATCCAAAAAATTTCGCCCATTGCCAAGGAACTGTCTATATTGAAAAAAAGGAAAGACCCACGAACCCCATAAAATTCACCTAAATCACCAATAACAATTAAACCTCGTTCTGCTGCAATATCTAGCTGCGTGTCCATTGATAGAAATAGAAATATATATATATATATAATACACCCTGCCCTCACCCACTCAATCCCAAAAACATTTCCACTAATGGGAATTCGAACGAGACCGTCCAAGGCCTGGGATTGAATGACACGTAGAAAGGAAACTCGATTGATCTATCGTTCCGTAGGATCGCAATTTATTCCCTAGGAACGCGGCGTGACGAATGATAATTGGAATTTGACAGACTTCGGTATGCGCGTCGTATCGTTTTCACCAAAATGGGAATAAGAATCGAAAGACCCGCCCCTCCGGCCCTTAACGGTACGTTGAAAACTTTACAAATCTTCGGATGCTCCATTGATCCCCCCAGATCGAATATATAGATATAGATAGGACAAAGCCAGTGAGCGTTAGCAACGTCATCAATCTCCAAAAGGGGAGTAGAAGGGGGGGGGGGCGACCGCAAATCGCACGTGTTCTTCATATTTTCCTTCTCAGTAAAAAAAAAAAAAAAAAAAAAATCGAAATCTATACAATACGGTATAGTACAGCGCACCGTTTATCGTGTGTTACATATAAAATTTCGATAAAACTTTTTTTCTCTCGCGTGGGAGCACCAGGCGACGATGTCAGAGGTCAGGTCACATTTGCGAGTATCCCACATGTGCAGGTATCCACATGTGACCTTGTTCTGGATTGTAACGCAATGACCCAAATGCGTCACAAAAAAAATTGTCGCGCAGGCATCCAGAAATATATATGCAATCCGTGAGAGAATCGGATATAGTATATATATATGTATGTATGTATATATAAATGATATCGAGTGAGACGGAGAAGCGATAAAGAAACGATCAGTTAGGTACTAATTTATAGCGAGGGTTCCTAAACGTGGAAAAGAGGATGAAAAATGTCTGTTTTTTTTTTCTTTTTAGAATCTGGACCAATCCTGTTCAGGAGAATAGTCGAATACCATTGAAATAAAATCCCGTTAGAAGGTTAGTCGTGCTGAGATGAAAAGGTTCCTACTCGAATTCTCCTTCAACGAGATAACCCTTATCAGAGCTACCCTATTCAGATTTCACCCTTATCGCAACCGGTCCCGATAAGATTCTCGAAGAAAATCCGAGCCACTGCTACTTGTCTTGAAAGAAAGAAAAGAAAAAAAAAATTCAAAATCGTTCCCCGTCGAAACCCAAACGTGTCACGTGGACCCCGTGACGTCATTAATGTAAAATGTCACGTACGAAAAAAGTAAAAAAAAAATTTGGTCCAGACCTACAAAAATTTATTGGCAAGGTCTCATACACCATAGACAGTATCTAATTGGATGCTGTATTTACAGATCGCTGATCACCATCTCCGAATTGAATTCGCGGTTGATTAAAGACCAAGGATAAGCCTTATCGCCGATATCCAATCCATATAGGTATACACCGTACAGATAAGCGTATTAAAGACAGTAAATTATCTGTCGGCAAGGATACTCGTATTTTTCATGCGTCAAAGTCGCGAAATTCAATGGAAAATTAGGTCCTACCTTGTCCCTGTCGAATGATCCTAATTAGTAACGAAGTCAAAGAAAGGCGGAAGGAGACATCAAGCGTAAAATGATCCTTGGGCACGGTTGGCAAGCAGCGTTCAGGATCAGATATGACAAAGTCGGGTGTTCCCCGATCTGTTGGTAAAAGAGATAAGAGGATGAAAGAGTCTGATAGTAGAGAAGGTCATAGGGTGTCATTTAATCCAGCGGGATCCCTCGGAAGCTGTGGGTATATCGATTGGAAATCCCGGCAAGGAAAACACAAGCCAATACAAGGTACGTGGTACCAGGTATCGTATTTCACAGGATCGTAATAAAGGGCGTTTGTTTCGATATGATCGAAAGGATTGATTAAGGATGAAGATAAAAAGAAAATATTAAAGCCCGAACGAAAAAGATTCGTTAAGAGATAACTATTTTATCGCATTCGGCGGTTGACCCGGTTGGAGACTGTAAACAAACGCGTTAGTACCGGCAACGGACGTTTGGCGTCTGGCGCCACCGTCGCAGGATACGAATTAACGTATAAATAAGACCGAGCGTCGAATTTTCGTTTCCGCGTGTTGCTTTAACGAGCGACGGCGACAAAGTGAACGAAGAAAAAGGTTAAAAAAAAGAAATATATGCGAGCAAGAAAAAGACAAGAGGATGCTTGACAACAGGGCGCGTCCTTTTACTACTGAAAACAGGACTATGTACCGGAGCCGTGGCAGAAGCCAGCGGCGGCCATTACTGGACGTCGACGTCTACGATCCCCCATCTACTAGACTTCCCTTCGTTTGTTCCCGTATTGTGACGACTTCTGCTTCTCTAAAAATAGAATCCAACAGGAGACGTATTATAGATGCATCCTGTGTGCACGGCAAGGTGCAAGGCGCGCGCGTCTGCCACGAAAATAAAAACGTGACGCGAATGCAGCGCCGGTATCTTGTCACGTGGTACACAAGTTAGGCCATAGAAAATTTATGAGGAATAAGAAGACGCCTCTCGTTCGGTATGCTAATTTCATGGCCACTTAAAGGACGCGCGTAATTGACATCTTCGATATCGAGTGTCGTCGGATCCCAAAAAAATTTTTTTTTTAATCAATAAAATTCAAAATCTCGTATTCTCTCGAACGATAATTATTTAAATTTTAATATTTTAATATTCAAAATTCAAATATTGCCTGACACGGTCTCACGGCCGGTACACGTTTTATATGTTTGATAAAAAAAAGAAAAAAAAGAAAAAGAAAGGAATTTCAGATAGCGTGTCAAGCGTGACTCGATAATATTCATCTAATCGACATAGCCACTCGAAACACGTGGGAAGCTTAGTAATCGTTACACGCGTATCACGTATACAGCTACACGTGTTAAGCTCAAGGAAGATATATATATATGTATATATGTTCACGTTATAACCATAAAGCCCGTGTTGGCTGTCAGTGGTGCAGTAGTGCCTGCCAGGATTTGATGCATATTTATGACGTCAACTTGATGCAGTTCCAGAGGTGTTGGGACAAGAGCGTTTATTGGTGTTTTCGAAAGATTGGAGAATTTGCCGTGGATGCGATTGTTAGCTTCATGTAAAGATCGTAATCTTTTTTTTTTTTTTTCAAAACTGAAAGGGAGTTGAAGATTGTCAAAAATGAAAAAAAAAAAAAAAATTGATTTTCGACATTAATGGGGTACAGCATCCAATTCTTATGGCCATAACTCGACCACGTGGTGGTTGCACATAAAAATAGACATAGATCTAGGGGAGCATTGGCACGCGTTGTTATTATGGCAAAAGTGACTATTGGGGTGGTTTGTGGCTACTTCGCTAGAAGGGGATGATCATCTGTGTGTATATACCTATACCTATATATATACAAACATATATACACCGGCACCCCCTGCAGTTTTGATAAGCCTGAAGGAATCCGGCTGTACGATACTTTGCATGCGAATATAAATGAAAGATTAATCAGTAGACGTCATGTAAATTGCGTCAGAGCAAAGGAGTCCGTAAGATGGAGAAGAGACAGATGGATCCCTTAATTTCTACAAGTCACCCCTTGCGACAAGCTAATTTAAGGCTGTACATATTTTTTACTAGGAAACAGCCGGAGAATCCTACAGACGCGATTACAAATTTTCGTTATACATTCAAGAACCGTGTCATTACAATGGACCAGGAGGATGCTGAGAAGAAAGAAAATATTTCGTTAGAACCAAAAATCCCCCCCGCCCCCCCCCCCTCTCATATTTGGTAATTAAAAATCAAATGGAATTATAATTTTTAATTTACCGCAGTTAGCAGCTGTGTCGTACGTGAAATCGGAAAAAAATATATACATACAACGAGGTCCATGATTGGTTATAAAATAATAATAACAAGAAACTCATTAATCCGGTATCACGAGCGATCCAAAAATAGCTGGCAATCGATCTTATCGTATAATGAAAAAAAAAAATCTCTACAGTTTCGTCACCGAGTATTAACCCGCAACGTCGGATCATCGTCATTCAATCATCTCGGGATCGGCGTCACGATCGAATCGCCGATTAACAGCGTATAATTATCTGAGGGATCCTTGATCGATCTTCAAAGAGTGACCAATAATGATCGTCATAATTACATAAAGGCCCGACAAGTTAAATGATCGATCAACACTCCTGTCATATATACGCATATAGTTGCACAACGTTAATCATTCCAATCCAGACTTCGCCCATTCGCCTTTAATAATTCTTCATCCGAACGCCAGTAGCCCGTCTTGCATTATGAAAGCCCGGATTCCCTATAAGGCCTGGATATTCCAGCAATACAAACGCGACCGCTCGACCTGCCCCCCCGTGGCAATTCCCGGAGACGGACGTGCGGATTATTCGCCTCGTATTTAGATCACGCAGACTCGCGACGCGACGCAAGGCTGCCGAGTGAGAAACGCGATGTTTATATTATCGCAACGTGTCATAATGAAATTGAAATATAATCAAACACAACAAAGTTCGTTGCAGGCTAATTTCCATTAACTGGAGCGAGACTTGAATTTGGGTTAAACGTGTCACTGCATTTATAAGCGACGTAATGTAAGATCGAATTTCATCTCAAACGTGTAATCCTGGTACCGATAAAGGCGATGTGAGCGCCACGTAATAAAGTGGCGGTGTAAGCAACTACTGTCCACAAGATTCTTGCAGTGATTTTATTTTGCAAATTCTTTGCCTCAATTTACAGTCAATACCTAAAGACTATGGGCAGCGGCCGGTGATCCAAAGGGGATGAAATAAAAGAAAAGCCCAGTAGCAAATCTCCCTGCAACCCTCACTCCAATTTCATCCCCCTTCAACCCCTGCGCACGGGGTGGTGGTGCCTTCGTTCAGCCCAGGGATGGGACACTAAATCGCGACAGCTCAGCACTATAAAGTAGAAGAGAATTTGGAGGGGGGACCTGGTGGCACCCCTAGGGTTCACTGGTTAGCTTCCACCCCTGTCTCACATGCTCGTCCCCCTCTCAACCCTGGTGAGCAATGCCAAAGCTAAGGGAATGTGCATTCCCTTCCACATCGCCCGTCTTACCACCATCGCCACCCCGTTTATAAAGCATGACGTGCCTAGAGGAGAACCTGGCAAAGTGCGGCATGAGAATTACCAAGACCCCCTCTGTCAATAGCAACCCCTAATACATACACAGATACGTAGCACACAGCAAACCAACCCTTAGGAGGCTCAAAGTTACCCAATCCAGGAGTCCAAGAGACCCAGAGGCCAGGCGCATCTTTATGGCTCCTAAGCGAATTGCATCAACCCTTCGAGTAACCTATGGCTATACACATGTGTATTACGTCACTGCCAACCCTTGTGCATCCTGACTTCCAACGTCGTTCACTCAATTGCTCGTACTTGTAATTGACACGTTTACGAGTACCTGCTGTATGTATAGTAAAACCCCATGCGTTTTCCATGTGGCATTTATTCACACAAGAATCACCATGGGGATGATTTACGTTTTCTCCATGAATAATGCAAGCTCACCCTGAAAGGCTATTTATTTTGAGCAAATGGCGGCTAAGGCCCTCCCTGCCGCTGGGCACTGCCGGATCTCCTATAGGTATACAAAATCGACGTCTGGCCGGTGCTTTCAATTTCAGAAGCGTGTTGGCTGTCTCCCGTTTCAAAGGAACAGACACACGGGACCTGGCCAGGGTTACCTCTACCGTTGTAACGCCATGGGATTTATTTTCGTTTAATAAACGCCAGCACGCTTCTCACCCCTGCCGCCTGCGGTGTACGATTCTCACAGTAATTCTTTTTTCTGACAAGGTACCGTCTTCCGTCCCTCCTTCTTTTCGCCAAGGGGATGCTGCTATGTCGCACGGGTGCAGTGCGGCAATCTTAGAGAATAAAAATCCCATAAGTGCATCCCATGGTTTATCTACTGTCACGGCAGACACTCCCCTGTGTCTTATTCATTACGGTGCCAGCCAAAGGGTTGAACGATGCCACGTAAACAATCTTTTTCCAGCCGCTCTCAACAGAACCACTTGTCAAGCCTTGCTCTCTTCTCCTTTCTCGTATAGGGGGTTTCCTTGGGATGCTGCATGAGATCGAGTCGCTGTATCTCCTGCGTCCCTTCGTCTTGAACGTCCAGAGGGGCTGAGTACTGTTGCTTCCGGTGCAGATAGACTGCAATGCCATAATTTGAGTGAATGGACGTGTTAAGATAAAACTACCCCCTCTTGTTTTTCAAAAATTCCCTCTTTGCTTTTTTATCGTTACTCGTGCACGAGGCGTGGGAAATATTTTGGTACTATTTTGTATTTTTTTTTAGTGAAACCCTGGATTTTGTAATTACTGCGTGCTGCTACTGATATTGATTTTTTTTTTAATTTTGCAAATTAAGAGAAAAACTCGCGGAGAGTGCTGTTCCCGTGGTCGTTAGTGAAAGAGTGAAAATTTATTGTCCCAGCTGGTTGCCGTGACTCGCGCGTGATCATTTTAATTGTAATTAACAGGTACCGTAATGAAATTGTACATGATGATTACCCAGCTGTATATACAAGTCGAGTGCGGTATAACGCATGAAAATACGTACAGCGTTTGTCCGTGTGGCGGCCGAGGTCATTGGGCAAGTAAAATATTGTCATCCAGTAGAATTTTAACTTTAATGACCTTTTGTTGATTTTATTTGGGTTACCAAATGGCTGCCAAACACATCTGTACTTTCTGTACGTAATTTCTGCTGCTTCGTGAAAACTCTGTGGTAAAATTGTATCAGCAATTAAGTCACACGTACTTCTCACTGTGAATACGTCAAAAGGTAGCGGAGACTTTGCTGTATATTATCGCGCTTGTCTCTGCCATTGTTCAATACAATGGGAACAAGGAAACGCGATTCTCATTCTTTAATAAGTAACGGCAAAGTTTCACTCGCTAAACTAGACAGTCTCGCACTTGACTTTAGCGACTAAATTACGAAACTTTTCGTTACACGGAAAGTGACTGACGAGAGGCATATTAATTCCGTATAATTGACGTCCATTAATTCCAATTTAAAATTAACATACGCATATTACATGTTGGACGCGTACAAATGTTTACCAAATAAAAATCAAACTTCAATTACCTCACGCTGCCTTTAATTAGTTCTTCATTAACGTTTCATTATGTCACACCTGATCCCATTGCTCCCACCTGATTAACGTCTGACACATTGAATTTGATGTTAGTATAAATATATATATTAGACTGTATAAATACCGGCTATTTTCATCGAACTTCATTCCCCTTCTAATTCCTCGTAGAAATGCAGCAATATGTTACTGCGAATGCCGTTTTCACTTGTACAGTCAGTAGTGTCACTGAATAAAATTATTATTAATAATTGATCCACGCGCACTCAATATTCACACGTTACTTCGCGTTGACACGACGATCAAGCAATGACGATTTTTATCCATCGATAAATGTAATTCGATCAAACGAAGAAATCTACGCGAAAATCGCGCTTCGCTGAATTTATCACGAATACGACGCAGCGCCCGATCCACTCGCCGCAATGGCTCGAACGCAACTGAGCAGTGCCGGAGACAAGGTAGGGTGGGACTTGCACGCCAGCGCCGTATCGGTGCTGTGACTACCCCCCCAGCTCTTGCTACCCTATCAATACCACATACCAAGAAGATACTGGAAGCTGTAGCATATTCTAATCTTCCGACAAACGTATAGACAGATAATATGGAAGACACTGAGTATATATGCATATACGGTACGCGTTGAGTTTTAAATTGAATTTTCAATACTTTGCACAATTCTTTAGTCGGCAATAAACTAGACGACATTATTAACGAGAATATTGCACGAAATTTTATAATACACAGTGTTTTGTTGATTAATTGTTTCACTTATGTCAAGCAGTACTTTGGCCCGAACTTCCTTTATCAAATTTAGGTTAGCTTTACCTGGGAAATGTTTAATATGGGGACGAGCGGCTTTAGTTCGTTGGTTAAGGGTGGCTTATCTTACTGGGGTCACATTAGGGGAACGATGTATCTATGTATTTATATCGACGTTAAAAGGCTTCCGATTTTATGGTACTTCTGGGTTACGCTCGTCGGTTACGTGGTACGGTTATCCGCCATTACTACTCGAGTCAATGTAGAAATATTATAGTGGGTTATTTTGGTTTAAATTATTCGAAATCAAGCGGGGAATTGAATGGGATATTCACTACATTAATCACTGTCCAGTACGGCTTTCATTTTAAATGATTCTCATTTGTCGTACTTTCTTGTTTTCGACATTATGGGAATAAGGAAATATGAATGATTTATATCATCAGTTTGACTTACGCGGTACAAGCCGTTCGAACTGCACGGTAGACTCAGTTACGAATGTACAGTGTTTGACAAAAATGTTTTTGACGTTGATAAACAGGTGGGATTATTGTAATTACAACAATTGTTTCTCTCGTTTGATCCTTTCAATGCAATATTACTTATTTAATTGTACTGACGAGTGTCGCGATGCAATGAAAAAACTAACCTAGTAATATGGATTATACGTTACTAAAGGTGGACACTTGGAAGACTTCTGGGATTAACAGGACTAATTAATGTTTCCTCTCGAAAGTACTGATATTTCAAGCTATACTTGATAGCAGAACTGGTATGTGTATATTTTTATATCTCAGAACGCACGGCTCCTATTTCTGATCGTAAAGATACGTCTTTGCACTGTTCGCGTAACCGTTATACGTAACCTGTAAAAGTTCGTCGTTTATCGTCTCCAAAGGAAAAGTATAACGTCGTTCCTTTGATTGTCAGCATAAAAATTAAACGATCCTGACCCACATATGGTTAACGGAGGCTATATTTTTTATGGATAATAATTTCTCACGCATATCTAGGATTGTAACTGTGCAGTATATTTTTTCAGAGAAAAGACCAAAAAGTCGCTTGAATGTGTAATTAGATAGCTGAAACGTTTCCGGGGCTACCAACCTCTGCCAATATTTCGTCTCTGGACGGGAGCCAGGATAAATATCAATTTTATGACGTTTACGTATTCTTTTATTTGGTTTGGCAGTCATCTACCGAATCGATGCTACCGTTCCAGCATCCAAATTCAACGGAGTTGAAAATCAAACTGTTATCGTTTCATCAATTAGAAAAAGAGTTTCTAGGAAATAACAAAAATCTTTTTTCACCGACTCACATAAAGCGTTATTGGAAAATGATATATAGGGTGTCAAGATAAACATTACTTTTACAGGTATAACGATGTGACTTTCAAGGAATCTACGTGACGCCAAAGGAAAAGCAGGCGCGAAATTCAAACTGAAAAACGAACTATGAAAAAATGACGTGACGCGAGATAAGAATAATTATCAATATATCTTCGTTCAGGCAAGCGAAGACGTGTCGCAAAAAACATAGCAAAAACCATCAACCACAATACTTTAACGAGGTAGTATTTCAAGTGACTATAGAAAACCCAATATTCAGGATCCTGTCCTTCTAGGTAGACGTCCTCATCCATTGGATACAAACATACGTGATCTCGTACCAACCTAACAACACACACAGTGGGACAACCCTCTAGATTTTATGATATCGATGCGTGGGTCTCCCCGGTAAACGAATTGGAGCATAACGTCTAGGCTTCAGCATGCAGTAGTTGAAGGAAAACCGGAAGAGGAAGTATCCGCTAAGGGTTTTTCCAACCAGAGCGAAACACGTGAACCGGAAAGGACGTTAAATTGGATTCTGGACAGTAGAAAATGTTCAGACGGTACCGGATAGACGGATAAATTATAAGCAAGAAACGGAGTTTAAAAAAGTATACAAAAATCTAAGGTAAAATTTATTTAAGTTTCTCCACGTCCATCAATCGATAATCAATCAATACTTGAAAAAGTCTGATTTAAATGTGATTAATTAATCAGTTCTTTAATACTTATTATTTATAGTGACGCTATATTAGTTCGCACTTTGCTCGCCAGGGCAATGATGCACGTTAACACACGGAATTATTACCAGGCGCTTTATCTTCACATATGGAAGAAAATCTCCACGTTGTGTTTCACGGTCAATTGGCCACCTATCCACGGTTCAGTAAGTATCCACATATGTACATACGTGTATACATTTAAACGTGTACTACACTCAAGCTACGTCCCTAAATGGAATAATATATGATTCGTTTCATGGCTCGTTAAGTACAAGTCGTTTTACGTGTAGCAATGCAACGTTTACGTTTCCGCAAGCGTTTTGCATGATCAGCAACGACGTTTAACCGAGCGTATTCAAGGGGGTGGTTAATTCTTTTTTTTTTTTCTTTTAGGGAAAGCCACCCTTAACGTGCATCAGAAGAGTTCACGCATGACGTTGCACGGCGATGCACTTGGAGATGACCTTTTTTTACGCCGTATCGAGTCTTTTACTGATGTTGCTATAGTTCGTTGGCTTCAGTGCATTTTTGCAAATTGCAAATTTTCATGGACGTTCTAAGGGCTCCGTATAATACCCCTTTTTGCTTGTTCACTACAGGATTTTTATGTAGGTACGAATAAGGTTTGTGGCGAGAGACAAATTGATGGGACGCAGTGAAGATGTACTGGAGACTAGACTCTTTTGGGACCAATAGGAAAGTTTAGAAAAGGATAAATTTTTGAAAAATTCAAACCATAGATAAGCTCGTGAAGAAAAGAAAACAATATACGAAAGAAGAACCACTGACTAAGAATTTAACGTACGTCGGTTACTCCAGTGATAACAAATAATAAAGGATAGTGGGAGTTATTTATCCTTCTACCAACCCGTCTCTGCCATTCTTCTTACTTCCACTGGTGGTTCCTCCCTCTAGGTTGGTACGTCCTCTGACTAGAATACTAAACTATCCCCTCCATTCAGAGACTGGATAAAATCTAAATATATTCGCCACCTATTCAAAAACCCTTTCAAACTGTCTTCCCCTTTTGTTATTTCTATTTTAAAGCCATCTATTACTTTCTATCGTACAGTAACTATCGGTTCTTTTTAGGGAAGTGATACTATTTGTATATCAAATAAAGTTATGTGATAATATCAAAGAGTAGTACCAACGGAATAAACGCAAGTGGGTGTTTTTATCCTTGCTGAAAGGAATGAAGTATACGAAATCATAAAGCAAAAGTTTATAACGCGCCGTGAAATCGTAAACCGTAAGTGGACTGACGGAGAAGTCGTTAAACGATTTTCGAGGATAATGGCTTGAAGTAGTCAGTAGTAATCAATGTTATTATATTATACCGTAGGGGTAAAGTTATATTCCTTGCAAGTGGAATGTACGTTTACTATCGGATTTAGTAATGGATACATTTTCGTTGAATATTATTATAACTAGTGTTAGATTTGTGGACATAACGTCCCAAGGTATCTCGTATATGTTCAGGTTTGTTGAAACTATTATTGTTCAAACGTAGAAATTTGTTCAAACGTAGATATTAAATGAACGAGCTATTTTCAGTTGGTGCAATGCATCACCTGAAGTTAGCACATTCACTTGATTCGTGTTCCAGAACCATCTTCAGACGATACGTTTGTTCCTGGACGCAATCCTTCGTTATGGCGCACTATGAATATTTAGTGTGACACCATAAACGTTGCACTTGTACCGAAGCAATTGATGGGTCAGTGAATGGTCTATTGTCGTGACAACGAGGAGACGAAGTAATTGACACGCTGCAAAGGTAAAGGCAATTCTCAGTTTCCATTAGACAATCCAGTACGAACCAGACGGTACTCAGATTGCCGGGTAGAATCCATTTGGCATTCAATTGTTGTGTGAAGCGGTAATGTTCTATCTGGCTTGGTAAATAATCGTATGAGCGAAAGATTTATTCGCTTGAAAAGCTTTGTGACGAGACTTTGTGCAGCTTGCGAAGCAGCCTTTACCCTTTCGGTATCATTTTACCTTTTTCTTTTTATTTTAACTTGTACGCCTAGTATTTACCTGTGGACTTTTGTTCCGCGTTTATCTCGTATTGTTATTGGTTTTCTTTACTCGTTTATTTGTACTTTGCGGAAAATTATTTAATAAATAACGTCCCAAGCAGCCTCCGTGGCGCAATCGGCTAGCGCGTTCGGCTGTTAACCGAAAGGTTGGTGGTTCGAGCCCACCCGGGGGCGTTTCTTTTGACCTTAACACTCGTCTTTGTCCTTTTTGATTCTTTATCACGTTTGAGGTCAAGTACCAGCAGGATCTTTAGATCCGAACACACGATTGTTCATCTGCGTTAAGCCTGGTACAAACAGAAGGGTTATTGTTCCGTTGCAGTCCTGCCGGATTATAATTAAGGACTTTCTTGTATGGGATATTGTGATTGACGTAGGTTTAACCTGAATTATCTAAGGAATTTATTGGAAATGTTTGATTGGACATTAATTTACGTGTAACGTGTCTAGGGTTTTTGATTTGCCGGGAGAAGTTGGTACGCATGCGCATTGTCGACATGGGAACTAAGGCATGCTGGGATTCCCTTAATTTCTTCTTTGAGGACATATGATACTGTGGTTAGAGTAACGTGTGACTCTTAGAAAGTATTCTATATTGTTAATTGAAGTCTTTGGATATCTGATACGTTGGAGATATATTAGATAAATATTCAACTGTGCATATTCGATTGAACAACTGCTGTAGAATGATAAAGTGCAACTAGCCCAAACACTGAAATCTTTTTTTCTTTTGTACTAGGCTAGTACAGTACAATGTAATATATTATTTTTAGCGAAAGCATGGTAATCACATATCTCACACTAATGATGAGACTTTGCGAAAGGAAAAGTTAATTGTGTACTATGCAGTGGTTGCCATACTTGGGGTCTCGTGATTATATATGTATATTACTTTATATTATTTTATATTTATATTCATTTGTGACATACATGTTACCAGATTTGTTAGTTTATATAATTTATGATTTATGTTTTTTTAACCAATTATTCGTTACTAGATTCTTGTTACATTTGGTTGTCGCACATGCAATCTGTGCTTATGAAATTGTAAATGACTCCACATATTCTGCCACGATTGAAAGTGAATTGAAAGAGAAATGCATAATGTATGATATAGACTCCATTACCATTGATCCAAATTGACAACTATAAAGGTTATCTTGTAATAACCTGGAATTATGTATGATCTTTTAAAGAGAAGGAAGATATTTTTGGATAACAAAAAGGTATATATTTCTTTTAATTAAAAACTATAACGAAGGTCTATAACGAATAGGAGAATAATTATAAAGAAAGAGTTGAGTACAAAAGGGCAATACATAATTAAATATCGCACTTATAATATTTATTGCAAACTGTTTATTTTCATAATAATGAATTTAATAAGATCAATTTTATTAAATTAGAATTATTAAAAAGCATTGATTAAGAAAAAGGTTACCATAGATAGTATTAAAAAAGTTCTGAGAGGAATACTCGCTCTTAAATAATCTATGCCGAAGTAAATTAGTTAATGCTCTTGTCAGTTGTATTATCAATCAGAATATTTACAATCTATAACAAGTATCAAAATTGAAATCAAAATATATATGCTGTGCTCTGTACTTAATTTTTTGATTTAAAGTAAAATATTCAATTTTTCAGTATTTTTTTTCATCGATTCCTTAGGATCAACCTTAGTATTTTGAAAAATGAATTGTGCAATAAGCAAAATCAAAATTAAACGCCCAACGTGGGGCTCGAACCCACGACCCTGAGATTAAGAGTCTCATGCTCTACCGACTGAGCTAGCCGGGCATCTGTGTATCCAGCATATTCAGATTCCTCTACAAGTATACTGGCTAAAAATAGATGCGTCTAATAATTTTAAAACTAGGTACGACATCTACATTTTTATTAGTACAAATTGAAATATTCATTCTGACATGGTACTTACGGAAATATGAAATTATTACAATAACTATGTACTGTTGCTGCAATTCATGGAAATCTATGAAAATTTTAAATATAATCCTCGGTAGTATAGTGGTAAGTATCCCCGCCTGTCACGCGGGAGACCGGGGTTCGATTCCCCGCCGGGGAGGATTTTTTTTTGCTTTTAATACCCAAAACTTCTTTAAATAATGTACATGATAAATTTCAAAACGCATGATTACTCAATCACGATTTTCCCTGAGCCGTACCAGAAACCTATATGAATTTTTGGAGGGAATAGCGCGCAGCAAGTACATTAAACATCAAGGAGATATGAAAAAGTAGCAAATGAAACAAGTGACAAGGATTATCATTTGTAGCTCAATGTTAATTAAAACGTCATTATCAACTGATACAGAAATAATATATTTTTTTCTTTCAGGAATCGAGTCATTGGAGAATTTCTATGCTCTATTGACCACGTTACAAAAACCATATTCTACCTGACATCATTTGCTCTGGCTTCCAGTATTTCTTCTACTTGAATAATAAAGCCAACCAAAGAACGAAATAGAAATACCCTACCTTTTCAATACTGGAAATTTTTGCTACCTGGGGTCCATTGTACTATTAATCAAAAAACAGCAACTGGTAAAAAAATCGTGTCTCAATTTGACAATTTCAAAGACCAGCCCCTCATAGGTGAATAACAAACTGAACAGTAAATTGAATAGTACAGCTGACAAGCGTATGTCGAATTGCTCAATTCAAAATTTTCCACAAATATTTCCACCAGCAGGAAAACCTTATTAGAAGGAGTACGAGGCCGCTAATATCAGAAGTCTCAAGAGAAGCTTAACGAAGCCCAAAGGCAAATTGAAAAGAATAACTTTAATAAGCAGTAGCTGTATCTTAACGCTGAACTTTCTCAACCACAAGATTACGAACCGCCGTCTACCGAGTGGCAGAGAAATAGAGTGAGCAGAGCCGAAACTTTTATTACGAAAGTTTCTCGTCGAAAACCGAAGCGGGTTCGTGCATCGCATAAGTTATGCAATCGTGTAATATACCGCCGCTCAAAGAGTGTACAGTAGGTTTACAAGCGTAAGACAACTCTTAAAGCGACATAAATAACGAGCATTCGTTAAATGATTTATAATATACATACATCATGCAAATGCACGAAATTATATACAGGCGAGATAATAGCCTTTAAAATTTTCACTGTTATCACGCCGATACGGTTTATTGTTTAACGTAGAAAATTCTTTAGTTCTAGAATGTTTCACTGAATTCTGGAAAAGCGCCAGCTTTCAGATAGTAAGCAGTGTAGGTCGTGTCCGCAATGCGACTCTCTTTATATCCCATATAAATAGGACAGTTTATTGTGCTTGGATCTTTGCACCGGCATATTTCTCATTCAAGTATTTTCATGGTAAACAATTACTGCGCATTATTGTATTGTTAGAGAACTGTATAAGCCTCCATTTTATCAGTATAGTAAATTTCCAAAATTTGGGAAAATCTATGAAAAATCCAAATATAATCCTCGGTAGTATAGTGGTAAGTATCCCCGCCTGTCACGCGGGAGACCGGGGTTCGATTCCCCGCCGGGGAGGATTTTTTTGGCTTTTTATACCATGTAAAAAAAAGGATATCGAAGAGAATCCAAGGAGAACAGCGAAATGTCAGTATGCTTGCCCTGCTTTCGAATTCACGGCTGGAGTTGCCGTCAGAACGACGCCACCAAGCGTCGCGACGTCGAGGACGTTGAAAGGCGACGCAAGTGGTAATAATTTTTTGCAAGACTTAGACTCCAATATACACGCTTTAAATATTCATTATTATAAACTTTAATTATACTTAGCCTTAACTTTATCAATTCATTAAGATACTTTATTCACTGTCAAGTCCACGTGAGTTTTTAAATAATTTCTAAGTATGTAAATTATACGGCTGACTCACAGCTGGTTATCAATTGCGACACCGAGCATTGCAGCTGCGATAACGCTCCAGAGGTTAGGTACAGGCGCACTTAGAGATATTTTCATTGTAGATGATAACACGAGAGATAACGATAGTTGGTTTTATTTAAAAAAAAAAAAATTTCACTCGACGAGGATGGGATTCGAACCCACGCGTGCAGAGCACATTGGATTAGCAGTCCAACGCCTTAACCACTCGGCCACCTCGTCTTGATTTTTCATTACTTTTTTTAATATTGCGACCATACGTATTCTGGCAGTGCAAAAAAAAAAGAAACATTTCATTGAATAAATAGAATTTACTGACGTATCTTAGAACTTGAATGTAGCAACGAACGTATTACGCACGTGATAGAATGTAAAAATTCGCAATGACTATTTGCGCCGATTTCAACTTGATTCTCGTACTTAAGTCACTATAGTTTAATAGAAAATATATCGTTTTATTTGGACACAACCAATATGGCCGCGCTGCTTTATCATGGGAGCATCTGCTCATATTAAATCCTATTAAACATCTCCATTCATATCGAATGAATGATTACCTAGTGCTGGGCCAGACCGACTGGCTGCCGTTATTATTAAGGTCATAAATTCTTATTACGTGGCGCCCTGTGCAAATCGTTTTCTTACCACTAGTCCACACTGTGATATTAATGGCTCAGGTAGGAAAAAAAAAAGAATTTACAGTGCAGAGTCGAATTATGAATTGGATACTAAAATTTGTCTTTTGTAAGCAACATTTTTGTTTATTGTTTTTCTAAATGTCAATAAGTATTTTCAAAAATTTTTTTAAATATGACTGAGATTTTTTTTCTCATGAAAAACAGTCTGTTCGTGTCAATCAATATTGAATTATAGGAAATTCAATTTTTAATTAGCATCCATCTTTATTTTATGGGATATATTGTTTCTTATGGTCGATTAAGTACTGCCGTATCTTCTGTACCCTTGTCAAACTGCAGACAAGATAATTACCCGGCGATTAATCGACTTGAGTTCGGTCATTTTCTTGTTTCCAGATATAATGGAAGTTTACTGCAGTTGACGCGCCAATTAGCGAATCCCTTCCTGACACGTAGTCAAGCTGCTGGATTCCAGTATATGTAGATACATCCTTATGACGAAGCACGAATACAGCCGAGTTTATCCGAGAGTAGCCGAACTTGAGAAACTATGGTTTCTCCATATCAAAGTGTCAACGAATGATATTAAGAGTTTGTAAAGTATTTCAACAATTCAAAATGAACATTCGGTCCCTTGTAAAGTGTACAAAATTAAAATACACAAAATTTTCATATCTCAGCACCAGAGTATCAACTCTTCGTGATCCTGAGGCCCAGCAGAAAATATGAGAATAGGGTTAACCCTTCCGCGTCGAAGACGCGCAAAGGCATGACCAAAGGACGAAGCGGATGAGGACGGTAATAAAGACGAAGAGGAAAGACAAAAAACAAAATGGAGAAGATATTGCCACGTGCAGCAGACCGTTCAACCATGTAGGACTCAATACTCGTGCGTCTTCTGGGTAATCGTATACCCTGACGGTTGAAATTACCACCCTCGAGGATATCAGCGCCGGAATTTACGTGGGAATTTCGTGATCGCGTCAGATATCTATACTTCGATGAAAAATCCAGCCGGGTAATTCCTAACCTCTTTGACCCCGTGGCTCTGCGATGCCTCGAGGACGATCCTTTTCCACGTGCAAGAAAATACTCCTAGATATTACTTGTTAGCCCGTTCACGAATCTTCGTAGACCCTACGTGTGCATACATTATTACCATATGCACACGTATCGTGTAACTGGCACACCTGCCCACGATATATGTTGGTACCCTTGCACTCGTCTTCGTGGCTCATAAATGTAATAGTGTATACTTATACGTAGCAGGACACTCTATACTACGTTAGTGTAAACTCTATCCGTACCGGCGTAACCACAAATTCTATATACAAGAACGAAACCAAACAACGAATAAAATGGCGACGAGAATATTGAAGCAAAGAAAAATAATGCACGAGTAATAAACGTCAAGACAATAAAAATTGTCACAACTAATTAAGCCAGAAGACATTACGCACAAACTTTTGTAAATCTTCGTACTCCCAGAGTATACAGGTTTAATGTATATTGAGTCTCATAATTATTGACTTTAGAGTCACTCGGCCACATACGTTAGGCACTTTACGTTGCGTCTTGTTTACTCGTTTACGTATAGCAAATAAAACAATGCTCGTCCTTCCAAGGAGTGAAAGTTTATCAGGATGAGGCCTGGACTGCACCAGGGGTCTCCTGAGGGGCGAACGGGGGGTAATGACTTTTCTAGTAGTCAAGTCAATTCAATCTCTAACCACTCCCAGATTTATTTATCAAGGTAGAAATCGATCGAGCGAAAGAGAGAGAAGAAGATATGAAAAATCTTATTGTTAGATAAAGGAGAGGAGCAAAATAGATTCCTTTTAACTTGTCCAGAAGTTTTTACGTCTCTGGACTTTGTGAATTATTTGATGTATCGTGTTAAGCTGCATATGCATATGCGTATATGTACATATGTACATATGTGTAGTGTGTAAATACGAGTTCACCGAGACTGAATTAAATGCGCGCTTGTACCTGTCACGATTCGTCGAACTTCTGAGTTACTGAAATGATCGGTAAGAACGTAAGGTGCGCGCGTGCGTTACGTATTTTTTTTTTTTTTTTTTTTTTTAATTTACAAGAGTACACGCGAATAACACGTACGTTACGTTACGAGCAAATACGTAGGTTATTTTTGCAACGTTGACGAGATTACGAGGCCGTTGCAGATACTTGCGAAACTTTCGCGCTCCTGCCACGTTTTCGCTCACTGCTTTACACGTACTGGTTTAATATCGTTATTATTTATTATACGTTATTCTAATTTTTTTTTTTTTCGAAAATCTCTCCCAAGTTTCACCTAACCATACTTAATGATCGGGGTCTGTTTTGACGTCTGCGAAAAGAGATTCATGGAATTCTCGCAAATTCCGGGAATCCATTGGGAAACGTTGTTATCGTCAATCGTGAGATTGCAAATTCTGAGGATTCGCACGGATGCTGAATATTTGCAATGACATTTTGTCGTCGACCCTGACACGTGGGTGATTAAATAAAATACAGTCAGATTGCACGGGGAGATATTTTTACTCTTGATAATTCCGAAAGGAGTTTTATAATCTACGGCGATTCTCTACGCAACGATTTTTTATGATAAAGAAATTTTTTTAACTGCGAGAACCGAGTGCAAAGGGTTAAATTACTACTATTTGTATTTTCGTAACTGCACTGCGTTAAAGAGAGAAAAACGCTTTCAGTGTCCTCGCACGAATTTTATCCTGTCACCTGTCGAACTCCAGTTACACAGGTTAATACGTCCTAAATGTATCAGAGTGACGAGGCTTATTAGCATCGAAATACCTGCGTAAGTCCAGGCTCTGTGTACAAAAACGATTCTGATGCTTATAACGTAAGTCGTAGCCCAGATTTTGAAAGGTTCCTGTCCAGTTAAACCGATCGATGCTATCGTAATAATTGGCCGGTGCACAAATAAACGGATCACGGCATGATCCATATATGGTTCTAGAGTTTGATATATCCCTTTTGTATACTGCATATGTGTATATAAATACACATATACACGTATGTATGTATGTATGGCAGCCATATTTACTATGCAGAAAAATCCAATCGCTCGAGCAGCAGCCACTGGCTGACCCCAAAAACCGGCCCCATAATTCAGCGTCACTATTTCGATAAAAAATTTCGTAATTCCCGCCAAGAAGCAACGGCCATTTTCACACCTATCTTTGGGGCGCCACCAGGATTATACTTGCATGAGGATATATTATACCCGTGTACTATGTAGGTACTCGAATACGCCCACCAGGTCGAACGAAGTCTTCCTTATCGATATCCTAGGTAAACTTTTAATATTGTATCGTAGTACGTGGCTCTGCCGTAATGGCGGATGTCACGTGACATCTATTTAATCCTGGAACGTACAACGATACGACACGTAAAGAATACTTCTTCTTGAGTAACAGATAATAATTTTCTTCTGCAGACTCGGACTGAAAACTTGGCTTTGGTAGGCCGAGCACGTAGGATTCTTCTTACGGGGTGTCGAACGTCGAAATACAGCTGATTTATCTATGGCTCGATCGATCGATCTTGATCGACTGGGTAATCTATGCTGTACGAGGCTGATAAGGTTACACATACCTATGAGGTACACCTAGGTTCATACGTGATTTTAACTGGTAATAACTTTTCTTTTTTAATGACTCAATATTTTTTCTCTGTCGAATAAAAAGTCGATATTATCTTTGGACTTTTTTTTTTGATTGATGATATCGATCTATTCGATGCTTGCGGTTGTATTGATTGCCGTTCGATTATGAGTTTTGATAATTTTCAGCCTAATGAACGGCACTAATTTTTTAACTGTATTTCTCTATTCTCCCTAGGGGTACACCTGACTTTTCCACCTCTGGCCTGCGGCACGGCACGTGCTTCTTGGTTGGATTGTTGTTAGTCGGTAAAGACTTTCACTGTTAACTCGTGGACCAAGTGGTATGCATATCGCTATGTTGGAAGAGATCGTTATGTCGCTATGGCGCCGCATATCGTGCTCTGGCGCCTTCAGTGATTCTCAATGGAAATATAGAGGATTTTCATAATATATTTGTCGTTGGGATTCATGTAGTTTGCGGCGCTTCTTTGGAGCTGCTTTCTGGCGTATTTACATAACTATATGCGGACCGGTGGGAAATGGATTCTTTGGTGGATCTAAATTTATTCAAGACTATTTTCTAGCTTGGACTGTACTGGCGAAAATATTTAAAAGGCCGGTACGAGCTTTGTCGAAGTCTGCGGTACGGAGAACTGTTGAGACACTTCTTGTTTTTTTTTAAGGAAATTTTTAAAGGTGGAGCAGGACAGTTTTTCTGGGATGCGCAGAAAAATTTCAAAAGAACTTTATTGTCTGATGAACTAAATGTAATTTCTGTTGGAAGGCTTCTGTTGGTTCTCATATGTGACTTTTATTGTTTACGGGAGTATGTTATAGTTTACCGTGTGTGGAGAGAATAAAGGTGACGTTTAGCTGTTATGATTTTATATAAAAAATATCTTTTTGGCGAATCTTTAAGAGAGGGATTCGATCTACGTGAACTGGCAGTTTATTTTGTTAACTAATTAAAATCAAAAATGAACAGAAAAACTGTTAAACAGTTGAGCGACGAAATGCGTATTAAATTCAGCAATAAAGTAAAACGATGAAAACGACTGAGGTTAAATTTGTTGTATTGAAAACGAAAAAAATAAACCACCTTACAGTGGGTAATCTCTCAAACGTAAACAACCACTGCTTGAACATTGAAATTTATACCGTCGAGGAAAGCTGTCAGAATTCCCCATAACCAACTGGTGTCAAAAACCAGTCGTCGAGAAGGACAAGTAAAATATTAAAGAAGATACGAAATTGATCGTAAGTGGTAATAAATTAATGATCGCAATTCAAAGGTAATCTTGATCGATCGAGACGAGTTAATGGCGAACGCCAACCGAGGCTAAAGGGTTAAATATGAAATATCAACTCTATAAATAAGAAGTTAAAATTTTTATTCTTTTTTTTTTTCATTGCCAGAGTCGATTCCACGGAGGCCCATTGTCGCTCTTGAAAAAAATTCTCCTGTTCACTGATGACGTCGTACTAAAAATACTAATGATGGAAATGGGTTGGGTCTTCAGGGCGTCACATTAACGTCCCACCACTCAAGGAGCCAAGATACTTAAGAAAGGGGTGTTATTTCTTTCCAAGAAGACCATTCGCTGACTGTCAACTGTCAACGTAGTTGAAACAAATGGCTGCCACACCTCCGACACAATTGCTGCTGAGTCCTACGGTACCTCAGGCACATCTGACAGTCAACTGGTTTATGACTGCTATGTGTATCTGTTCTTGTCACTGCAGACGTTCAATCCTGGAGGAACGTTCACTCTCTACATAAAGGGTAGTCCCTTCCTTCCTTTCCTTATGACTGACTCGTCCAATGAGAAGACGTGCCAGTAAAAAGTCCTAAAGAGTAGACGTAGGCCTAGTTATGAATTCGTTCAATCCTTGGATTGCTGATTGAAGTT
>JARQSW010000393.1:2785765-2883871 GCA_030142375.1 Calameuta pallipes
TGCCAGTAAAAAGTCCTAAAGAGTAGACGTAGGCCTAGTTATGAATTCGTTCAATCCTTGGATTGCTGATTGAAGTTGGGTAGTTCATTTCCTTATGAGTGACTCGTCCAATGAGAAGATCTGCCAGTAAAAAGTCCTAAAGGGTAGACGTAGGCCTAGTTATGAATTCGTTCAATCCTTGGATTGCTGATTGAAGTTTGGTAGCTACGACCAGAAATCTCTATCCAATGAGAAGATGTGCCAGTAAAAAGTCCTAAAGGGTAGATGTAGTTATGAATTCGTTCAACCCTTTGATGGCTGATTGAAGTTGGGTATCTACAACCAGAAATTGCCACTGACTCAGCACTGGATCAAATTTTGATTTAGGCTTACTGTCAGCTGGTCGTTTGAAGTAGACCTTTTTAAATCAGTGGAAAAGCACTGTTATTGGAATTTTTTTAATTTTTACTCATAATTATTTTAACTATCCTCATTCAGCCCGTTAAATTCTCAAGCACATTTTTTAATGGCGATTTCAATTTTACTCGCGTTCGTAAAGACTGCTGCGTTATACGTTTTTCTTCATAATTATTTTAATCACTGTACGTGAACTTTGACATTTTTAAATTGTTAACGCTATTTACTTTTTTCAAATCATAGACCGCATATGTATCTTTGCCTACGTAATTTTCCATAAAACTACTTGAAGCAAGATTCTCTTTGAATAACGACGCAGATTCGATTCTATCATTTTTATCTTGTCTAATTTTTTAATGGGACGTGTCATTTGTATACTAATGCTTTAAGGAGGTACGAATACAATTATTTACTGACTAATGTGCTGACTTAAAAAGACAAAGTCCCGAGCTCTTAACGAGGGAATAAGAATTCGGTTGTCCGTGATGAGACGGGAAGATAATTAGTTTTAAATTTAAACTGAATGCAAATGAAGGCAAACCCAAGTTTATCTCCGACATCGAGGAGCGGCAATTTAAATGCAACCACCCTTATATGGGCTACGGTCTATAAGGGTAGCTTTTGTACGACACTCGAGACTGTCTGCAAGTACGTCGAATCCAGGGTTTATGCAATATTATTTAAAAGCAGTAAAGTCTCTGGAAATCGAGGAATCGCAACAGCGCATGAATTTAAATCAGCGACATTCTTATACGGAGAAATAAAAATTTTTCAAAAATATTACACGCATAAATCCTTTACAATAAGCACACCGTGTAGATTCTTTGACTATTACACAAAATTTCCTCGTTAAAGGCTTCTGTCCCACGTACAACTTATTGTGAGTCTCCGATACGAAAACCTACGCGTCTTGGCCCACGTGCGAATTGCAAAATTGCGCTCCCGGCGACCGGAAGTGGAAGCGATTTTTAAAAAATTTTTATCAGAGGCACTTTTTTTTACGAGTGCCGCTTCATAAATTTTAAAGGATCGCGAAGCTGTTAAATCGCTATAGGAAAAAAAATTACCGTATCTGCACGGGTATACGTATCTCTATATAGATATATACAGTTAATACGATATACAGTAATGAAAACTCGTTCTCGAATGATGTGGCTGTTAAATTTTATTTTACGATTGCGGACGAAAGGATATCGTCGGAGGTGGAAATCCGCGAGGATTTTTTCATTAACAACCACAAATATATTCCACTTGTTAAAACTGAATAACGCGAACGTATACAGTAGTAAAAATACAGCGACAGAGGAGACGCCAATGTAATCGTAATTCCCAAAGGTAAATTTAATTTAAATCGATTCAGATTCCTCCTTTTCATTCGGACTGCCATTGCCAACCTCAAAAATTCAAATTTTCCTGCTATTTACCCATAATACAATTTTTTTCTTCAGGACAATCTTCAGCTGTGGTATAAAATTTTCAAATTCTGAATTTGCTACAGCAGACTGTGTCTATCGATCATATGTTTAGTTCTGTAACTACATATGTGACATGTGAACTATAGTCATGTAGATGCGTGCCTAATTGGTATGTATACTAACAAAAAGTAAAGAAATAAAGGAGGCCACACATCAGAGCCCTCCGGGCACGTTAATGTAACAACGTTATTCCGTCAGAGCTCCACATTACGTATACTCAGCATAATAACGATAGTAGCCAGTAGTTCCACGTATCAAAACACGTCGACTTAATTATCTAATTAATTAAAAGAAGACCTGGTTCACGATAGGACACTGTATGGACTTTGCGTATCGTGTCTTCTTATTGTGGACGGTCACGCAGATCCTTTCTAAAATGCATTTACTAATAAAACGGCAAGGCTGGTTTCTATGATACGAATGTTTTAAGGATTTTAATAAATGGGTTATATATATATATATATATATATATATATATCTTTTTTAGGTAAATCTATATGCGTCTGGTTCACCTTTGTCGTACGTTTGGACCGCCTGGAGTTTATTTAATTCTTGACCCGAGTCCTTTTGCGAGGAATATAGTAAAAATTGAACCTGGCTACTGTAGCCGTAAAGCAAAAGCCAATTAGGGATACATGAGAATGCACCTAATGCTTTTACAGTGGATAAGTGCTTTTTCATTCTACGACGACTACACCAGGTTTTAAGTGCAGCAGCGAATTTATAAGGGACGACTGTCGCGCGACAGCTGAGGCAATGAGAATTGGTGGACTTAAAAAAGAAAGAATTATGTAAAGCGAAATAATCGAGTATAACTTCTCCATGCAGACACATGTAAAGCATGAGACCATCGGGATTTAACGATGAATATTCATGAATGCGATCTCCTTCTGCTATCGGTCGCTCTTGAATACCATTAGTAGCTGTACCCTGTGTGTACATAAAGTGGATACCAGAAAGTGAAAAGTAAAGAAAACACTAAAACCTTATAGCAAGGTTTAAGCAAAACTGTAAAAAAAAAAAAAAAAAAACTAAAACAAAATTGACAATTTGTATTCTATTTTATTGTATTCTATTTGTATTGTATTTTATATATTAAAAAAAAATTAAATTCTCTTACATTCCTCATATGTAACTCTTATGCTGTACTTGATTACAAGCAATGTTTTAACCAGCAGCATACAAGAGTATAAAAGATACGTAAGAATATTATTGAACTTTTACAAACTAATTTGTTATCTGTAATTACAGCGAACAACTAGTACTTTAATCATTACAGATCGGTGCACAGTCAATCGAGTGAGTCAAGAGAAATGATTATAACGCCACTCATATTACTTTAATATTTCCATTATAAATGATTATACATGGTTAATTGTTACTTTCCAAAGTGCCTTATAAAATACGTTTTATATCTATAGCCATAATGAAAGCAGACAAGGACTCACCTCTCCGCAGTGAATATCATGGTCATCATCATCAATGCCACTCCTCGAAATGTCAACTACGAAGAGACTGTCATCATGAATCATCAGATCTTTACACCGGACACTGCTAAAGGTGCACTCATTAAATTATTATGTGAATTAAAGATTAATGTATGTATTTATCATGCACTGATATTTATATCACTCGATAACCCATTAACTTTTTTTTTCAATATGTCATTTCACTCTTTCAGACTCTCCGGCTTGGATCTGCTGCTCGTAATAGTCGCAGGAATCATACTGATGCCAGGACACAGGTTCTGCTTGTACAGGTCGACAAGCCAGACTCTCCTGTCTCCAGTTTCTACCAGGTTCCTTTCGCATGTCCATTCTCGAACAGACCACCCTATATATTACTATCTATGGTATACACTCTTAAAGCGTGTAGAAATCGGTTTTGTTATTGAGAATGAGAGAGGTTTTCCCTAATGGCCCACTTGAAAGATGTTTTGGTAGGTGAAGTGTCAGTTGTTTCTAAACCAGCCAAGTGTTACGTGACAGGTTGAGTCTCGTAGGCGTTAGATTTTCCCAAAAGAAAATGGAATATTTCAGAGAGTGGAAATTTTCCAAAGAAAAATTTTAATATCGTTCATTGAAAAGGTACTTAGGTATAAAATTCATTATGCTACGAATATTTTGTAAAATTAACAACCGTACCAACGAATCTTATTTATTTGCCATTTAATTGTACGATATGTCCAGTACCATTATCTGTATCAACGATTAATGAATTCAATTAGCACATTTGCCGAGTTTACAGGCTCCAACCGTAATTAAACCAGATAAGACACAGAGTCCCGACCCCAACGACGTTGGCGGACCGGTAGTCGATGATATTTTTACCAAGGGAATTCTAGTAGGCAGCAAGTTGCAACAGGGAGTCGGACTCGTTGGAAAAACGAGTTTTGTTCCTTTACAGTCGTCAGCTTCAGGGTTAAACGACCTGCCAAAAGCTTTAGACTAATTAACAATCATAATTAAGAGACTTATCAGTTACACAGAGTAGAACGAGGACTATTGGTTTGCTTTAATTTTTATTTTTAAATTTATATGCATTATGTATCCAGCTGTGGATCTTTCTTATTGTCATGTACACAAACGATCACACATAGCAATCCTGTTTAATCGAAACCGATCAGAACTGAGTGGTTTTTTATACAAGCTATTTTTCATATCAGACGTATTACAGTGTTACTTATCGCAATTGCCGGTCGCCATATGGAAACGACATTAAGATTCGACGGCTACCTATAACCGCTTTGGAATAACTTCAGATTATCTTTATGCAGTGTTTGACATCGTGACCTGATACAACCAAGAGTGAATCGTAACGTTATTACGTCCTTATATAATCTTTGCTGGGATTGGAGGACGAAAAAAATTGTAACAATACCAAATTAAACCAGCACCAATTTGGTTACCGGGAACGTAGTATGTTTTAGTACCGTAACTAATGTGAGAAATTTTTTAACTTCAATTTTCAAAATTTAGTACCATTGACAACAATCTTTAGGTTAGGTTATTCATACGATATCGTTATGGAGTCTTGAAATTTTTTAAAATCTTATTTTAACGTCTCTACTATCCAAGCCGTTTTTTACGTAGGCAGATATGGGTATGGAATCGTTAGAAGTTATTGGATTCAGAAATATCGTGTTGGCTACAAAATATTTGCAACGCAATTCCACACAATTCTTTTTGTCTCCGTCTATTTTAGAATCGTTCGAAGAAACGTCGACGCGACGTTGAGCATTGGGAAGCAGCCGATAAATTATTGATGCGTCGCAATTCTCGGAGTAGGTACATACGAGGCTATCTTGAAGGAGCGTTCAGGAATTGCGATTAATTGGATCGGCTGTCTATTCCTAGGATCGGGAAGATAATATTGATACATGAAATATAATAAGAATTATTGAGCATGAGTAATTTTTAATTTTCGTGGAATTGTAATTTTTTTAAATAATTTTAATTCTACTTTACTCGCTAACCGTACGATTTCACTACTCTGGTAATGTGTGCATGAAATTCCATGGATTCTTTGCGCACTGCTATGTAAACTTCACAATATTTGGAGCAGCGTGAATAATCGACGCAATTACAGGGGGACCCGAAGTTGCGTTGACCCTCATGACCTCGTCCTACCGAAACCGGCTCTGTGGGTCGCGACCGATTATCCTTTGAAATGACGACATGTGCATATATACCACAAGGGAGAACATGGATCACGAAAAGGGTTGGAATTGCTACAAGTTTCTGAACGAGGAATTGCAATGGGTTAGGTAATATATATATTTTTAGAATTTTTTTTACAAAATTTGATAAAACAACAGAAATCTTAGGCTCGTGCGCCGATGAGACAAATAATTTCTTTTTCATCTACCGACTCCGCAATTCCTTCGCCGGGCGAAACCACTTTTTACGATTGCACGACGTGACATTTTATTCCTTTGCAATAGCTGCCGACTTAAATTGCGTGCACTGGGTGTCCATAAAGTACCAATGGCGCCGACTCGGATACGTTAATGGGATTCTTGAAAACTGCTTAATAAAATGTTATCCGTCGATACCTGAATAAGGATATGCTTTACGTTGCTAATTTAATACAAAATTTTCCACACTCACTGTATACAATTATATTTGCAATTTAGAAACTTGAACTACTTATATTTATCCACACGAAAATTTGATTCTGCAAAATGAAAAAAAATTCTTAAAAAAAAAACAAGACAAAGAAGATACGAAAAAGAAATGACAAAAGAATATTAGCCAGACCAGAGGAATAAGCGTGTTAAGATGCAATCGAATTGCGCATCGATCAGCTCCCAGATAATGGATAATCCATCCAGCGAAGGGTAAAAGGAAAAAAAAATATTCTCCTTATCCTCTGACTGCGAGCTTATCGAAAGTGGATCCGCAGTAATACATCAGCCCGGTATAAAAGGACGTGCTAGTAGGGGTAGAATAAAGGTACGTACACACCAGTAGGTGGCCCAGTAGGAAATATATAAGAGCTTGCAAGTAAGCTTGCAGCTGTTACAATTCCCATGGCATTCGGAGAGCATCGTCGTTACTTTCCGTTTTCGTGCAGCCATTTTTCTCGTCTTTTTTTTTTCTAACACGAACGCTAAAAATTTTCAGACCCACCGAACCAAGAGCGTCGCGTATTTCTTGCCGTGCCAAAATATATCTTCAAGCTTTCCCGTGGTTCTAGAAAATCTATTTACTTCATGAGAACTCAAAATGGCTGCCTAAGAATTTTCTTTCTAATTTCTGTTTCAATATTCTTTACCTACGTAGTAGTGATGGCGCTGCCTCCGTTGATAACCTCTAAAAAAATGTCCCGGATCTTTGTCTACAACCACGCCGATTAAATATGTATAAAGCCTGAGGTCACGGAGGATGAACTCGCAGCAAGGCAAATAGACGAGATGCAGAAGAAACGGGAAGTGATTGCATTTTACTTTACGATCAAAAGCACGCAAGCTCCTCCTGCTCTTGTTCCCGTGCGCGAACGGTTCTGTATTTCTCTGACGTTGCTCCAGACAATCGGTAAACACGTTTTCCATCCGCATCTAAATTTAGGACAGTGTATATCTGTATATACGTCAGCCCGTCTATGAAGGAGTATATAAGTATAGTAGGTAATATACATACGTCCATATGCATTTTACCAAACGAAGTTTTCGATCAGGAAAAGTTTTGGCGGCGCTACTGCCCCGTGTCCCTGGAGACTGCAGTGATTTATATCAGGTAATAATAAATGGTCGGGTACTTTAATGGAGTGTGGAACTTATGATTTTTCATTTTGCGTTAAGCTGCGATTTTCAAAATGATGAATTCCCTTTGCATTTTCTAGGGAATTTATAGGTTAATGGAAAACTTGGAGTTTACCTGCATATGGACTCTGTGGTATTATAATTCAGTTAACGTGATGAATCACACTAGACTTCGTTAACACGCGAGAGTGAAACGGGGAGAGAGTAAAGTTTTTTGCAGGCTGTCCTGCTGATGCTAAAATCCCTAGGAGTATCTGAGTTTGAAAAGTAAATGGGAATATGACCCTAGAAAAGACACCAGGCGTGACGCTATCGCGTTTCATTTCCATAGAGAAGACATGGAAGCAGATCCAGGCGACTTGATCCCGTAAAATGGAAGAAAAAAAAAGATGGCACGAAACTAAGAAGAAAATCCCTAGATCGACAGTGCTCAGTACCCTGGTAGTTACGAGCTTTAGGAAAGCTCGAGAAAGTCAGTGAAACGTTCCCAAGCAATTTCTCCATCCAGCCGGAAGGTTTAACGTGGGATAAAAGAAATTTGAAATATCTTTTATAGTTCTTTCAATTTAATATTTCTTTTTAAGCCCAAGTTTGTTTACCTACATATATCTATTTAATTTACGTCATTCTTTGACATTCAGATTATTACCATCTGTCCAAGGAGCGTTGAATTCCCGCCGTCAGCACAAATCCCCCGTCTCAGCAGCCAATCAACATCTTCAAGTGACTTTAGCCAAAGTTACGGCGCCGGGAGTTTGATTCTTTACTATAATACAGTCGAGATTCGCTATCCGTGAAATTCGCGAGATAACGAGGTAACTTTGTGGCCTTTTATATTCCAGAGTCTAGACGGGATACCAGGCTTTGTAAATTTGAGCCTACAGCCATAGAGAAGTGAAAAGTATAAATTTTCTAATAGAAAAAAATTCTAATAATAATTGTACTTAGCTGCGTCATTAGTCTCGATTTTCTCTGTCGATAACATATAAATTATCCAACGTTCATTTTCAACAATTCAGAGCTCGCGTTGCAATGCTTTGCTCTTATTAAACAGCCATTGTTCGCTGATAATAGTTAACCGTTCTATTTATAAATCAGATTCTATTAGTCTTAATGCCTAAGTCAAATATTTCTGTAACAATTATTCTTATAAGTCTCGTCTGTCGCCGTACGTACACAGCGACTCTATATTTGCTCTACTTTACCGACTAATATGGAAGTTTAATAACCCCGTTTAATTAAATTCGAAAGGGCCCTCCGCTTCCCGCTCGTCTTCGATGTCCAATAACCGCGGGCAGCGAACTCGCAAAACTAGCGCAAACTCAAACAAACGACGTTATCTGTTATTCTGCGTACAATGGGGCTCAAACAGCGGAGTACTAGTTCTAGTGCTGTAGTACGAGATACGCCAATCCCCACTCTGTCATTTCATTTACAATGTTCCCAGATAAAATAGTACAGGCTAATCACGAATTTTCATTATAATTAATTACACGACCGTTAAGTCCATAGAATTTTAATTATCTCCCAGTGATTTAGTATACCGATCGATACACAAAAAAAATACTGGGTCACTCTACGGTATTCTCTTCGATCATTTATCCTCACTTGGTGGACTCTAATTAAAGATATTCGAATGTCAATCGCTTATAAAATTGACAGAGCTTACTGATAACTGTATAAAAAATATACCCAGTGGCGCTTATCGCTTTTAACGAAACACAGGGTATACCAACCTGTACGCGTACTGAATGCCCAGCAGAATTCACTCAATAAGTTCATGAAAGGCTCTGCCAATGCAAACAGTGCATTACATTGAAACAATAGCACAGAGTGAAATAGCGTAACAGATAAAAGACCATATATACATATGTATTCCCTGTAGATCCCATATTGTTCGTATACCGCGTGACTCGTGGGAATCGGATGACTTAAAAATATATAAGCTTGACACTTATTGCTTTCACTAGTGTAATGTGTTTATGTGTTATTTACCTTGATACAAGGTAGAAAATTATATGGCGTTAAGTGACTTACCAGGTCAATTGTTTTCTGTGAAACTGTGGAATGTCCTTAGAGGACTTTAATTCTCTTATATGCAAAGCGAATACAGTGTGTACTAAAAATTTATGTATAAATATAGTAAAGACACAAACAAGTCACTCTTGATGACTTATAATTTCTGTAGCAAATTCTGACACTGCACATATTGCAGTCAATCCTTTTGTTTCAGAATGTAAAGAATGAAATGCTCATGAAAATCCAGGTCTGCACGCTAATCAACCTCAGCTTGAAGTAATCTTGGCGGCATAAACTATTTTGAAAACGGAAGAGTCACCCTGGCCTGTAGCAGAAAAAAAGAGAGAGTCAAAGTATGTTGTCTATGCAGATACAACGTTGCAACTAATAAAGCTGCACCGGAAGGATTACGTGGGGGAGCCTAAATGATCCTGCAGGCACCAGGTTGATGGAAATATGCAACTCCGCAAGATAATGTAGAAAAGGTATTGCCTGGGGGAGAGGTAAATAAAAGTTGTTGAAGAAAGAAAGAAAGAAAAAAAAAATTTCCTCGCCGTTCCGTCCTTTGTGACCCGAGGTAAGGTCGAGTGGGCTGAACGAGAGTCTCTGAGGAAATTCTTAAGAAAAATCCACACTGTGCACGCAGTCTGGGAGACAGAGCCAAGCGGAGAAAACTTTCAGTATTCTACGTAATGGATATTATTTGAATAGTCTCTGGTTATCTTGTATTTTGTAACGTCGCCATTATATTCTTCGGATTCAGTAATCAAGCACCCAGCTTTTATGTGGAATATACACTGTGCCTGTTCTGCTGAGAAATTCCAAGTCTGCTGTCTACTCCAATAATAGACGGTTGATCCTATGGTGTAACTGTAAAGTGTATGCATATGTATGGATATAGTTAATTATATTTCGCTATCGGACAATAGACTGTAATCAATATGGCTAGATTGCATATTAGGTTCCAGCAAGTACGTGGACCGTTCCTGGTATCTCGGCGCATTCCTTAATAACCGCACAATGGCGTGAGTGAAGTTGAAAAATTTTTTTAAACCAATAACTACCACTTGCGTGCGCAGCTGTAATCTGTATGTGTTGTATTTACGGATAGAATGTCGATTCGAATGATCTTATTATGTGTATGCTTAACTATTAGCTATTGACCTTAAGTCCTTAGAAATGCCTATTGTACTCGTTTAGACTGATTAAGTTGCTTCTTGCTTTACAACGGAGCTTTTACTTTCGTGAAGGGTCAACATTCCTGAACACTAGCGCCTCTGGCGGGGATCGCGGGATTTAATTTAAAAATATTCTACTAGTTAGGCACTGAATTTCTAGGAAGTTCGCCATCTTGATTCTGGCATTCGATTCTAGCTATTGTACCGAAATAAACGCCGGTAGACAGGCAATTCGCTTGACTTATTTGTATAACGTGATGCGTGTATCCTTACTGCGTGTTTGGATCTGTGTGTGGAGTTTGGCGTCCAATTGCCGTCGGACGAAACGAATGAAACTACTGAATTGACAATGGAGTTAGGTTAGGAACGCTTTGGGTAGACATTATTGTGTTTGAATTAATTACAGCTCTGATAAATCAACGGTACTTTAATTCATGGGTTTGATTATATTATTTAAATGGAGTACCTGTCCGTTACGTTGCATTTGAATAATTCTCTTTGGTCGTCATTACTGGCTATTCTCTATTTGGTCACTTGTAATTTCATTCAATGCTCGATAACGATGGTTCGTTCTATTCCTATCAATTAGTAGGATGTTGTGGTTTAGACGTTATTATAATTAATGAAAAATTTGTTTTCAGGTTATGTTATACGACGGTTTATCTTTGACCTGTGAAAGAAGTTTAATCGTTTTCATGGTGAAATCAAATGACCTTTATCGATCCGTAAAGCATTTCACAAGGGTGGCGACACCCTTTCATTATATATAAACAAGATTACCGTATGTCGTGCGGTATCCCCCAGAGTATCACCTATGGATTCCTGCAAAGCTATCTGTATGCAGATTGTGTAATCACCATTTCATACTGTACTCGTGTAGAGAGGAGACGCCAAAGGTGATATCGTTAATTCGATCAATGTCATTTTCCAGGATTTATATCAGTACAAGAAGAAAGGTTACGACCTTGTCAAGAAAAAGATGAGGTACAGTTCTTTTTCATATTTGAATTGGTCTTTAATAACGAATAATGTAATGTTTCAAGAAATTATTCTAATCAGTCTATAAATCAAAATCTGGCTCTGTTGTTATCTGTAAATAAAGAAAAGTCTCTTCCTTCTTTGGAAATCTCTGTGTACTCTTAGTACCATCGCCTTCACTTTCACTATCCTCTTTGCTGGCACAATTGCACGAGTGTCGGAGTGCAAGTAACTTTCACTGTAGTGAGGTCAACGAGAAAGTATTCATTGTTCACTCTCGTTTTCGTTGCAGGACTGTTTCGTTGGATTTCACTTTCGATGACCTCGACCAAGCGGCTTACCGAAAACGAAAACCGAACCATAACCTCAGTCAAGACGTTTACAATATGGAGACTGATACAGGTCAGGATTTAAAAAAGGTCTCGAGACCATAGATTCACTCTCCCTTTCGTGCGAGAGCCTGGAGAACTAGAATTTCACTTTCAATGACCTCAAAACTCGAGGTTCCCTACTTCACTGACTCGCTTTCACACCGATGCTCGTCCCAATGACCCAAAATTTTGATTTCGTCCCCAAGGCCCAACTTTCCCTTAGTTTTTGGGTCGACGGATGAGCCACTTTCCTACTTTTTCTATATCGACCCAGTATTCACTTCTAGAGCTGAACTTGCACTGTTGAATTTTTAAAGTTCCAATCAAGGATAAGGGTGACGGATGATTCATGCTTTTGGCAATTTTTTATTTTAATTTCGAAATATTTTAGGGAATTATTAGTGGCTATTTAAGTTATGGACATAAATTTCATATTTTTGCGTATATAAATTTTTATAATTTTTTCTCTCACACTTTTGACATCGTTTATCGGTCTTTCAGAAGTTTCGCAAGGGTTTAATTACTGTGATCGGTTACGGCATTCATGGACAATTTAATTATCGCGATGGCTACCGAAAATCGGTGGGAAATCATTCTCGATCTTGAATTATCGCGCCGTTCGCGTCTCGACGGACGTCCTTCTTAATGCGAACGATATCAATTAGTAAATTCAGGTGTTCGCGATCCCTACAAGAGGCAAACGGGCCTTTGGGCGGCCCCAATACAAGTTAATAAATCGTTGATCGTATCGGATTTTTTATTCATCTCGGAGATTATCCACGTAATTGATAACTGGATGATGGCAGAAAGCTTCTTTATTATTCTCTTATGTAATTACGATGGCTGCTGTTACGCGTTCGCTTGTAATAAGCAGCGATCAGCTTTCATATATCTCATATTGATCGTTTATCATAATTGGCGCGAAATTCAAATTATCTTACTGGATAATAAAGCAATTGGGTTTGGTATGAAAATTATTATGGTATTTATACTGTTTCGATTAATTAAATTACTGACACTTGCAATCCTTTTGTTATAAAATACATTTTATTGATTTCTAATAAGTAACAAGCGTGGAATCACGTTTAAAATTATCATTGAAGACTTTTTGGTTTTAAAGATTTTTAATTGTAATTGGAAGATCGTAAATAGATAATATAGAATTGAAATATTGCATATTTAAGCTGCCTTTTTTTTTTAGATATATTCATGTAAATATTTATGTAATATGCTCACTTAGCGAACCTTAACCATAAATTAATCGAAAATATTTTTTGTTATATACTACGTACTATGCTGGTAACACTGTTTTCCATTGCTAAAACTACTGAAAATTTTGAACTGAACTTTCTATCGATATTTACATCATTCTGTTTATCATGTTTAATAACAGCTACTACATTTCAAATTGTTATTATAATGCAGTAACTTATTCCTTATAATCTCTCTTATTTGAGCATAATGACAATATTGCTTCTGCTTATCAATCCAAAGTGGTGCAATATTGTGGAATCATATATCTCATACTTAAATACATCCTCGAACAAAACTATGATATGTAGATTGTCTACAGCAATAAATTCTTATACACAAAAATAATCACATCGTAGCCCATAAACCTCTATTAAATTCAAAATAAATATAATCAATAACAAACATTCGTATCCTGCCTCTTGCAAGTGAATGCATAAAAAGAAAAACAAATAGCACAAATATCAATGATCGAAAAAAATTCTCAATCCATGCTTAAGATATAACAAATGAATTTTTCAGTCTTCGATCATCCTGATAGAATAAAAAAAAGTCTTATAAACACTTCGAAAGATTTTACTTGCATTCATATAAAGAAATTCATGTTGTATATGGCGCTGTAAAAAAAACTATCATTTCTTTCTTCGTTCCTCAATTCACTCTCTGCTTCGATATCAGTAAATTCGATACCATAATATACCAATAGTCATTTCTTTAATATTGTATCTACTTGAAAATTTTTCAGCACGTCGTTCACATTCCTCTTGATATTCTCTTCGACTACAGGTGCTATGTTCCATCTCAAAGTGCCAGCGGTCCAGGTTGAAATTTTGGATGCCAGCCAGTTCAGCCCACCTAAACCCGTGACATGCGCTTCGATTTTGCTACACGATATGAAACGACAATGCGTTATAAATAAATTATAGCAAAAGGGACAAGTGACGTAAAATCATCATTAATATTCAAAATGTACCTGATATCAGTAATTTTGAATTCAGCAAGACGTACACTAACGCCATCTTCGGACTTCTCAATTACAAATTTAAAGAGGGCAGCATTGCTACCAACTGTCGTTTCAATCGAACCGGTTGGACCAACATCCATAAACTTGGCCGAGTATTGATCATAACCAATCTACAATCAATAACAGGTATTGATTAATCGTCTGGATATAACAATAATAGCTTCATTTTCACAATACCTTCAATTCATTTAAGCCAACGGCACCCAATATCACAATCGAATTATTCTCTAAGCTGACCGTGACGTCACCGTTACGACGCAAGGTTGCCAAATTACGAAACCAGCCGTTTCTTGCCTCGAATCTTCCGGTGGTCGTAACCGCCGCTACGTTTCTTGTAAAGGAAGCATTGATATCCGGTGCAGGAATTTGTGCAGCATCCAATTCGTTAATACGATTATTTGCGTTCGCGATTATTTTATCAAAAATGTCGTTAGCCACTACGCTTATGGCCTTTTTGTGAGATCTGAAATTATTGAGAAATTGAATCATACAAATGGGGATAAAAACAGATGGGAACCTGAAGTCGGCAACGAATTAAAAAGAGAAACATTTGATAACTCTTTCAAATCTAATAACGACGATCGAATAACAAGGATGAACTTTTTTTTATCTACTTACTTTAAACTATCCACCAATTCCTCCTCACCCTGCAGCAACTCACATACTGATAACTCGACGATAACTTCGTCAAGATATTTCTTCAAAGTATTATTCAGCACTACACTTAGATCCATCCACAATTGTGCAGCTATCGTTTCCTCTGCGAACGTTCGAAATTGCACAGTAAATTCACAATGGCGTCGATCAGCTACACGGCAGCTGTTTATTTCTGGATAGCAGTGCTCTACTTTTCTTCGTTTAATTTTAATTCTTACCAATCCTGTCCTTGTCTAGCTCGACGTTGACCTCTTTGTCGTTATTTTGATAAAAGATCTTAACAATAACCTTTTCTGCGGTATACTTGAGTCCGTAATTATTTGTCAAGAAACTATCCTCAATTGGGTACATTCCAATTAATCCTTCAGCTTTGACATTTTCACATAAAATCCTTTGAAATAATTAAATTCATTGAGACTATTCGTATTAATCACAATATCTCTGTTAAGGTATCAAACTCACTGCAAATTCCCCGTTGTTGAAATTGGCAGAAGATTGTTCAAGGTTTGATTATTAACAAAGAACTTTCCAGATATCTGCAAATTTCCAACGTCGATTTTCACATCCAACGAAAGTAGCTCCAGGTTTGAATTCACTGCGGTAAAACGAAAATTCGGTTCTCTCAGCAGATTCAAATGATTCAGCTCTCTAACAATAATTAAACGAGGATAATATTAGCCATACTAATAAAACGCACAACGAGTACATTTTTAATGTAACAATTACACTTTTAATATACTTACACGTGAGTATTAGCTACATTGAAAAACACATCTTCAATAGGATACTGTACCGTAGCGTTGTGCCGTATTGATCGTCTCACCGCCTCATTCGTGAAACCCTGAAACCACAGGAGACAGTAGAAAATTAATAAAACATCGACTATCGGTGTTATCAAAAAAATGTTCTCCTTATTCCCAAAAGAACAACTAAATCCAATACCCTGGTAATGGTCGATTCAAACTGATTCTTTCCCCATTCGATAGCTTGAAGCAGGTCCGGGTTTTGCACTGAAATCAAAATAGAAGAATTCTTCGTTACCGACAGAGCAACATTAAAATTTTCAAAAATCCTCCTAAGCACAAATCCAAAATCTTTCTCGGATTGCAGGGCAAACATAAAAAAAAATCCTTGTACGATAAGAGAACTGCAGAAAAGATATTTTATTTTAACAGATCCCTTCCGTACCGACCGAGCGTCAATTCTCATTTCATTACGTCAAGAACGTCCGCCACAATATGTCGCGCGATGTAACACGTTGGCGCTGTTTACTTCTCCAAAATTTGACGAGAACTCCGTTACACAAAAAATTTGCACCCAATTGAAATTTAGCGTAAGATCAGCACGAGATAAGTATTGAGAATACGAAGTATAATAAATTCTAACTTACCTCTAAACACGTCCATTTTATGTAGGCTTATTCTGTAGAGCTAAACGCAGCTTGTTCTACCTCGGCCAACCCACGTGTCCACCTACACGTAGAACTTTCCCCTGACTCAGTGATCGCAGAAGCCTAAGTCTCATGTATGTACAGCCTTTACATTTTATTAGTGTACACGTAATCATTATACGATGATAAGAATACGTTTTAACAAGCCTAACAGGCATAGAGAATTGATTCGTAAAGCCTACCGTGTTCATTCTTCGTGCTTGTGGGTACATGCTTACGTATATTAAAATTACGAACACTAAGCGGATGGACGCTTCTTATTTGCTTATGAATTGAAAAAATGCAAAGCATCTCTTACCTCACTTTTCTGTTATACAGAGAGAGAGAGGGAGGGAGAGAGAGAGAGAGAGAGAGAGAGAGAGAGAGAGAGAGAGAGAGAGAGAGAGAGAGAGAGAGACGCGATAGTTCAAAATTTATTCTAAATCCGAGCCCATTGGACCCATTGACACGTTTAACTTTTCAGCATTCAATTTCAATTGACGTATGTGATATTGGACTTTGATCAGCCCGTTAAGCAATGTTCATGTGAAATTTAAAAATAGATACTTAGTCATACCCTTTAAATGTTTACTTAAATTAGATAAGAGACTCACAACTGTTTTCTATGATTGTACTTATGAACAGTGATATTTTTACGCTTCTCTTTTCTACTATAAGTAAGTTTAAAATGATTCACGTTTTCAATATCTCAGCGCGGACACAAACCATGGTAAAATATAGAGATTGATTTTATCGACAGCTGCTATTATAGGAATAAAAACTCCGTTAATACATAACATACAGTCAAAACAATAAGGTCCAATGAAAGTCATTATCTGATTGTTCCTATAATTAATATCGTGATAATAAACCAAAATATCGGAACACAGAAAACCTAATTATTTTCATCCTACAGAGTACCACACTAAGAATTATTACATTTTCCAGCACAGTCCAATTGTCAAAATATTACAAAGATAAGGATAAGAAGAAGACGGATCACTGTTTAATCACAATTTAAATTATACAATCCGTTAAGAAGGGATGCCAAATATTTAAGCTACACCAGGAAGAGAACCCACCAGTTATAAATTCAATGAAAAAAAAAAAAGTTTTTCAAAAATTATCCAAAATCCAAGTTATCGAAAATATCGATTCTCACTCCTGTACCCACTATTAATTTCACATAAGGAAATTTCGCAAAAACACTCGGTTACGTGTCACTATGCATACTCGCAACACACTTCCTGGTATTTTCATATTTGTTTGCGTAGGACAGTTTTAATACATACAAATGTATATTAATCTAATCTTTACCAAACAAACAAAAATACTATATGTGCATATATCACATTAACCTGCTACCTAATACATATTACTTAGTCACAAAAGTCTAAAGCCATTCCTTATCTCGAAGGTCGCTCTTGAGCAGCAAGTGAAAAATACGCCTGTCGAATGATGATGCGAATAACACAAAATAATCGTCAAATAGTGTAAACATGTTTTGCGAGGTGTACATATGAAAATTATGTACACGTTGTAGGTAGTAAACATGTCGTTTTGATATCTAGTAAGATATATATATATATGTGTGTGTGTGTGTGTGTGTATATATATATATATACCATATGTATAATACTCCAATATACGCATCCGGCGTGAATAATATTTTCCTCAGTGACAAAGTCACGTGTACCCATGTGTGATGCAATTGCAAATTCCATTGATGTAAACAAAAACGTCATCGAACCTTTACCATTTCAAATTCTGTGCACGAATTTTGAATTCGTATTCAGGGTCAACCACCTTCTACATACGTTTCCTTATCATCTGGATCAATAGCACAACGAACTTCCGGTAACCAATGGTAACGCTTAAATATTATGAAATTATAAGTCTTGAATGAAGTTGGCTGCTAAAAATGGACTGCTGCAGGAATCCCTGTTTAGAATGTATGAGGCTACGTTCAGTCGTAACAGAGGTAGGTTTTTAACCTGAAAAAGTAAATTCAGGTGAGCCACTTATAATATCGCCTTCTTTGTTTCCATAGAACGTAAAAGAAAAAGTAAAAGAGAACGTCAGTGGTAGGAGATACAACAGCTGTGACTGTTGGACGCAGAGAGATCAAAATCCGGACGCACTGGAAGAAAAATCTTATCGGCATAGATATAAAACGTGGTAATTGTTTGATCGTGAAAAGAATTAACCTTGAACCTTCCTCCCCACCTTTCTGATTAAGATTTATAGATATTTAGTGGCCTCTCAAAACAATAGCGTGAGGCGTCACGTGGTTCGTTGTTTACCTCGTTTTGTCCTTGTCTAATGATCTCACGTTGACCAATTAGAAAGCAGAACGTAGTGGGTGCGTCTCACGATGACGTATTACCCACCGAGCATAACAGTATCTGCAAGATAGAATGTTTTTCAACGTGTGCTTCAGATGCTTCGAAATTAACGAAGATAACCCTAATTTTTGTATAAATTGTTTTTACGTTTAAGGCTGGTCCACAGTCGTGAAATAAGCGCGATGAAAATACGAAATAAACATGTGCGACTTGCCGTGTAACACTAGTAAAATTGTTGGCAGTCCGGAAAAATCTTTTAGCATGCTTTCCTGATGTTTACCAAGGAATTTATTATTCCCCGTTATCTTCAAATTGATAAAGAACATTTGTTTATGCAGTTTAGAATTTTTCAATACCTTTATACGTTATTCTTAATTGCAGTGCTGAACAAATTCTCTTCTTATTCCTTTGTTCTTTATCGTTAACCAGTACTGGGCCAGTGACCTGAGATCAGAACGATTTAATGGCGGATGTAAACATACTGAAAAGAGTCAAATACTCTGTCCAATAATATCCAAGTAGCTTTATGATCCGAAACGAAGAAACTGTTCGAGAGTCTGTAGCAATACGATACTTCACCTTCTCTTTTAAGTCTTAAAAAGTCTTACACGAAACTTTAGTAACTCTGTAAACAGAAAGTGAACGGTTGAGCATTCGAAATATTGCACAATTTACAATCGACTAACTCGTGTTTATTCCGTAAGTATATTATTTATATATAGGTTTATTAAAATCGTATTCCACGTGTTGCATCTTTTTTTACACGCACGTTTTCTCATGATGACGTCACTGTTCTTAGGTAAACAAAGGACAAAGGTTTTCGACAATATTATGGCTGCTGCAAACAATGGCTGGATTGTCTTCTTGGGGTCTGAGTAGCGAAGCTCAGGTAATCCTGATTTTCTTTGTATCTTCTCCAACGTCACAGTTTTATCCATTGGATTTAACTTCTATATTTTGATAACAGAGAAGTTTCGTTACTGAGACGTCGTCCGAGCTACCAATCAGCGTGAAGCATTTGCGAAAACATGTCGCCCGTTGTCCCAGTCGCCACTTACGAATTACCAGTCTCTATATTATGTTAGTCGGTCACGCCGATAAACCTTTAGTTCGTTTCTCGCGCTCCTATGAGTCGCACGTGTTTCTCTCTATTCTTTATTTCAAGACTCTCGGCATTGTAGACATAGATATAATGCGCCTAGCGTGGTAAAGCAGTTTAAAGAATATGGTACAGATGAATATTATTCTTTTTATATTATCATGTCAAACTCGCAAACATGTGACTCGCGCGATATTTTCTGACAATTAAAGAATACCTTTTCTTCTTCGTTTACGACCAGTGAAAGACTAACATTTACGTGTTGCTTTTCAAGCTGTGTATAACCTGACTGTGTATGGAACAAAGAAGACTTGGAGTGGCTTTTTTTTTTGGCTGAGTGAGTAAAAATGCATTTTTCGTTTATCCCGTCACTTATTTTTCTCTTTCTCGTATACGTAATGTAAACGTTAAGCGTTACTTGCGTGTTTGCCTTGAGTATTCACAGTGACGTGCAGCGTGACGCTGATGTTTATCCGTATATTTTGAAATATGGCAAACGGAATTTCCTCAAAACGCGGTCTTATGAAATTATTTTCTTTTTTTTTTTTTGATAAAATTAAACTCCCTTTTTATCTTTTATTGATAAATGAGAATTATTTACTGTAGAAATATTGTAGGAACAGTAAATAATTTCTTTTGTGGACGCCTACGTACCGACGCCGTCACTATAGGACGTTATTATCTTTGATATCGTTTATGCTTTCCAAGAATGGTAACTTTTAAATATCCTATTACAGTAATGCAGTTTACGGTTCTTCGAATTCCGTAGCTCGAAAATTCAGAGTGTGTCTATTGGATTAAAAATAGTTGCAAGCTCAAGACTCTAGATTCAGTGCCAGGTCCATGGCCAACTCATTAACCTGGCCCAGGGCCAGGGTCCCGGCGAGCTTTGAAATTCTTGTTTTGGCCTGGAATTTCGTCGGCGGATAACGTGAATAACAAGATTATATATTTTCTGCACCGACTGTGATCTAATAGGCTAGAAATTTTCCCTTCTTGGATATACTATGCCTCGGGGACTTTCACTGTTACGGAATAGCGTCAGCTGACGCAATTTATTACTCTCTATTAAATAATCTCAATGAGCAGTATTATGCACGTATTGCAATTCAACACTGTTATCTCTTATCTCACAGTGTATACGATACATGTATATCTGCGTCTCTATATCTCTATCCTCTATACCTGTTTTAAAGGACGCGCCACGGCGAGAAACGGTTTTTCAAGAGCGTGCAACTTTCTCGTTATATTAGAACGGTATCCAGACGGGGACTAGCGATAGAGATGGAAGTCGGAGGGGAGTTTAAAAAAGAAAGAAGAGTCATTCGACTCACGTAGTAGTCGTGAGTCTTATAAAAATTTAAAGACTCTAGCGGAGTCACGCGGAACCTCTCTGCATTAATAATGCCGTTCGAAAGCATCACGAAGCGCAGAAATAATATGCATAATATATAGAACGATACGTAAAGTGACGTAACGCGTCTGCAAGGAGTAAATAGACTGAGACACGTAGAGAAGAGACCTTAAAATAGACCCAGGAAGCAATCCTAATCCGCTAATAAAATTATATCCAGTCAGGGTCTTAGGTCTTGGCTCTGTAACTCTGATGATCTTTTATCCAAGATAAAATAAACATGATATGAACTCTCGGTACTTGGTATGTTTATGCATGGAGACTTTTTTGTTTATTCGTTTCACTCAGCAGACTCTTTCCTTTGTAGTGAGCATAGATATCAGCTGGTACTGAGAGTCAGTTACTCTTTTGAAAAAGGAGGACACGATTTGATCCTGGCTCAAGTGTAACGTAGTGTAGATAATGTTTTTATTATCTGGATAACGTAGTACGTTGAGGAATGGGATGAAGATTTTTTATGACATCATTCTACCTTTTCACGACTTGAAGATTTAGAAAGTTTTTATGTCTTACCCAGGAGGGCCTTTTACTAGCACGTTGCCAATTTTCATGATCGATCTGGTTGACAGGTATATTGTCTGTTGATGTTCAGATTGTTAGTTGAATAATTGCAAACTTTTATTATGGATTAATAAGTTACAGTGCGCCGACCTGAGTTACTGGAAAAAAAAGTGCCGTGACAATTTTCTTAGGTTCTCTGTGCTTGATATATATATATATTTATGCTACAGTCTCATCCTGTGTAAATTTTGATGCGATTGGTATACGCGTCTTGTCCTGGAAGTAGAACAAAATGGAGGAGTCGTGCAATGCTCTTGGTATAAATAAAAGACAGAAATTGAACGACGGACGTACAATGGCCGTTACGTCGACTCCTTGTCATGTTCGATACTACTCTAGTCAGTATCGTGAGCGATCGGAAAAAAAAGATGTTAAAATTTTCACGCGAGACAAAGAGCTACAATAGTAAGTCATTTATTGACGATTAATTAAAACGGTAGAAAAACTTTGCGAACACGTGAAATGATATTTACGTCACTTTAACCTGCTTCCTGTTTGGCATCGAGGACTTCTGGCTTTGTGTCAAAGACAATTTTCTACGTGGCCGGATGTAAGCTCTGAGTGTGAATCAAAGCCGTTTTTATCAAATTTGAATTAAATGGTAATTTATGGACATTGTTTTGGATTGCTCAGTCTAACCTAAAAGGTCTCCTGCCTAACGGTAATAATGTATAGCAGATCCAGCAGTCGCGTGGGACTATCTTTCTGAGGATTTTTAAACGCAGAGATTCTCTTATCAAGCTTTTTCTTATCAAAGGCACATGTGCGCGTAGAATCTAGTCTCACGGTACAATGCCACGGTTACGTTATCCAGTGATTAGACTTTTATCGCCTAGCGAGTCGAAAGCTTACCGATCCGTATCCACTTTATATTTTTCCTTTGCTTCATATTTTTTGACTTCCTAATTTTCTTTTCTTTTCTTTTAGTCATGCGAGAAAACGCGAGAACGGCAAACGAGTCTCTCTTGAATTTCGGCCAGACATAACAGAGCGTATGAGCTGTATGCTGGGTCGCCTGTATACAGTTGCGCAACTAAGAGTGACACTGTGAAAAGTAAATGCGGACGTTTGACCGGCAGTGGAAATTTTTGTCGACACAGAATTTTTTTTTTTTGGAACTCTTCACTCACGTTGGAATCTGGCAAAAATTGTTGAAGCAGACTTAACCACCAGGTGTTCGCTGCTTTATTTTTACAAATAACGCGCAGGCCTAGTCTCTGATGCGTGATTCATGGGCTTTTCGTTTTCTGTTAATATTTTTGGTGTCACCCCGAAAAACGTTTTCTCATTATTAACTCATATCGGTGACTTCTTCCTGTATGATAATCGTGACGTTCGTCACTCGAGGAAGACGATTTACAAGTAATTTATTATGATCGAACGTTCGGAATATTTGTGCATTCGTTAAGACCTAGCATTACCATAAATGACGCCATTACGTTTGACTTTTCAATAGTCATTACTGGGCATTAATTTCTGAAATCTCTGTTATTTGTATTAGGATTTAATTTATTATTTCACGTACAACTAGGATGTGTGAAAAAATCATCGGGAATGTCCGTTTTAGAGGTAAACTTAAAGTAGGCAACATTTGAATGTTTTGTGAATTATTATATTGGACAGGGTACAATGTCCAATGGCCTTGGTCCACGAACGTTTTGCCGTATTAAAGCAGTGACTGATATATTTTAACGAATTCACGTGTCTCAATCGATAAAAATGTTACATAATTATGATGGATGAATCATCCGAGCATTTTATACCGTTTCGTCCTACCTATGGCTTCCAGAAAAACTTGATTCCTATTGACGCTTTTGAATGGGATAGTAAAATAGCGAGTAACAGTGACGCAAAAGAAAATAGGATTTCGATAGGAGTTAAGACCTGTAAGCCACGTGTACTGTACGGAAGCTACATTGCTATGTAGCTGATTATAATTGACATTTCGTATGATAAGCTCGAGCGTGTTCTTCGATTTCCAATTATTCGAATTTAAAGTTGATTTAGTAATGCGGTTATTAATTATGAAATGCAATTTATGATCTGCTTTGTTGGATAAGGTTTCGACATTATTACAAAGAATGAGTATGGTACAATGGACGTAAAGGGAATTAAACATTTTTTTTTTTACTATCAACGTACAGTCATTGTACGCTTTTTTCTTATCCGTAAACAGCTTAACGTGAGGAAATAGTTAATCACTGTTGAGTCATGCGTGCCGTGTACTTTGTTCCAGATTCAAAGAAGACTGAAAATCGCGCCACGCGTCGTTGCTGCTCACGTGATTCGCCATTTTATCGACCGTCCAAGATTGGACGTTCTGATTGGTCGAAAGTTGACCACGTGATTCGTTCTAACGTCAAGTTCGGCCGTCTGCTGGTGGCCGAGTGGACTTCTTAACGAGCCGCCGAGGAACAAAGGATCGTCGTGTCGGCTTCTCGTACTCTCTAGTCGAATAACGCAGCACTTTGCGATAGCGAAATCGTTTAGAAAAAATTTGTGAAGTTGTACGTGTCTAATTGTGCTACGTTTTAATTGCCATTGGGGAAATCGGCCATTCGACTCGTGTTGAACGTTTTGACAGTTTACTGCTAACGTTGAGAGATCCGAGTCGTTCGATTTTTCGAGAAGTTTTGAATTTTTTTTTTCTACTACACTGACAAGGCTCGGTTGATATTTAATTTGTGATTTTCTATTGCTACCGAGTGACGTTTGACTTGGTATACATATTTCCATAGCGTTGTCACGCGAAAATGGTTAGGTGAAACTTTGACATTTGTTGGGATCCATTTTGAGTGACGCGTGGTTGACATTTCTGTTTGAACAATCTTTTCTGCTACAGAACGCGCATCTTTTGATTCTCTTGAGTGACACTTGTGATTTCATCGGGACGTGCTTGTCACGTCCCAACAAGGACGTTAAGGAGTCTAATCATCAGGTTTATTGTCCGGTTCATCACATTTTAGGCCCAGCTGGGAGCAAGCCTTAAAAATGTACAGCATGAACTACATTGGAAAGTTCATCAGCAATTTTCGGGACTTTTATAACGAAATTAACACTGCTACTCTCACTGGAGCAATTGATGTGGTTGTTGTGGAACAGGCTGATGGATCATTTAATTGTTCTCCGTTCCATGTTCGTTTTGGAAAATTGGGGGTACTGCGTTCCAGAGAAAAAGTGGTAAGCACAATCCCAATTTTTATACTAGGCTTTTAATAAATCATTCCTCATACTGTTTAGAGTTTGTTAGTTTGCAAGTTTTTAGTATTAAGAATTAACAACAACAAAAATCTATAGTTAGAAATTTTAAAAACCTATCTATGTTTTTATAGATAAAGATTTATCATTATATTGAATGATGCATGTTAATGCAGGGTTGTATATTTATAAAAATAGATTGTTACTAATAATAATAAGTAGAAATATGCTTATGAAAATATTTTGTACTATATAAAATTTGCTGTGTAATAGATGTTAGACATTGAACTGATAATCTGATAAGATTTTATTTCAAAACCGACTGTTGACCCTGAGAGCAAACAATACAAGCTGTTACCTGAAAGCATTAAGTAATGATTTATGTTGTGGCTCAATCACAATTAATTACACAATTACAAAAAAGATTTTTAAATACTTGAAATATTTAGTACATAATTTACACGTTAACAATGTTCTTTAGTACACATTATTTTTTCGTCACACTATAATTACAAATAATATATAAAGAAGCACTTATAATTAGCAGTAAAATATTCTGTTAAAAGAAATTCATTATTCTGACGTAATTGAATTATGCAATCGCATTATTTTCTAGTTACATTAACTGTATAATTTTAGTTCTTACTACTTGGGTTTGCATATTATGCAATAAAGCGACGCAGTAGTTTGCCTATCCATTCTTTGTAAAAAATAATAATAAAGTAAAAAATGTATTACCAATAAATGCTTATATCAAGAATATAAATATTAAGTAGCATCAAAGGTCGACTATGTGCAAGACGCGTGTATCTCTTTAAATAATCAATATCCTTTCTTCATTCTCTCCAGGTGGATATTGAAATAAATGGAGAACCACGACAGATTCATATGAAACTAGGAGACTCTGGAGAGGCTTTCTTTGTCGAAGAAGTTGGTTCTGATGGTTCACCTGCAGATTCAGAAATTCCACCGCATTTAGCATGCTCACCAATTCCTGTCGACAGTTGCTTTCCATCCACCAGGTCTGATATATTTGCTTTAACATAGCCAGTACGGTGACGTGTATTATGAAATGACCACGTTTTTCCATAATTGTCGGGTTATCTTATCGGTAACTTGAGAGAGTTCAAATTGTAAAACAAGTTAGAAGTTAGAACCAACAGGGGCAAACTGGATTCTTGAACCTAATCTTTTCTCTTATAGATTCAATCTACTCTCGGATCTGCCACAAGAACAACACGAGAAGATCCTGAGGGATTCCGTGTTGTCCATCGAACGTGAAAAATGGGAACAAATGTCTTCCTTGCCACCTGACGAACGTGAGAAGTTCCTTACCGAACAGTTTTCCGACCTGCCCATCGAGCACCGTGAAAAATGGCTGCAGATCGCATCTCTTACATCCGAAGAAAGAGACAAAATATTCCGTGAGAGCTTTGGCAACGTTTCAACGTTGCAAAAGCAGCGGATGATCCGTGAGCAGTACTCAGCCTTAAAGAACGAAGACAAGGAGAGACTCTTCAAGGAGAACTTTCCAGAACTACCGGCAGAGCAGCGACAAAAATTTGAAAAAGCTTTGTTGACTGACTGGCCAAGTAAGGATGAGAAGTGGGAGAAGAAGGAAAAGATTATGAAGGACGACGATGAGGAGATTTTTGACATGGACAACATCAACGAGGACGAACCGCGACCTGCTCTGTCTACGCCAAAATCATTTGTCGCTGTTACCTCATCCGAAAGGATTCGCAAGATCAGTGTTGTGAACAATGACTTCAGACCGATCACTGATGATCCTCAAAGCAGTAGCAAGGAAAAATCAAGCGACGAGTCAAACACGTCCTTGACTAAGAAGAACTCGAAGGAGGAGTCTGTGGAGGAAGTGAAGACTAGCAACAACTCGAAGAGAAAGAGGAAGAGGAAGAGCATCATGAGGAAGAAAGGTTCCCAGAGGAAGGCCAGCAATGGTAGTAGCAGTCAGACGGAAATGAGCGAAAGTGACGTTCTTGTGGCTGATGAATCCCAGAGTGAACCTGTAAGTATCGTAAACTGATATTTAGCGCACTAAACACGTGTGATATCCCATCCTATCTCCCAAGGATCTATTTTATTTCTTATAATATATTAATTAAAGATATTGAAGGGCCCCAGTCCGGTCGCCGAGGTTGAGACCAAGAATGCATCTTGTGAAACAGCTGCCATTCACTCATCGTACACTCAGGAGACACTGGTCAAACATCCTGAAACAGATTTCCATTTCTTCAGTGACACCGAAGTCACAAAGTAAGTCATGTCAAAGCATTCGATAGATTTTACACTGTTCTTGCAATCCTGCAAATTAATATTCTAATGCATTATCACCTTGTACAAAGTGCATCGATACTGGATATTATATTCCAGAAGTGAAGGGTTTCGGTCACTATTTAATCTATATTGGCTAATATAGACCTTATCGTATCCTCTTTAAAAGTTTAAAACCTCGTACTCCATACTTATACGATAAAGTGATTAACCACGTAGTTGTGACACTTGGTGTTTGTGATTGTAACGTTTCTCTTCTTTTTTTTTTTATTTTATCTGTAAAAGGAACCGGGATTCTAGGCCCTCCTCTCCCGTACAGTCGGACACAGAGTTCGAAATGCGTAAGATCACCCAAGAAGGCAAAGATATGGAGGACGACAAGGGTCATCAGCAAAGCTGGAGATGGGGCGAACTTCCAAGTCCACCACCGGAGTCTGCGCACGCGTCGCACAGAAACTCATTGAATTCGTCAGCAGCAACTGCTCAGCCTAACGATCGTTAGTAAAAAAAAAAATAAAATTAATATATCCAATACGTGGAAGAGAAATTCATGTTTAATCCTTTTGCTGTTAGCCAAAGTTGAACTTGAAACTCTCAGAGACGTATTTCGTTTTCCCGTTTATACATACACAAATTTCGCCTATCGTGCTTGACTATGAAGTTTCGAACCAGCTCGTCTTCCGATATCGGTCTCACGTAACACAGCAAAAGGTATTAAATCATTAACATTTCCAAAAAAAAGAAAATCCTGAAAAATTCTTTAACATTCTCTGTAAACTTTCTCACAAACTCGCTTAATTGTCAACTTCCACTAACCGCTGGTTAACTTGCTCTTTCACTGGTAGCTGAGGCACATCGTTCAATGCTCAGTGGTATGTTCTCCTTCATGAAGAAGACCTCACGCGTTAGACACAATCCGGAGTCCGAAGGGATTTACCTGAGCGATCTGAACGCCGACGAATTAGATCCCGAGGTCGCTGCTCTCTACTTCCCGTCATCCTACCGTGGACAGTCTGCCGTCAAAGGTATATATTTAGCTTTGGCATTTTGCTTGTCCGTTCAGACACACGCTTCTCTCTTGGACTCAGCGCTTCAGAAGCGTGTGCTGGCTTTTACTGTAAATGAAAACGCGTGTTTCTAAAAAAGAAAAAAGAAAAAAAAATGCTCGCTACATCTCCGGTCCTCTTCCTCATCCATAATTCTTATCAGTCATTATATCATTATGATCGTCCATGTCGCATTATCAGTAGTCAAACTCTTTGCTGTCGTTGATGATTCCTTGGAAACAGCTAAGGAAGGTCTGTACGGGTGACCTTGATTACGCGGTTCGACGATCAGCAGGTACACATCGCGCAATGATATTTCGTAAGTTCCTTTACGTGACACGCTCGATTAAATAATGGAAGATAAAAAAGAAATTAATGATCCGACCTTGTCTGTTATCAAGCGACGAAAAGTCGCGTCGAGCAACGGGTTCGCGCCTTTTATTTAAGACGCTTTAATGAAAACTGTATGAGAGGCATTAAGGTACGTAAAAACAATTCGATGTTGTGTCCGTTGTAGAAGGGAAGAGTTTGGATGAAGAAGATACTGAATCAGGAAATGGACCGAGCTTACCCCAAAGCCCGAACAGCGTGGAGGGTGCTATAGGCGGTCCAAAGTCACTAGACAGTGACTTCGAGGAGCCGAAACACTCCTTGTTCGAGAATCACGTCGACATAAGTCTTTCGTTATGCGGCGGATTGGATTCCGAGCACGGACCGTCCGAGGAGGCTTTTCATCAAAATTTACTCCACTTTGAGGACATTTGTACCGAGCCAAAGTTATACGAGAATCCAAATTTGGTGGTGAAAATAAATGGAAAATTTTATAACTGGGCAACGGCGTGTCCCATCGTCATGACCCTAACTGTATTCCAAAGGCATCTGCCCCAGAGTGCGGTAAACAATTTGTGTGCTCACTACATGTCCTTGCCAGTTCACGAGGACAAGAAACAGCAAAGCAACGGGAAGGCAGAAGGCGGTCGCAGCGGATACAGTTCCTGGTTCTTATGGCGGCGATCCACTCAGCCCTCGAAGAAGATCGAGGATGCTGCTCGAGGTACGTCGGATGATGGTAAAAATTATTTATCGCGCGTGGGAGGTTTTTTTTTTTAAATTTTATTAATTCCCCCTACATTCTTATTTACAGCCGACGAACCCGCGAATGACATTACCGAAGAGATCGTACAGATCAAGGAGTTGCACGTCGTTGACACGATCCCTGTTGAAACGTGAGTCATCGATCACTGTTTAATCCTTTGGCTTATAACCACGAGCGAGACTCGCGCTCTAAGGGATTTATGCTTATGAGCGAAAGCCAGGAGTCTGACTCGTGGTAAAGAATTTGTGCCCTAAGCGAAAACTACAGCTGAAACGGCACCGCGCGCAACCGAAATTTTTGTTTACTATGGCTCGCGCGATCGGCAGATAGCGTCTAGGCCTCAAGGGGTTAATCGATAGCGCTATCTTATGCGAACGGGTTCTTTATTCTGTTATCAATATCTTTACAGGGAGCCAAAGCTGAACGAAGAGGACGTCGTCGACACTCGGACCACGTTCGAGGTGGTGCAGCAGGACAGTCTGCCAAGTACTCCGGAGGAGACGATACTGGTGAAAAGCGAAAAGGAACGCGACAGGGAAGGCGAAGGTTACAGCGGAAGCGAAGACTCCGATAGCAATCAGAACGAGCCGCAAGGTGTCAAAATACCAATAGAAAGGCGACCTTACTACGAGCCCACTGAGAAGTATCGTAAGACACTTCGGCTCTCGTCGGCTCAAATCGTACGTCTTCGTTTTTATTAGATTTTCTCAAGGTCAAGCAAATTAAGATTAACATCGACACGCTTGGCTCCCTTCTTCCACAGGCTAGTCTCAATCTGAAGGAAGGCGCTAATCAGGTCGTCTTCAGTGTCACTACGGCTTATCAAGGCACCACGCGCTGCAAATGCCATATCTATCGATGGCGCTGGGACGACAAGATCGTCATATCCGATATCGACGGCACAATCACCAAGTCCGATGTCCTTGGTCACATCTTACCGATCGTCGGCAAGGATTGGGCGCAGTCCGGAGTTGCTCAGCTCTTCACCAAGATCAAGAACAACGGTTACAAGCTTTTGTATCTGTCCGCCAGAGCCATTGGTCAGGCTAGAGTAACTAGGGAATATTTAAAGAGTATCAAGCAGGACGATCTCTCTCTACCGGAAGGACCTTTACTCTTGAATCCTACGAGCTTGATTTCCGCCTTTCATCGTGAAGTCATCGAGAAGAAACCCGAGGAATTTAAGATCTCTTGTCTCAGCGATATTCAAGCTCTTTTCCCTCCTGATTCGAAACCGTTCTACGCGGGATATGGAAATCGCATTAACGTACGTAGACCCTTAATAGGTATCGGGAAAGATTTGCTTCTGCTCACGCTGCTGATATTCTTATTATCGTATTTCAGGACGTTTGGGCGTATCGGGCTGTAGGCATTCCCATAATGCGAATCTTCACTATCAATCATCGCGGCGAATTGAAGCACGAGCTCACTCAGACATTCCAATCCTCGTAAGTCCTCTCTTCAGTAATATTATATATCACGCAGATGTTTGTCGGATTGTAGTTTTACTTTTGATACTTAAGACTTCTATTTATCTTGACCCTGCGTCGTTTATTTTGAGCTTGAACGTATTTCTGGTTTTTTTTTTTTCTCTTTCTGTGACACGTAGCACATCGTACGAAAAATACAGCGTAGGCTAAACTGACGCGATTGGATTTTGCATGATCCTTAATTTTTTGTTCTTAATATTAATTTATTCTTTTACTCTTGTCCGGCCGTTATTTTTTTTACGCTATTCTTTAATCAGTGCTTGTGATTCTTTTTGTGGGTAATCGGCCGCGTTAATTATAAAGATTAAAAGGGTTTGTATTCAAGAATGGAGTAACGACCGAGTGGACAACAATGACTGCAAGAATTAAAGGTTTATCTAGGTTTTTTTGACGGGTCGGTTATTTCTGTGGTTACAGCTACACGTGTCAGAGCGGTATCGTCAATGAGTTGTTCCCGCCACTGTCAACATCGTACGTCTGCTGATTGCCGGCACAACCTGATTCAGTTTACACTGTTTTTTTTTTTTTTTCTTTGGCACGGAATTTAACATTTAATCCAATTTCATTGATCTCTCTGGTATTGTTATATCGACGCCAGTGAGTTTCGAATAGATAACAGTCTTAGGCTTCTTCGATCTTTGAACAATCGGAACGATCCCAACGAGACAGACTTACGTTTGACTGTTTTCTCCCACGGTTCGATTCTTTAACGCAGTTCGAACGGATTAATTGCTGCTGGTTTTACAGTGATATTTATTTATTTCTTTTTTTTTATTTACTTCTTAAGGCTCGCTCACGTAGAATACAGAGTTTTGTAGAATTATCGAATTTCTTTTATCTTGCCAATTACTGTACATACGTCAATTATTGTACATACTTTGCATTGTATTTGTGGGAAACAGTTCGATGCGCGTGCACATCGCTCTGACGTTATTTATTTTCTTTTTGTGCTATCATTTTTTTTTTTTTTTTTTTTATTTCATAACGTCGGTCTGTCTTGAGAGCCTTCGATGGCTCGAGAAGCAAAATTATCGAGTTTTCATTAATTATTGTACACTGATGAGGTATTTGGTTGTGCATCCTACATCCCTACCTATCTTCTTATGATTTATAGGGTAAGCACACGACTGTACGCAATTGCTTTTGAATGTTCTTTGAAATCGTTCATGCATTTTTTTAGTATAATTTTTTTTTTCTTTTTCTTTCTGTTATTAGTTTTACGTAGAATAGACATTTCCACGCGTGGCGTGTCTTACGATATCATTGCAGCATTAATTAACTCTGGCAGAAAGTTTCCCTGTCGACGAACTTCGTCGCCATTTTGACTTCGATTGTCCCGATGTCATCATCGATTTCTAATCATCTCTTTTAAATTTCAGCTTCAAGCGGCCTGATATGTACTGACATTTTTCTTTTGCTTGCTCTTACATCATATTAGCATCACGATGTCATCCTTAGTACTTTGCTCAATGCTTATTCGTTGATTGCGTCGTTGAATTACCGTACGCCATTTTCTTTCGATTATTTGATTTCGTTTCTTGTACAGATTCACTGTTGACTTTGATACCAGCGTGGCTGTAGCTTTACATAATTATTTTTCAATTTTAGCTACGACCCGAACGAAATCATCGTTGACATTTGGCAAAGATCCTCGCGGTCGTATATAATCGTTCGCACAGCCGAGGGCCTTTCTATTTCACAATGGGCCAACTTTGCCAAGAGACAGTTGACGAGTTTCTGGCGATAACGTCATCGTTAAATTTTGCTGGGAATGAAATGTTTTTTTTTTTTTTTCTTTCCTTCTCGGATTTATCATTTGCAGAAAAACACATAATCACGCTGTACGATTGACGTTTGTGATTTATTTGTTCAAACAGCTTGGTTGAACATTAGCATAACTTGTTATCGCGTAATCATCGTGCATCGAGATAGCAGCGAGATTTACATGAACATAGGTTAAGAATTTATCGTAAGAATGATCTGGAAGCATAAACTCATTTGTCATTAATACGCAAATTTTAATACGATTAACATAATTTCGTTAATAATTATTGCCGATCGTTACGATTGTCGTTTAATGTTTTTTCTTTTGTTTCTTTTCAGGTACTCGAACATGAGCTTCATTGTCGATCATCTGTTTCCGCCTTTGCGAGAAGACGCGGCCGACGAGTTTAGTAACTTTGCGTATTGGCGCGAACCCATACAGGAAATTCCAAAGTTATCGGCACTCTCGTTGGAGAGTCAGGGTACTCAGTAATCATAAGCCGAAAGCAAGGAGACGCTTCCTTTCTTCGCACCGGAGCAATAATAATTTGCTCACAACGTAACGAGAATGATTGTCCTACTTACAATCAGCTAACTTTTATACTCTATGTTATTGATCGTAGTGATCCTGGCTGGTGGGATGTTTCCCCAATGTACTTTATTATTAATTCATATCTCTTCGGTCTTCGAACAGATTTATTGTACAGACAGACACTGCGTACCTTCTCTTCGATGACAGACCTGTAATGTCACTTCCTTCGATGGACACTCATCGAAGGGAATTTGTTACTCAGAGAAATTGTCATTCGACTTGCCAATACATCTCTGTATGGATGCAGCGAAGACTTTTAAATTGGCAATTGTGCTTTTTCTTTTGGTGTTTACGTTAAAACACATTCCAAGACGGGTGATACGTATTAATTAAATTATTGTCTATTAGGTTACCGACGCTGGCTGTTCGTTTAGATTTTAGTTCCTATTATCATTGTCGCACCAGCCACAGTTCACGATGCGCGCCTAGCAGCTTAATTATAGCCTAGCAATTAGCTGCTCCGTGCCGAATAAAAATTAATCCGCTTATACGCAGAGTCTTAAGGATGTCGGGAGGCGCAGGATCCTTAATGGCGATCGCAATCGACTTGTCTTATCTCCGAGAATTAAGATCATAATTTTCTTCAATCACTTTGTTATAGAAACTCGCGCTAATATAAGTTGATCAGAATTTCTATCCGGTTATCGGTATGATCGATCCGGACTCACTGCGTTTGAGGATTTATGTAAAATCTATCATTTAAGATCTCCGTCTCTAGTAACTGTGACAATGTTGTACTGTTAGTTGTTTATAAAAAAAATCCTATTTAATTTTAGTCACTCTTCTACGCAGTGGGTCTTTGACATTTTTCTTTCGATACACCTCAAGTTCATCACTGTACAATTATCTCCATATCCATGTCACTCGAATGCCTGTTAATATTTATTTTTAGTTTCCTTCAAGATCTCTCTACGCTACTTGCCGCGAATATTTTATTTTCCATTATTGTAATACTTTAGTCAATTCAATTGACACTTTCGTGTATCACTTGTTAATATCGTCTCTCTTACTCTTAGTCGAAATTTTCAATGTCCTCTAAAGAATCGTGCCGACACGTCAGTCTTATCCGTTAAAATGTCACAAATGATTGATTATAGTTTTTCTTCGTTTTTCGTTCTCCAACGGTTTCCTAGTGAAACTACGAAATATCAACTTTGTCCTTCGATCAATACTCTAGAGCAACTGCTTTAAGAAGTTCCTAGATAATCGCCTTTGTAGATTGTCGCTATTGTTGTTTAATTGAGCGAAAATCGCGTATAATTATTAATATTTCAAAAGTACGTTGTTGCGCGTTACAATTTGACAAATATTAGGAAAAATGAAATTGAGAAACGGATGTCAATTCTGCATCAATCAATTTTATGTAACGATGCAGGAGACACGAGTCAAGTAGGACTGAGGAGAGTATTTGCCAATGTGAACCGCGAATATCTTTCCGATAAATTTCATGTAAATTTTTAATCGCGTTTCACGAGCAATGCGATTCTTCGATCCGGACATAATCGCAACATAAACTTTCCTCGGCGAACAAGGAGGAAAAAGTATGAGGGAGGAGAGAGGGATGGAAAAAAAAAAGAAAAAAGAAATTCTTACGACGTGTTAATTATAGCGAAGCTATTTTTTTAATTCGCCTAACCCGATATAATTTACCGAATCGGATAGCAAAAGCGTAGGAGGCGAAACACACGATAAGGTGGCTACGATGGATATTGAAAACGATTAAATGAAAAAAAAAAAAAAGAAAATAGCCAGGACTACTGTGTTTTTAACCAAAGAAAGTTTACGGGGAAAAAAAAAAAAACGTAACCGAGCTGTGCTTCTCTCGAATCGATCGATTCCTTAATTTTTATGTACAAGAAAAAGAGCTCGAAATAATTCTATGGCGATTGGTGAGCGCGACTGCTTTATTATTATATTTTTTTTTTTTTCTTGCGTCACCTTTCGTTACGCCTAGTTTTTCTTTTTCGAGCACAATTACGAATCGCGAATTAAAACGTACTGAACAAAGACGGTTCGATAGATTCGTACAGAAATTCTCATTGGATTTAGTCTACATTAGGGTTATTATTAATGCTGTTGTCGATTTTATTATTATTTCTATTATTATTATTATTATCATATTATTCTTATTATTTTGTAAACCGTGTATATAATACGAAACTAGTATGTTGTGTATAAGAATTTGTGTATAAAAAGAATATATATATACAGTTTATTTTTTAACGAGTCTCTTATCTTTTGTCGGCGCGCCGTTGCTCGCGTTATATTTATTGTTTAGTTGGCTCGATGCTTTAATTTTTTTGGATTTTATTTTTTCTTCTATTTATTTTACCTTTGAACTTATCTCAATGTACGCACGTTTTCCGCGTGCGTTACTTAATTTTACGTCGACTGCGTTTTCCGTAAGCGGACGACGAGAGAACGTAGAAAATATACCTGATACGAGCGTAATATTTATTTATCGTTGTCATAAATGTTTACGATTAATTGGACAGTTGTTTGCTAGACGCTTATATATAATTTAAGAATATACGACTGTAACGGAATCCATATTGTTTATGGCGAACTAAGGCGAAGGATGGACGTTAATATTTTTTTACAATCTATAGGTCCAGATGGGATGTTATTATTTATTTATGTCGTATTAAATTTATGTACTCAATATGTCTCGTGATTTTATATCAAATTGTAATTGTGTATCGGATTACCTTGTTCCTTATAATGTTCTGGAAGCTGGATTGTTCGGTTATTTTTTTTTTTTTCTTTGCGCAATCACGAGGAGAGATAATGCCAAATGGAATAAATCTGCTTGATAGTTTTATTAACGATACGATCGTGTTTAGACTCGCACATTGCATTTAGGCATACGGATCCTTTTGTTGCGTAATATCAAGAAGACGCGGATCAATCGGAACGAAGTACGATTGGCTTCCCTGATCTCTGAAATCGATGTCAGTTAAATCAATGTAATAACTGTGTGTCTCTTTGTAGTCTTTGCAGATTTTACGTAATAAAGATTAATTAATCGTCTCGTAATTACGAGAATTTTGGGACACTAATTTTTTTATCGTTTTAACGATCGATCGAATTCCTTTTGTGTCATTTATGCGCGTAAGAAACTTTTTTTGAATTTCGTAGTGAGTGACATTTTCTTTTATTCGAAGGATTAATTAGTGATTTTGTGCGGATTTTACGAGTGTGATTCTTTTTTTCTTAATTTTTGTACAGTGTTAATGGGGTGATCACGGTCAAGGACAAGGTTTTTTTTTTTTAAATCAGTATCAGTGCCATTTTTATTTGTGACTGAGACCGGGTGGGAATTTTGGATTCCTTATGACTCTTCGTGCAACGATGTCTCGCTTGGCCAGCGGGATTTGCACTGAAATAATTGAAATTCCAGGTAAAGTGGATTGGACTGTGTAAGAAGGAATTAGTGAAATTCCATTGTAAATACTTTGGAGGCCAAGCTGCGAGCTTTCTTTCTTGCGGAGTTGTCATTTTCTGACGTATCCCAGGAATCTATGGAAGTCGCACTTCTTCCTCGCTTTGATTCCGACTCCAATGGTACTTTGCGACATTCCTTTATATACTGACAACATCTGACGTCGCGGAGCCAGTAGTATGTACCCTGGGGTAATAAGTATTTTCGAGTTTATCGGGAAATTAAATCGAATTTAGTTGTGGATACTGGGACTCGGACTTGTTGGTAACGTTAAAATATTTGAAAGTATTTTTTTTTAAATGTTTTTACTTACACACGTTATTCCTATTATCCAAAATAAAACGAATGCTAATCCTAGAGCCATGGTTGAAATTTTTTAGTTTGAATGATTTGGAAAGTTTTTGATGACTGAAAATTTTCTGTTTACTGACGTTTTCTTACTGTTGGTTCTGAATATTCAGCTTTTTTTTACGTTTTCATTTGTTAGTTTTGTGCCGTGCATTTAGTTGCTTTGAATGACATTGAGGAGAAACTGCTAAGTGGGGTTGATATCCAGATTCAATAGGGAATATTAATTTAAAGCTTGACTGCTGATTAAATTTATATACAATTTTATTAAAAAGGCTTAACGGTACACTATATTGTGTTAGGTTTCTTCTGTATCTTGGGTTTCCATGTCCTCCTCATTCTCTTTTGTACTGTCGCTAGATAATAGATCGCTATATCCATGCTTTTTGGAATATACACCCAACGGTGTTAGTTTAAAGGTAGCTAGAGGTCTGCCAAGAAGTTTCTGCAAGAAATGTGATTTGTTCGATAGATCAATAAAACAATCAGAAATATATGTTAAATCAATCAAAGTATCGATGCTCACTAGTATTCTGGCTTGTTCCGGAGTAAGTGTCTGACCCTTTTTGCACACTTCAAAATCTTTAATTAACGTGACTACACCCTTTTGTAAAGCAGTTGGCATTCCTAACTGTCTTAGATGTGGTTCTATACTATGTGGAAAATCAGACATAGGCCCTTCTTGAAGAACGACAGTTTCTGTAGTAATGAAACCGGAACGGGCATATTCTTCTTCACCGTACTCCTCCATCCAACTGAGCACCTAATTAAATAATTATATTGATATGGTGAAAACTGATATGATAAAATATATTTTGTATTATAGTTTGATAATACCTTCTTCTTAGGTCTGTTTGTGAACAATAGTCCGCACTGTCCCCTAAGTGCCTTAGCAAGCTCGTGAGAACCATCCGCAGCTTCATCCTCTGGCGATTTTCCCAAAGCCAATCCCATTACTTTGTTTTTGCCAAAAAAGAATCTACTGTCTTTCCATTCTCCTCTCAAGTTTTTTAATTTGTTGTTCCGCATGTTTTGCACAGAAAATAAGAATATACGACTGTACTGATCCACGCATTTTCTGATATCCTCAACTATTTGTTGTTTCAACACCAAACCCTTTTTACTGGTTTTGGTAAGTGATACTGCAAAGAAGTATAAATATAATTAATAAGCGACCTAGTAATTGCTGTTTATAGGTTAGCTGAAGATATGTACAAACACAAATATACACTCTTACGAAAATTTCTACAGAAAAACTTAAACACTCACTTTTCTTATCTCTTTTTGATTTCGGCATTTTGCTACCAAAATCACGTTAAACTTTTCAAATAACTTCTAAATGCCGTATCGTACAGTGACAACCATGTGCTCCACCGCGTTACAAAAAAACAAAGATGGCTCTTTCCGGGCTGCGTTCACAGCCAGTTTTCAAAACCAATTCTAAAATATACGTATTGCCTACAAAATCGCAAAAATAATAACGAAAAACAATAAGCTCTTTATAATATTAATTCCTACAGTTTCAATATAAAATTAATATTCAGTACCATTCATGATTGATATACTTTACTCAGAGTTACGTATAAAATCCTTCTACAAAATCATTTCGTGCTCGACAAAAAATATAATACGATAATTAATAACATAATTTATCTTTAAAAATTCTCATAAATCGTTTACAATGCAATCCAGAGACTCGAGCGCCTATTAATACAGCATATAAAAGAGTCTCGAGAAAATTCGGTAAATTCAAAAGGCCGGAATTGAAAAAGTGAACGCAGACCAAGATGGCATCTTCCGCTGATCGCGGCAGTGCACTCTGTGAGATCGTAGTGGACGGGAGCCGTTGAAATTTGCTGAAGCCTCGATTTTCCAGGCCGCTTTCTGCACTCAAAAGGTGAGTCACTGTTCCAAAAGTACATCAATGAGTCCGTGCGGGTTAGGAAAAATTGTGATGGCCCAAAGAACTCGAATTTTCTTCAAAATATGCGAAGTGTGCCGAGACGTGTGAACCCCGTAGTCGACCAGTCCGCCGATCGTACGTCTAAACGCGGCGAAAATCAACGTTAACTTAAACGAACCGCAAGCACTCGGACTCGCGTAACATATTTATAACATTCTCCGGGCCTGCTGTCAGCCCTTGCGTCTGGCGTTCATAGAATTTTCCTCATCTCAAAATCATTTTTGGCAGCGATCACTTCCCGCAAACCCTCTGAAGGCAGCCGCTTTGCGAATGACGCACGCGACGCGCGAGAGGCGGAGAGGAGTGTCCCGAGTGAACGGGCGCCATATTGCTGTCTGGCCGGCGAAAAATTTTCGATTTTCTTTCATGAAAATTAACCTGCCAACGTAACTAGACGCGTGACAGTTCTTGGCCAAGCTAAAGACGCTCCTGTCACGTACCACCTATGCTAATTACCTTACCACCCTGACGTAAAGTTATCTCATGGCGCATCACCGATTTTTACAAATATTTAGCTCCTTATATGGCCAGGAGAAATCGGAGATCGTACCGAACCTTCCCGAATTTTCTTCAACCGCGTAGTTACGTCAAATAAATCGAGTTGTTTAGAAACTTCAATTAATTAATTTTCTTATAAAGTCCGAATACGTACTTCAGGCACGCCCTTTGGCAACCAGCACGACCGGCGGCGGGTACAAGTTTGATTGACGTTTCTGTCAACAGTTTTAATATTCCAATCGGATATTTTTCGAACTTACATTTATATACGCGATCACGTAATATCTCTTACAGAATTACTAACCATTAAATGTCCAACAAATTCTTATTCATTTTACCTCCTGACTCGTTTCAAACGAGGAGAAAGATTCTTACGAGAAAAAAAAAAATGTCGTTACGAGTAAATTGATCGTCCTCGAGCAATGCACTGCGAGAAAATAAGACGTTTAATCGAGTTGGCATCCTATACGTACTACGTATGTACGTAATAGCGGTAATCAGGTGCGAAGATAAGAATGACTTTAATAACAGATTTAAGTATAGCGTAATATTATGGCAATGGTAGAGGATCCTTAGAAATCGTAGTGGCTGTGACGACGACGATGTTCAGGACGGACTCTGGCGGTTCTCATTTCTCAAGGCCGACACTCAACCGTTCGTGTATTTGCGTAGCAGCCGAAGGCCTTGTCATAAGACTGCATTCTTCTGTCCCACGCTAATTATGCGATCGCCATTCATTTTTCTTCCTTTACGCACGTGAACATGACCGTGCGTAACCCCGAGTCTTTACAAAAAAGGAGCCAGTCAGGAATTCGGCAGGATATCTTTAACCTAACCTAATCTAGCTTCATGTTCTACCATAGTGACGGTTATACTAGTCAAAAACGGTAAGATCGACCAATCGCTCTATATATATATACATATATATATAGGTCTCATATATGTACATATATATAAGCATACATACATATATGTATATATAGCTCTCTAAAATCAATTTACCAATATTCAATATCATTACAGTACTAATTTTCCTAATGTACAGTAATAATTTTCATACGTGTAACCACCGAGTGCTTACAGTTTTCAATGAACTACAGAGTGACGCATAAGTGTTAGAAGGTGATCGACAGGTCGTGACTATGCGAAAAAGAAGGAAGGAACTTAAAACGAAATAAAGAGTCGTTTAAATCGTTGGAATTCTGTATATATCTATATACACGTGTTAATTATCACAGGATGAAAGGTATGCTTTACATCTGGCGTCTGCAAGTGCAATTCTCATGAAATCGAATTGTTCGTGTCGCGAATTGCGCACGCCGGCCGGGGTCTTACGGTTTTACGCTCTGACGGTTCGATCGATGCTGGCGCCAAACGTACGTAGAAGGGCCGGACCCGCTACGACGACAGCAGCCGCTTTCTTTCTCATCCCCCTTTCGTTCTCTTCTAATTTCTCCTTTATATGTTTTCTTCGTTATTTCGATTCTCTTGATTCTCGAATTTTTATTCACCTTATCTTCCTTTTATCTTACTTGCGCCGCTCTCGTTTCTCACCGTCCTTATTCGTGACTCCAGACTTTTTTTTAGGTTAAAGTCGTAAATGGAAAAAACCCGAAGGACACTGCTCACATATAATTACTCAATTTCCGGATGTTGCTTGTGTACCTTGGGGGATACCGTGACGTGGATTTATTTTTGTGTTATCAGCAGCCAATCCTATTCCTTATCATCGAACTGTTTTCACGATACTTTATTGTAACGCTACGGCGTCATTTTAACGAATTTTTATTGCCTACCTTTTTCTTTTTTTAAAGAATTTAACGTGGTTATCTTGGACAGTCGACGTTTTAATTAAGGCGGTATATTCATTAACGACGACACGGATTTATTTGTGGCTGGAAATCTTTAGTCGTCGTCCGAAAACTCGATTCCAAAGACTTCTTCGAATTCTTTTCGATTATACGGTAGCCATATTGACTTTCTTAAGTTCGATTTTTGACTTCGGCAGTTATAGTATACAAAATGGCGACTGTACGCTCGCGTCACTCGTCCTTCGGTGAATATGAAATTTCGAAATTTTCAAGAGATACTTACACACGCGTGTCCGTTTTAATTAACTTGGAGAATTCTCCGATGGAAAATGGCGGCATTCTCGAACAGGTCGCCGTCGCTTCTCTCTTTGTCCTTGACGCGGCCGCAACCGGACGAAACAAAAGGAGTCGCTATCAAGGCGCTTCCTATGAATCCGACTTGAGGTATATGCTCTGCCAGAGGGAGTAAGTCCTGTTTTCAACGAGAGAATCGTGAGTGCGTTCAATTTCACATATATTTAACTGCGTGGCACTACGTCATTGTGAGAATCAATTTTTTTTTTCTCCTTTTTCCTTTATATACATGTATATTATGAGAATTTCATAAATCACTCGGGCGTCTCTCATGCGAATAACTCGTCGCTTTTCGATTGAGCGATTCTCACGAATCTCCGTGTATTATCCCTCGGATTTTTTTTTCATTCAGCCCTTCCCCTTTTTTAGCTACCGTTTATTCAAGTTCCATTTTAACGCGCTGCCACGTCGCTCGCACGACTAAACGCGACACAATTTTTCAACTCCGGTATCCTCGCAGTGTTATTACCTGCATTCGTGTTCGGCAAGGAGATGATTTTTGCCTAGACGATTCCCTGGTATTATCGTGTCCCTTATGGAACCACATAACCTTGAAATTGAAATCAGTGAAGGGTACGTGAGAGATATGGGTTATGTAAATTACGAAACAGATTTATATCAGTTATATAATACTTTTTTACCGACTACGAAGGACAGTGATAAGAACAAGATGGCGTCTTTTTCCCCGAAATACATAAATCTAGGTCAAACGTCTTTGAAGTAATTTTTTTTCTTGCTATCAACACCAAGCCCTAATTGCTCCTCGCGGAGACAACGAGTGAGAGAGAAAATAGGAAAAATAGGTATTAAGGATTGTTCATGGGGGATTTTCGGAAGCTGCGCGACGGGTCGGCGTAAATACATTAGCTGCTGATTGCAAATTCATGAAATTTCGCGGAGATGAGAACCCTTCTTAATTGTTGCTCAACTTCATTTCGTCTTTAAGAACTTGTTTGGGATGAACATTTTAATAAGACTCATTTTCATTGTCAGGTATCTCCTCCACCCCCTTTTCCCCTCCACATAACAAAATTGTACGGAATGACGTATTTTTCGTTTTTTTTTTGTTCTCGTACTACTTCGAAATCTCAGAATTCCTACAGCTCAGGCTGATCTTACATCGTGTAAGTTGGGCTCGTTAATCTTGATTGTGAATTAGTTCCGTTAATTAGCGTTATTAAGTCAGTGACTGTTAGGGGAAAAAATACATATTGAGATTCGTTATGCGACGTGATTTTTCGACTTTCGGTCACAAGGCGATTTCAGCTACCGATTTGGAATACGTTTTCGATTTCCGGTTCCCTTCGAGTCGCCATCCTGATCAGAAGCTACGCTCCCGGATTGATTCGCACAATTACGCCGACGCTCGGAAAGATTTGTTATTGTTGAGTCGAGGTCCAGATTCTCTAATCTGCCGTGGAAGAGACAGTCTCGACGTACCGAGTTGCCCGGCAGAGGAGCGGAGGACCCGCCGACGGAGACGTCTCCCCAGACCGGTAGAGGTTGGATGAGATACCGGCCCGCCCCGCTAGAGGGAGGCAGAGGCCTGTAGAGCGGGCGGAGATAGAGTTTGGGTACGGTTAAGGACAGAGGGGAATCCCCGTAGCCTGAGTTAATGATGAGGTGCCCGATGCTCTAGGGAAGCGACCCGTTGGAGGATCTTCAAGAGTCACGTACCGATTCGTTAAGGAACGCTCTTGATTTAGTTTATAGGGACGACTCCAGGGAAAGAATAAGTGTTATTGGCTGTAAGAATCTCGACCGATCAGAATTAGTTTTCGAATTTGACTATTGTCACTAGACTGCTTCAAAGCAGAATCTGTCTTGGGACACCTGATCGGAATGACTCGCGCTCCCGGGCCTATTCATAATTTTTCTAGCTGCGTTTCCTATACTACATAGAAAGTTCTCTCTTTTATGGTTCTCGCCAATATATAGATCCTATAGATTTTCTGCGTTTTTCGAAAATCCTGCGTTGTGCTATAGCGCAGTGCCCACCCGACTGTCTTCTGGATGCAGATCTTGATCTTCGCAGATCAGCTGAACCAGCTTCGACGAGGATCCCCAACTTATTTATCGGTGAAGGGATTTCGATTTTATAGATCCGGTTCGGTCTGTTACGTTCTCGATCAATTGCTACCTGTTTCCGGTACTATTTACCTGATGCCTCATCCGAGCCTTTCTACCTGGACCTAGCAGCCTGAGCGGTCGCGCATTTCCGTAACCGTTCACTTCCGTTCGTGCATCCAGTTACGTTTGCTGATTTCACGCGACCCTAAAGATCAGCACTTCCGGTTGCGTTTCCCGATTTTACGCGTCCCAAAAATCGACTGGATCGGTTAAGCGACCGTCTCCTCCGATAGGTTCCGTCAGAGCTAAAGTTTCAGCGGAATCGAGACCTGGTCCACCTCAAATCCCAGGTCGTACCGGCTCGTTAGTTCCCGATGAAAGAAGAATTGGCTGGCGCCCGCCTGGCACGCGGATTTATGAGACGAAGCGTAGTCGGCCAAAGGTGACGTAGGTTAGTTCTCGGATTTTCGTTATCAGACTCGAGATAAGAAAATACGTTACAATTGATACTCGCGTATTTCCGCAGTTTGCCATGTTATTTTTTATGAACATTCTTTTTTTGTACTTGGTCGGAGGCTCATGCGGACCTGGTCGGTCTAGGTTTCCTCTTGCAAGATCAGGCTGTCCCACTTCTCGTTTTGTTGCGCAGGTAGAAATAATGATTATTATTCGCAACGAGGACGTTGGGAATTAGAGGAAAGAGTCTTTACGGTCTCTTCCTCATTTTTCTCAACGTCAATTCTTCTTCTGCAAGGTGATACCGGATAACGGTTATCGTCCCTGGACGCTCAATGCAAAGTGCGCAAAGCAGATGGAAATTTATGTGAACTAGGGACTTTGTTATTCCGGCGGCAAACCTCGGCGTAAATATCACGAGAAGTCGAACGTCTTTCGACTACCTACGACAGACGTTGTGTGACTTCATTTTGACGTCCTTGTGACGTGGGCAACGTCGAAAGGGAACTTTCGTCAAACCTATTTTATACTTTTAAAGTCGCTGCTCTTTATCGGGACACGGCCTTAAACCTCGGACGAATTTTTTTATTCTCTCGCTCCACTACCTTAGCGATTCTGTGGACGCTGAGAGAAAGAAAAGAAAAATTTTGCAAATTGGACCCATTCAAAATTTTAGACTCGCAACTGCTCAATTTCACTTTACAAGCAGACTGCAGCCTATTCTACACTGTAAAGTGCGCTTGAAGTACTCGACTTTTTCTGTGTGAAAAAAAATTTTTTTTTTTGGTAGAAAATTCTTCTTTTTTTCCCCCTTTAATTTCTCTATCGCTTTCCTTTCACGGTTTCTCATTTTCTTTCAAACAATTTATTTCCGGCTACCATTTCCTTGTATTTCTCAATTGGCTTGTGAGTCACAGCCTGCCACCGTCGTGAAACCCAAATGGAACACGTCATTGGACATTCACGAACGTGTTACTACACTCTCTCCTGGGATGCTCGACTTTCATGATGGTTTAAAGTTTCCTCCCCTCCCCGTTTTGACGTCGGCTTTGGCAGAAAAGACAAATTTGCAAAAAATCGCTACACTCTCTTCCCGGTGAATTATTCTTGCTGAGTGTTGCTGTTGACGAATCATTTTTTTTTCCCGTCATTACGTGTCTGTATCTGTATGTTATAATTTTTCGTCGGTTATTCGATACGACGAACCGTGATCGAACGAAATGTTTACTAATCATATCAGAAATATGGAAACTCGTAGGTCGACAGTCTACGTCGTAGGGTACAGGGTAATTTATATGTTTGTCTTTTGATATCAGCCATTTCTGGATATCACGTAAGCGCCGAAGTCGGTGATTAAAATTGTTAAAATGTATTTTAAAATTGAAATTCAAGTCCAGCATAAAATCATTACCGTATCGTACTTAGGATTTTTTTTTTCAAGTTAAGTACGATAATTTTGTTTGCCGTTTTCGAGAAATTTTTTAAACTTTTTTTTTTTAAGTTTGTCCACTTTTTTCAATCAAATTACAGAACACGTGCCATTGCGAACTCATGCGTGTGAACATTTTCCCAACGAACATGTCGCGACTCTGTGTTAGTTAGTGAGCTTGACATCAGAAGCTATTCCAAGCTGGTGACGCACTAAGCCATACCTAAACGTTTATGTACCTATGCGCCACATGCTGCTAAGAGTATGTGGCGTACACATTTTTTCAATAGAAAAAAAATAGAGAATCTTTACGTGTAGTAGTCGCGGCGAGTTGAACTGAAAGGAAAAAAAAATGCACTCAATACTCGTAGGACCGTGTCGGGTAAATAGAAAAAACGAAAATAACATTTAAATTCACCGTTTCAATTTTGAGTATCTCACACGATACTTCTAGCGTTCAAAAATGTATTTCGAAACGTTGATCGGTAGGTTTTGAATCTCGTTCGAACGAGCTTCACGTTTCTGCCGCCAGGCGGACACCGAAACGGCCGTTATCGCGTCTACCGGAGTATCGTACCTCTTGGGTTGTGCGTAAAGTGACAGGTGGTGGAGAATAATAATAACTCGCAACCCCCTCAGGGTAAATGTGAATCAAGTAACGTCTCTGCACTATTCACTGACTGTTGGCCTTCGAGATATCAGCATTCTTTAGTCTTCGTGCTAACTCCGAGCTGACTCTCGACGCTACGTAGACTGAACCGCGATAACCTCAAAATTCATCCGTGTTTCTCAATTTCTCGTGTGATTTAACGTCTGGACTCTTCAGCTACGTTACTGCTAATTTTCTGCACTTTAGTGTTTTCGTCTAGTCATCCGTCTCTGCCTTTTCTTTCGACAATTCAATCATTCTTATACACGTCCTTGTCACGCTGAGATTTTCCAAAGCTCCGCATATCCCATCACGAGATCAGCGACATCTTTTGCTTTTCTACCAAACTGTTTTCACACTTTTCGTATCCTCCAGCGCGAAACTTACGCCAATATAAAGTGTCAGTGGTATTGCGTGATAAAGAAAAATATCTAAAAAGCTTAATCACAACTCGTAAAAATTTACATAAAATACTCCTCAATTCTCTCGAAACTTCGTTGACCCAGAACGATCTTCCTCTGGTTCGGAAACTCCAAGGAAATTACACAGGTAAGGACTCTCTCTAGTTTAACCTATAAATCTTCTCTGCGGAAGCTACGCAAAGGGTGTACGCAGTGCGCATGCGCAGACACAAAATCGTCCTACGATATAAATGAGTTCGAACTGTCAAAAGGAAATAAAATAACCATAATCGACCTCCTTCACACCTATCAGTAGCTTCATTTACACGACCAACAACCCTTGTAAAATTAAGTGTACCCTATATATATATATATACATACACGTACAAACGCGTCTACAATGCCACCTGTAGCACGTACGCCCTAGCACAAAGCGTTCGAGTACTTTTAACACTCCCCGTCCATATCCATAGTGTTATGTAGCGAGGGATATGAAAACCAGCCTTCAGTTCGTTCTCAACCCCCTCGTATACTCGACGAACAAAGAAACAATGTCGCAACGGCTTTCCGTGGCTTCAACCTTCCCCTCCCGGGACTAACGAGAATTCCTCGAAGACGAAACGCCTCCTCGAAATAGTAAAGAAAAACGTTAAGACTATAGCGTCTCGACTCGGAGTCTCGTACATGAGCGTCTGGTACATAACCTCAATCTGTATTATACAGGGTTACGTAGGAGGGAAGGGTAGAGTCCTTCAAAAGCCCAGTACACAAGTACCGAGCAATAACGTAAATTGACGATCGATCCTTAAAACAATTTAGTGTATCGTACGTCTATGAATATTTATTTTACTTTTAATCCTTTGTATCATTTGTTAACTTCGTTATCGTTACGCAACTCGTATTTTATGTACCGAGTACGTATTTAAAATCCATTACTCTCTTTGTGTACATACGACGTTAAATGTATTATATATCTATCTCTCTCTCTCTCCTTTATATCTCCAGTGGTCTAGTACGGATACTATATACGTATATAAAGACTGTTTTATCGGTATATGTATATATAATATTGATTTATATGCCTCCCTGGCTACCATAGCTCCTGACATCCCCGGCCGTTTTTGCCTCGGCCCTGTCTGCCTCACTTCAACCAACCTGGGTACCCTTGTAGTTTTGTTCAGGACGCCATTGCGATTTTTAAATTCTAGAGTGTTCAGGCTCATTGCGTGGGTACAAATGGGCTAAGGGCGAGAGTGAGTTTTTTTTTTGTTTTGGTGAAATTCTATATATTTTTTTTTTTCTTTTTTTTTGTTGGTATACTTCGTTCGTTACCGATGCCGTCGGGTTCTCGACGAGGCTGGAAAATTTCGGAACGCATTTTAACGGAGGAAAACTTATCCTCCTGCGTTTTACACGGGAGAGACGCTCTCGTACGTGACTCTCTTGCTCTCGGGACGACGGCAACGCGATTCTCGAAATAGAATATCGAACGGGAGACTGCAGTCACTCGAGTGGCATTCTCGCCGAATGGAAATGCCGGTATTACGACCTAGTGCCAATTAAAAAAATATTTTATAGTATCGACAACGTCGCGCAGTACACAGAGCGCGAATTACTTTTGCTCGATATCTTAATTCAGGTGATTCTTTTTTTTTTTACTACTATCAGCTGACTGACAGATTACTTTATATACGGACCGATGTCGTCTTTTAATGAAAATTATCGTTGTCGCTGATAACGGGCTTTGATAATTGCGTAACTCCGTTGGCCCTATTATCGCGCGGCGCAGGTTATGCGCTACGTAAGTTTTAATGTGTTCGCAAACAAATCTTTTATTGACTCGTCGTATCCGCGCGAATCGTGACGATTCTTCGTCGCGCTTCGAGGACGTTGAACTTCGGCCCTGTGGAAAATTCTACCAATTGTCGGTCTCTTGGGGGTTCTTTTTTTTTTTTGGTTAGGCTCCTTTTGGTTTTAGACTCTGATGAAATTACAGAGGAATATGGTGCGTTATCGCGGTGCAGGAAGTGGGGCCTGCATGCGACGGTCCTGACACACGCGAACCCAACGGACACCAATATTGATCTAGTTATTACTAACCTAGTGTACAGTCAGAGGGGCTGGGGATTTTTTTTTTTTCTTATTGTTTTTGTCAATCGAGGTTGGACAGTCTGACGGGCGGTTAGGTAACTTGGCGGAATGTGGAAATATTGTTTACGATTTTTTTTCTTCTTTACCGACGGACCGATTGGATTCGAATGTCATTAATTGGGATGGTTTTTATTTTAATTTTGCGGGGGCAAAATTCGTAATTGATTGATAGTAATTAGATCTTATTTTTGATATCATCCCTTCGTGTACCTTTTTTTTCTGTCTGCTATTTCAGTTGTGATCTTTGTTCTTGGTGTAAGGGACTGTGATTTTTACTTAAATGTCACTGATGAAATTCGATTTGGAGCGAACTATATTAATTTCTGTTTTTTTTTTTATTTGTTTTAGGTAAAATTCAACATTTGGGAAATCTTGCTGGAAATTTGAATTTAACGGCCGGAGATTGGTTCGTAAAAAAAGGAATACTTTCTTTTTGTCTTTCTCTGTCTCTGCCCGTCTTCGGGTGTATCTTGTAGATGATACGGGAGATTGTCAAAACGGGTTTCCGGTTACGTAATAGACTGGCAGTACGCTTGTATACTTATATAGAGATTATTAATGTTATATGAATTTCTGGAATTCTATTAGCTGAAATATTTTGATTGATTGATTTTTATATGATGGACATATTATATATATACCAGTATCAGTCTGATCGATCTTTGATTAATTGAATTCCTACCCAGGTGCCTGTCAATGTTAACCATTAAAAAATAATAGTGCTGAAGGAACGTCGTTGGCTGAATTCACTATAATTAATTACAGGTACTTGGACCGTGATAATTAGTATCGATCAATTTTTTTAGATTTGATTTTAAAAAAATATTTAATCGCTTTTATGGTCTTTTTCATTGCGCGCCTACTGGTCAATTCGGCGCGCACTGGTACTGCAACGCGTAATCGAACTTCGATAGAAAATGATCGATAACACGCTGGCCAATCTGGCGAAAATAAAACTGGCTCGTAATTAAGCGTTTATACTTGTGTTATCCTTCTGCTCGCATGGTAACGCAAATTTGTCGCGATCTTCTTTATCGACCCCTCAGCCGATAATCCTGTCCAGCTTAATAACCAGCGTAAACCATTAACGAACCTGGACTTGCTATTTCGCTGTTGGTAGCACTTGGACGACAATGTCGCTCACATCTGAACGGACATTCACGGTTGATCTGAGTCCTCCATAGAAACTCGCCTTTAGGCTTCCTTAATTGAGAAGGGAGGAAGGGACATTCGGCTGGCGTATTAATTAGCTGCGATCAAACAAGAAAAATTTATTTGCCGTATTTAATGAAAATCGAACAGGCGTGAAAATCCTTAATGACACTTGTACGGAGAGAATTAATAATTCAGTTTGACAATTTGATTCGAAATCAATTTTGATTAGCATTGAAATTACAAAACTTTTTTTTTTCGAAAATAATGGAAATTTCAGGCAAAGGGGATTATAATTGCACAGTACCCTTTGACCCGTGTTAAAGACCTCAGATTATATTCACAGTCCCTTAAATGGACCCTTGAAATATTCTTGATGGAACTGCGGATAATGATATTCATTGATAATTATTGATTAATAAGTTTAACAAATGAATAATAAATTAAAGAGGCGAATGAATGCTTTATTAGGGATAGGCACTTGGTGGTATTCCGTTGAAGATTTTTGTATGCTGAATTTTTTTGGTTACGGGTAATTTTGAGTTTAGGTTCGATAGGAATTAAAAAAAAAAATTTTTTTACCATCCTTCAAGACACCAATGAACCAAATGGCTATTCGATTACTTTATTTGGACATGTGCACGGGGTAGGAAGTACTCGAGAAAAATGGTGGAAAACGGGCGGGTCGGTTGCAGGGGCTGCGCGCGCATCCGCAGATCAATATTTCATTTCAGCCTTGCCAACCCCCCCACGGCCTCCCCCCATCCTTCATCCAACTTCAATCCTGTTCCTTGGTATCAACTGTCCTTCTCTCACTTGTTTCCTAGAGCATTCTTCTTCTCGCTCACTCCTTCACCTGCCATTGTATCTCCGCATAATGGCCTCTCACTCGCTCCCGTACAGCATCCCTTTTTGGTCCTTCAGGAACCCCCTTTTCCCTCATTAGCGTATCCTGCGAGATAAAATAGGTCCTGTGGGCTTACTGGGACCCTCTTCTTTCTTTATTTCAAGTTGAAAAAAAAAAAAAATTCGCACCCTACCTATTCCGAGCTTGCTGCCTGGAGGCACTGAAAGGCAGCAGTTAGCAATAAATAGGAATTTTGATTTTCGGTCCTCTTCACCTGAAAACAATAAGAGTACAGTGAATGCTGAATGATGTAATTTGAATTTCGAATTTGCCCTTTTTTATTAATGGTTGTTTTTATCGGTGGGTCAGCAACGAAATTTTATGTGCTCCAGGTCGGACGGTTACCAATTTTAATGTTCAGAGTGGACCTGTGACCTCCCGTGACCTGGATGACTTTGTCAGCATCCATCGACCCGCTCGAACTTCTTTGCCACCTTCGTTCTGAAGGCAATTACCCTAACTGCGCAGATTCTATGAAAAGCAGAGCTTGCGGTTGAGCGATGCTTGGTTTTCCTCTCTGGGAGCTTTTTTTTTTTTTTGTTCAGACCCAAGCGAGTCCGGAAATATTCATGGGAAAGAAGTTCCTAAGGACCTTTGGTTGACGTTCAATGAGACCTCAGGTTCCGTGGATGAAAGTCGAGACTGCGTGGGCTGAACGAGAACACTCTAGCTATTACACCAGACTGGCTGGCAATGCCAACCAAACCACTTGAAATGTCACTCAGAGCCACCACGTGTGATCGATTTCTTTAATATTTTTCCATGGGGAAAAAAAATCTGAATGAGTCCGCACGGTTGGTAACGTTTTCACTTGATTTTACATTTAGATTTCATTGTCAAGACAATTTTTTGAAAAAAATCTCGTTAAATACGTCAAATTGTCCCTGCGGCACTGATACCGAAAATCCATCGTGGTTCCTTTAAGATTTCAAAAGTTTCTGATTCACGTCCAAATAAATCAACCAGCCCAATTTCAAGATCCGAAGGGTTTCGAAAGGGCCCTAATGCTCGTTAGAGACACAAAGAGAATTTAGAACCCCTGGAAATTACTTAAATCCGGCCCTGCCGTCTTTTGAATCAAAGATAGGACGACGACGAGTGAATGATAAAAAAATATCCTGCGTCTGCAACCAAAAAGATCCTCCAAAGGGATATTCCTTGTGCTTTGACGGTATCTTCAATCTCTTTGGCAAACGTGATTTCTCGTTACGTGACTACCAGCTTGTCCTGCCAGTTTCCGTAGTAGCTGCTTTTCCGTCCCTGGGTACCCGCGACCTTAAAATTTATCCAGTGTTACCCTTTTTATATTTTTTTTTTCCAAAAAAAAAATGCATCTCCAACAAACTAGTACTTACGTAGAACAGCCTCGGTCAACTCACCCAGAGTTACAATTTCAAATATTCGCGCCCTTTGATCGATAGCGTCCATTTTAAAATTCCTTTGACAATTCGCTCACTTTCCTCATTGACAAACAAAATCAACTCAACGGGGACGCCAGTACTTTCCTCCGTTCAGTCCTCGTATCCCCCTTGTTCCCTCAAGGGCCTCCCTTTATTTTCTTCTTCAGCCTACCAAGTGCACTTTTAACTCGAAGTGCATCAAGCCATTGCACATGCATTATCCTAATAATCATCCGCCAGTCTTTGAAGTGTGTGTATATATATATATATATATATATATATATATATATATATATATTCCATATATAAAAATAATAAGAAACGTCTACTTCGAGGTTTATGTATCTCTTAAATAACTTTTGTCATTTCACCTCAACCTTCTTCATAAACATTGCGCACTTTCACCGACATGGTCTCCTCTAACAGAAATTCATCCATCTTCATTTTTTTTGGAGACTTTGGTCGAACCTCCATGACCCATAATTTGTCCTGGTTGTTGTAGCCCAGCTGGGCGACCGACTGCAATTCAAATATCAAGAAAAACGTTAATGCGATTGGACACACACGTTTCCCATAGGTCATAGAACAATAGTCACGTAGAAATAATCTTGTCTCAATTAACCACTTGAAATATAACAAACTTACGAAATAGATAAAAATCATTCGTGATTTCCGACTGTAACGGCGAACGTTTTAATTTCGTAGCGTCGCCCGTCGGATACCTTTTCTCCAGGACAAGACTTCTCGATAATAGCTACGACGTCACTGTGTCCGGTCAGCGACACGTTAATTGTTCCCAAAGTATCTCGCTACCTTATTCACTGTTCCTTTTGTTCTTTTGTCTCGAAATGACGATCAGCGTTCAGGTTTGTTACTTACGTAATACAGGGTCAACGAGATATATACCGAAGACGAGAGGAAGGGAGACGCACGAGAATTTCAATTCCCTGATGAAGTCTGAAAATTACTAAGTGTAATTGTCTCGTTCGATCCGATAAATATTAATTATTGATCGTTCATAGTCACCAGGTGATTGGATTTAGTATTCCTGTAGGTTAGCCGTGATGTAAAACCCGGGGAAATAAATGTGCGTAGGCCTAACGCCTTACCGGTACTGGACTCCGTGTTGACTGTGTCGAGGTGTAACGGACGCCAAGGTAACAGAAGCGTAGATGCTGAGACAATTTGATTAATTGATTTGATAAGAGATATCACCCGTACAAAGGATCCAGTTATTCGCTGCATTCGGTCAATTAAAAATGAGTTCTGTATTATCAGACTCTCAATGAGCTCTCTCGGTTAAGATAGGCAGACTGTGCACTCCATGCGTTATATGGACGCGTATAAAAACAACAGGCGTTATCCGATCCTCGAGTGTCATTTCGATCTGAAAGAAATAATTGTAGGTTAGGCTAACGGGTGTGATAATTTTTCTTTAACACTGCCGTCAGTTCAATTTGCGTATGCCGCTGCCTTGTACTCGAGATAGATGGTACACGGTGTAATAAATAAAAAGAATTAGGATTATAAAACGACTACGAGGCTGCAGAAGTACCAGCAGCAGCGGCACCGTGATACCTTGTCCCGGGACGCCCGTGTGCCCCACCCAGGTTCACAGCCGCCATTGCCGGATTCGATCAATACTTCGGCTGGAAGCGAGCGTTCCCGAGCTCTCCCGAACGATCGGCGGACTTGGCCGAACCTTAGCACGAACCTATCCGAGTCCCCACCATGAACAGCGTTGCCGGCTCAGTCGCTGTGCGGGAGTGGTCACTGAGGGATGTGTGGTGTAACGTGTGACTGAAAAAGACCGACTGTAGTTTCTCGGAGAGTATCCGTACTCGTTCCGTACCCCCGTAATAACAGACTGAATCTAGTCAGCCCCCCGCGAGTATCCCAGCTGCGTGTATTTATTTATATTTATTGTACAAAAGACTTTTAAAATAGGTAGGTGAAGATACGTCTTTATACGATATATATATATGTATATCCTTGTACGTTCTTTAACGACCGTTGCCGAATCTTCGTATCAAGTATGTATTCTCACTGCGTCTCTTTATCTGTTTCCTCGTTTCTACTGCGTCGCAGCGATAAGTCGTAATTCTTTGTCCATTAATCGATTGATCCTGGTTTCTTATTTTATTTCTTTACGATTTCGAAAAATCACTCGAGAACCGACCGGCTATCGATCTGTGGCACACTGCGACGCAAAAACGCCGGATCTGCATTGCCGGCGCGATCAGCTATTCTCACGGATCGTGCACGCAGCTAGAATGGCTGGTAGACCTTGACGAGAAATTTCTTTTCTCACTATTGTCTCGGCTCTCTCGTCTAGCAACGAATAACGTGGCGGCTCTTCGGTACATGCGTTCCGCGTATGCTATATCCACGACTCTGAATCATAACCTCAAAGGACATCGACTTTTACGGATTACGCGATCTTCACGGTTTTTATATATTGGACAGATATTCTTAACTCTCAAAGCGAGAAGTGTTACGTTAACTTCGCAATATACTGCAGTCGTTATTCCGTAATTCTGATAACAGTTGCTCTCAATGTTTGCGAATTCCCGAAGAAGCTCGATAGAGATTGGCAGTAGGGCGTGATAGGAAGTCAAAACAGTGACTGTGTTCGGGTTGCAAAGTCAGATTGGCAACTTATTTAAAATAAAAAAAAAAATAAAAAATAAAAGATGATGCCACGCTCTTAAATTGGTACACGTGGCCGCATCTAAAATAACTTTTTAACTTGGCCTGTCCGCCCGTCGACCCTTCGATCCAGTTTCCAAGCACGGGTTTGCACTCCGTGGAAAATTTCCTACGCTCACCTACCCAAGATACGAACGGCGGCCATCTTGAAACCGTGCATGCGCCAAATTTTACTGGCGTTTCCAACCGCCGTTCCGCCACCGTGTTACTTCATTTTCTTCTTTTATCTTGTGACAACGTGAATTCCTCAGGATCGTCATCGTTACGTGTATATCGGGCCAGCGACAATCTCTCGCGCAACTGCGCACATTCCTAAGGTCTCCGTCGCGTCTTCGAATTCTCACGGCGTCAACGGAAGGAAACGCCGCTACGCAAATAGGCCGACCGGCTGTCTTTATCTGTCCCCGCGTGAAATATGACACGATAAAAAGGCCCAGATGAATAGAAATGGCTGATAATAATTAACTGACATCTCGACGCACCTCGTGCATTTTAAATTCAGCAAAAATTGATAAACTCTGGGAAAAAACGGAATTTACACATTTCTCCCGGGATGTACTGCTTATCGATCGATATTCCAAAGGGACGATTTTCTCTGTAGACTCGCCCGGGTTTTCACGAACGTATAATATGCACTCGTAAATAAAAAGTAGACAGTCGTAAAATTAAATTCCCACTTTCACCTAGTAACGGATATAAAATTTAACCTACTGCGACGCGGTTGAATATTTTATTCTGTCGCTTTTCTCGCTTTTTCCTATTAGATTCCTAACCTCTATTTTTTTTTTCCCTTTCGCCGTTATCCCAAGCTTTACCCTGTTTCGCGCAAGCACGCGTTATAACGATATAACGTCGTAAAATTCACATCGAGCAACCCGAGCGCGATAACTCGTTTCTATTTACTTAACGCAACACGCGAGGAATATTCCATTGGCAGGTTTTCATTAAATATAATGACAAATAATGTATGTCGGTCGTCTCTTTGTATGCTTTAGTTAGCTAAAAGACAGTATAGAAATTTATACCTGTCATATAAAGGACATTTCGTACGCGGCTGGTCTCTGCTTTTATTCGCTGCTTTTCGATACTCTTTAAGTACCGCAGAAAAATATTTAATATTTCACGTTAAGTCACCATGGAATCTTATTGGTTTACTCGGAATTGGACATTAGCCTCACGTTTTCGGCTTATCGCACCTAAGCTGCACGGTCGGCTGCGCGCAGGCAAACGTAATTTGCTTCACGTTTTCGATCCAACTTCAGACCATGAACGTCCCAGAATCGTACTAAGAATTTATGTTTTTTCAAATCGCCATCCGGTTTTTTTATACGTCTATGCTGAGTGCGGATTCTAAATTTCGTTCGTAAAATTTGATTTTCGAACTTCAGTCTTTTTGCATTTCCGATTCGGCAAGATGTTCGGCTCTGGTTATATTAAATTTCACACAGAGAAATGAATTTCTTTGACTTTTGGTATTTTAACTAAAATAAATGTTTTTTTTTAATCTTAAAAATCAACGCCTTTGTATTAATTGGCTAGAATTAGGATTGTCAATAATTTTTCTTCGAATATTCTCGGCGCATCTGCTCGACCTGAATGCACGTACCGGAAGTGTATAAATGAAAGCGGAAATTCCTGTCCCTAGTAGACCTGGCAATAGAATCCGATACCCTTGAATTACTTTTGCTCTTTATACGAGTCCTCGACACTCGCTTCTGCATTCGCATAATCCGCAGAGTCGTATGCGCGGTCGCGTTACGCAATTGTCCACGGATTAAGGTTCATTTGAATTTTCGATAAATGTTACTACGTTCGCCCAGATCGGACGAAGACGGTCATTATTTATTTATAAGAATAAATAACTATTTTTGAATTTTCACCTTTTAATAAATAACAGCCAATCGTATCGCTGTAAAGATTTTCGGCTCGACCGTTTCACGGCACACCGGAAGTAGCCTGTATTTGAAAAATCGATTCTGGCTGCTGCGCCAAAAGATAAAGTAAAAGGCAACAACTCTGCCAAGCACGTAGAGAGATGATACATCTACCTTGAGTCTCCAATAATGGAGAACCCCTGCGGTGAATCAATGCAGTCTACGTACGACCTCGCCCATCCAAGCAGACATTTGATTTGAAGCTGGTTAAATCAGTACTGATAACCCTTTCTCATATAGTCACACGAATCACTCTCGACAACTTCACACCGTTTTAATTTACTTCAATCACAACACAAACGACCCTTGAACTAATATTTTCTTTGTTACGCACAAATACTGCGTTACGAGATTCAAAAATTCCCGGGCTTTTCAAAACACCAATAAACGACGATCGATACGGTCGCGTTATTGTAATCGCGACGAATAATATTTTTATAAAATAATAACAAAAAAAAAAGGCACTTAAACGTCAACGAAAGCCTTACGTTACAATCAGCCGACGGCCATTTTATTTCCCGTCTCAATGATTCAGTGTAATGATCTCCGAGCGATGCGACAGCAGCTACGAATTCGTAAAGCCTCGTTCACAGTACACATGGGTAACCCAGTGGTATTTCGCGTGACTCATCGACGATTCCACGTACGACAATATTTTTTTTTTTCGTAATTACACCAAAGCCGCCATTTTGTCGTTTAACCCGCAACTACTGTCAAGGGGTTTTTAGGGTCTTGCATTTTATTCCGTCGGATCAATTCAGTTGCGTCTGGACGAAGACGACGGGTAGGAATTTTTGTCGCGTGACGTCACGCTCTCTAAGGCTCGATTCACAAGCGACGTTGTACGCGCGTACTGTAGCAGAGAAGCCCCCCTAACCTTATTTGCCTTCGTGCGTCTTCGGCTAACTTCGGGCTCGGTCGGCCACTTTTCTGCCTTACTTTTTGACGTCATTGTGTGCTCTTCGCGCTGCTTTACTCGGTCCCTCGTGAGTCATCGTTTCACTACACGCTCACTAGACACAACCGGCGGCTTATACGATTGTTTCTTCGTCATTCCTCGATACAAGAGGAATTACACTCGGCACTCTGATCTCCGTTATACTTTGTCTTCCGCGTATTTGCTCCTACGGATCTCTGGCCTTTTGCTCTCAGCGAACGCGGAACGCACGAGGACGAAATAAGTTTTAGAGGTTATGTCGTGCGTCTACGCGGTTGGTTCTTTTACGCGTACTATTTTTACATCGCGGGACCTCCCTCAGAATCGATTTATTTTTAATCGGTACACGCGAAGAGGATCTCTTTGTGTCATTTTGAGTTTCTTTTTTATGTTTTTTTTGGGGGGGAAAAATTTTTTTTTTAGTAAGTTTTTTTTTCCCCCAAGTAATTTTTATCAGCGATTTATACGAATAACGAGTGAAGCGATATTAGTATGGGAAATTTTTGTTTTCTAAATTTTTTCAATTTTACCCGCAGAACGCTTTTTCGTGTAAATTTCGTCTAAAATAAAATCAGTATAGGAAATTTTTGTTTTCTAAACTTTTTCAATTTTACCCGTAGAACGCTTTTTCGTGTAAATTCCAACGCGCTTATCGACTCCTAAAAGGGTACTTATGTATGGCTTCTTTTAAATGTGATCTTTGAGTTTAGTTATTTACCTTCGACTCTTCCGTATGATATCGATTTACAGGATTATGTATATGTATGTAATATATTGATTGCATATATATATTTTTTTTACTGATCGCTAAGACGAATGGAATGTCTCTCGGTTTTGTCGTTGGGCGAAAAAGATATGTCGGCTTTAATCGAGGTCGGGGGCCACCTCCGTTCATAAGCCACACGGGCCACTTTGAAAACTGAAGCGTACTTCTCACGGTGCCAAGAGAAGTAGGCGGTAGTCGACCGTGAACCTCATTTCTACCTGTTAGATTTACCATCTAGTATCCCACAATCTGTGCTCGCCTCGATTTCAGACCGGCGACTCTATGTGAAAATATTTCATGGCTGTTCGCGAACACGCGTGGTCCTTGGGAAATGAAATTTTTTTTCTTCTTAAAGTTCGTTTCACTACGGGTCGCATGTTATTTCGTCACCGTGCGGACTGTCGGGAAAGATTTTTGTTACTTTTGTAATTTGTACGTAGTTATTGGACAGCCCGGTTTTTCGTTGGCGAGTGGCGGGAACTTTGTCCAATTTCAAATTTGCCCGTTTCCTAAGTAGCGAACCGATTGACGCACTTGGGATTATTTTTGTATGATTTTCTTTTTGTCAGGGCATCGACGATGCTAAAATTATTTTTTTCTCGATTGGACCTTAAGACTTTTTCTTTTCTTCTCGGAGTATACTTCTATCTTGGTCTTTGATGTCGAGGAAAAGGGACAGGATTTCCTTCGGGGAATTCTTCGGGGCAGGATCTGTCAATAGGTGTGCTTAAATGCCGGAACAGGAAGAGGGTACGAAACCGATCCGGATAATTGGTCTTACGTTTTCTTTTTTTTTCTTGGCTTAAATGTCAGAAGGGAATCCCTGGTCTCTAAAGAAATAGCGCTATTTTCGTCGAAGTCATTGTTGCGTGTTCTTCGACAAAGGGAAATGGCCGAATGCACGTGGGTAGTTTTACGTGTATGAAATGAAATTCACTTTTGACTCGATGTAACGGGTGTCACGTAAATACGGCTATGGGTTAACGAAAGTCAGATTAGGATTTTTTTTTTTTATTATTTATGCATTTTTATTCAGTCGTTATCGTTACGCTATTGTCAATGACTTTCTCCGTGACTTTAGACGTCAGTCCAGTGAAAGCTTTCAGTTGTCCGTAATGGTTGCCTGGGGTGTCATTTTATCAAAGAAAAACAACGTGCATTGTGAAACGTTTTTTTTTCTTTTCTTTTTCATTTTTCTCTTTGTCTCCCACAAAAATAATGTCCTGCCTATAACAAAAAAAATTAATCCAACATCGTCCTTGTCTCGGAATTTCAGAATTTCAGTTCTCATCCGGATCATCTTCCTCGACCTCATCTACAATCCCAAGGAAAAAATTCAGCCTCGAGTTATTTTTCGATTTACATGGAAATGCCAGACACCCACTCTTTTAAAGCCGACCTTTATTTTTTTTTGGTCCGGAAAATGAATTTTTTTTTTTTTTTAGATATCTTTCCCAACCTTTGAGTCCACCTTCTCTGTAAGCCAAAAGCATAAAAGCCAATTTTTAATGTACCAAAAATTCCAGTAGAAAATCATTGCTGTGCCAATGAACCGAGCTTAGCCGATGATTCTGTCCCGGTGAAGAATTTCAGTGAAACAACTAGTTGCGAATTACGCTGTGTAATCATTGCCAAAAATTTCATTGGGTCCGAGCCGAGGTGGACCGGGTTCACTCTTTGGATAGCTGTTTCTATTTCCTGTAGCTGAAATATTATTATCGTGTTCAGCAATGGCTGCCACCTTCGCAAACGGACCTTCCCTGTATTATGCCCAGGTTACTTTACAATCCAGAGTGGAAAGGTACCCCAGTCCCGGTTTTTTTTTTTTTTTTTTTTTTTTTTAGGCGTTAGGTTAATATGTAGGCGTCGCTCGGCAGCTGGCCATTCCTCAAATGCTCTTTACGTGTCTACAGGGACGTCCTTTCGCATACCGATCCGCCATATTCTAAGAGGATCCTTACTCAAAGTTAACATGATCATCGACATGGTACACCCTGTATATTGCGTATTTCACTGCTTTCTTCCTGAACTCTGAATAGGACTCTGGGTTCAAGGCTTTCACCGGGAAGGTTCTAATACCGTTTTTATAGTCCATGGGTATTTCATACCTTTAGGCCCTAGGGTAGCGAAGGTTCCTTTATTCAGTTGCTGTATAAAAGATTTTTTATATCCCTGAATACTGAGTTCTTTTTACCTACAGTTTACTTGAGCTTGCTAGGGTACCTAGACCAGGTACGACCTACCTCAAGGATCAGACAGAGAGACGCTGCAGAGAATTTTCTTTTCTTCCTCTTTTAAATTGTTTCTTGTGATTTACCTGAGAATTAATTTTTTTTTTTTTTCTTCATTTCACAGCTGACACAATGTCCGTGGACAAGGAGGAACTGGTGCAGCGCGCAAAGCTCGCCGAGCAGGCTGAGAGGTACGATGACATGGCAGCCGCGATGAAGGCTGTCACCGAAACGGGGGTCGAACTCTCGAACGAGGAAAGGAATCTACTGTCCGTCGCGTACAAGAACGTCGTCGGAGCAAGACGCAGCTCGTGGCGGGTCATCTCCTCCATTGAGCAGAAGACCGAAGGTTCCGAGCGCAAACAGCAGATGGCCAAGGAGTACCGGGAAAAGGTTGAGAAGGAATTGCGCGAGATCTGCTATGACGTTCTGGTAACTGTTTAAAACGTATTTAAGCATTTCCCTTTTCCCACTTGTCAACGTTGTATGTATGTTTTTTTTTTACAAAATTTTCTCTTTCATGTACCCTCTACTCGAGGAACCTGGTCCCACTGTAGCCCTAAGGGGATACAGGACTTCACCTACCTCCTTGGGACCTTCCTCTCGTATAATGGAACTTCCTGACGACTCGAAAAAAAAAAGGGCTTCAAGGATCTCTTTTTCCTTTTCCACCTCTTTCGCGTACTTTTTGATATTATTCACGAGCAGAAGACCCTTCTACATTATTATTATTATTTTTTGTTTTTTTCTATGAAAAATTCATACCTCTTTGGTACACGCTTTTCTCGACTCGGTCGTTAATCTATGTGTTTTTTTTTGTCCGAGACAGGTTTTTTTCTTTTTCTTTCAATTAACACATTTTACTCTTCTCTCTGTATTCTCCTGATAACAAACCATTCAGGTCTTGTACACAGGCGTCGGTAGATTCATGCAAACCGGGCTGTATCTTTAGTGTCTAACACTTTTGTGTACTCACGTGCGCTACTTGTAAGCAGCTCGACTTGGCACAGTTTTAACTCGACTTTGAAGCCGGGATGACAAATGGCTCCTTACGCTTCCAGATAGTACACACGTATTATGTGGAACTCGCGCTGAACAATAATTCTTCTGTGACATAGAGAAAAAAAAGGAAAAAAAAAAATAAGCGAGGAAGAGGCGCGCCACGTTTACGGACTGTCGTTATTTGCACAATTGCATTCCTTGCGGATCCCGTGTGACGGGATGACGTAGTCGTCATTGGTTAAATATCCGATGTGGGTCTTGATAGTTTATCATAAACTTTCTGAGGAGTTATCGATAAGCTGAGAAAATACTCTAGGTGGTTACTCCTTTGGTACACGTTGATTCAATTGGTCATGATTAGATTATTGATGTATAGTCTGTTTCACATAACTATGCCTATCCTGCTAGAGCCTTTAATTCGTCACTGACATATAGACGGTATAACTGAAATTTGACGATTCAATTCAGACACCCTGTATGTCGTTTCGTAACTTGATATCGGGAAGTAAAAAAAAATGGCCAATGATTTCCCCAGAGGTTTTCTTTTTTGAACACAGAGTGACTTTGGGCGATATTTTGACTGGACTATTTGTATAGTATACTTATGAAACGTCGAGCCCTTTAATTTCCGCCGGGAAGTATAACGATGAGGTTATAATTTTAATGACGTCTTAACGAAAATAAAATTGGACGACCCCGTCGCGCCATTTAGCGTCGTGACGCGCGAGTGCTGGACACTGGTTGGTGGGAACCACTTATTCGCGAGTCAAGGAAATATGTGATTTGTGTTCAATTCGCGTAATTGTCCTATTTGCGTAACGCGGGGGTTTAGCCGTTTATATGTTGTCTATTAACGTTGGTACGACTTTGCATTGAGAAGCGAATTACTGGTTCTTATATTTGTTCCTGTGAAACAATAGGTCAACCGACCAATTGTAATATGTAATTCAAGCTCTGGGTATACCTATTGGGTATGTATGGTTGGTACACCTGGGGAACACCTAACCTTGGCATTCAACCACTTGATCTATACGAAAATTACGTTGGTACGCTTGTAAAATATTCTGAAGAAGTGAAATCAGCCTATTTTTGATCTTCTCTTACGTATGCATACATCAATTTCTAGAGGAAAGATGAAAAGTCTTTTTTCCTGGTGTGAAAGAAAAAAATTTCTCTGAGCTTTCCCACACAAATTGCTGCGCCATGGTATTTCCATAAATGGGAAATGCCTTGAGCTCCCGGAGTGAACGACCTAGATTCTTCGACGAAGAACTTCAATTTCGACCCGACTCCCTCATCTCCTGGAAGGAAATAGAAGGGGAAAATAAGCATAGAAAAGAAGAAGACAGAAGGCAAAGCTAACTTCGATTGCGCATCAACCGTGGACGAAGGTTCTCATAGACCTTGGACTCTGTCGAGAAACCTGATTGGCGTTCGACTTACGTCTTCGACAGCCTGCAGCTATAATGCGCCAAACGTTTAACTGTCGCTTCCTGTTTGCCATATAAGTCCTCAGGGCTGGCGCACAGACCTGATGGATTTGGTCGCGACTCTACGTAGGAGAAAAAAAAATGGCAGAATCATTCCATAGAAGAGAATCGACACTGTACCAACATCGAGATACAATTATTGGTTTTGATAGATGATCTCTGTCATTACTTTATCTTCTATCTTCCACTGTAATCATCTTTGATGATAATGGATGCCGTGGAGATGACACAGTCAGCCAGGCCGAAGGACACAGGCGGCGGTGTCATCTTGTCTGATAGTCTGCAACTCGTTTGCAAGCAACACCCCAGGGTATGCATCCACGAAGAGGATCGTCTTACAAGTGCAGTGTGATCTTCCTTAGTCAAGTTCCAGGATCTTGTCGTGTTACCATGACGACCATGAGGAAAGGGAAAAGAGGGGTGGCACAATGCCTAAGGAGGGCGTTCAGAACGGTATGAGAAAAAAAATATTCTGTCTTGAATTTCACACGGGTCAGTTACAGTTCTCTGCTTCGTCCTGCAGCCACGGAGAAATTTGTACCCAGGGCGTCCTGGCGTCGCGCACGTGCTGCTCCCTGACGAAAATTAGAGGAAATAAAATGGAAACGCGGATGGAAACGCGGATGGAGACTGCCGAAGAGTCGGGGACGTCAGGCTACGAAGACTTGGAGGATGATGGATATGCAGGGAGAAAGTTTTTGGAGTAGTCAGGGAAAAAGTTTTTTTGAGTTTTTTTTTCGTACCTAATTTATCCTTAAGCTTCGTTTGACGGCCGTCACCGAGCGTCGCGGTGACGTCGCTTGCGCAATTAGTTACTTGGGTGACGAATTGAAATTAGTCGGACGCCCGCTAACCCGACTCTTTTCCAAATGGAGGATGACTTCATGTTATTGCGCATTTTATGCCGTAGTCATTATATAACTATATGTGAATCGGTCACGGCCTACGCACCGGAAATGGATGGGCAAATAGGACCATTTTTTCTTCTTATGTTTTCGGTCTGGGTTATCAGTTAATATCCGATGGCTGTTATCGATCATATGAGTTTGCGTTTAGATATATGTGACGGCAATATGCGATATGCAGAGTATATTGTCGATACGCAGAGTTCAATGGCAGCTTGACTTTTTGATTCGTTCGATACTTAAGATCTGTTTTGATTACTGTACAGTTTCATCTACAGTCTATAAATACGGGTTATTCAGTAGCGATCAATGCTCGTCGAGATTGTCTATCAAGTTCTTTTTTTTTTAAATAAGGAATTAACTTTTTTTTTTGGCTACTCGCAGAACGCATCTCCTAACGGACTACACGACGCATTTGATTACTTCGTGTGTCTGGACACTCGTTCCTGCTTGACGAGTGGTCAGAGGATTTATTTTCAGACAGCAATAAACTTCAATCTATCAATTTATCAAGGATCGCTTCTGGTGCTGGTGTCATTTATTTTTAGTCTCTGGTCAACGCAAGAATCTCGGGTGAATAATAGGCCATAAACGGTGTAGCGAAAAAAGAAACAAAAAATGACATGGAAAAAAAGGGCTACCCCGTAGATATTATCTCGTGGGTTCTTCGTGGATGGTATGTGATTCTTGGTTAATGTTCGCTACAGAATCCGGAAGCTGACGTAGAACGGAAACGGAAGTGACACGCCTGGCCAGGCAAACGTATCTTTACAATTGGAAACGTTGGAGCGTCAAATGTCAACAGTGAAATTTTATTTTTTCCAATCATCATGACTTATGAACAATTGTTATTGACATCACACGTTAATTTCAACTTCATCAACGCCACCAGCCAGCACAACTAAATCCTTCGTCGAAACGTTGGAGCGTCAAAAGTCAAATTTTACTTGTTTCCAACCATCTTGATTTATGAACAACTTTTACGCCAACTTCATCAACGCCACCAGCCGGCACAACTAAATCCTTCCAGGGCTTAACAGTTGGTTTCACCAATTCGCAAATACGTGATTAATCTACTTTGCCTGGCCAGGCAAACGTATCATTACAATTGGAAAAGCTGGAGCGTCAAATGTCAACAGTGAAATTTTATTTGAATTTCCAATCATCGTGACTTATGATTATTACTTATTGACATCACACGTAAATTTCAACTTCATCAACGCCGCCAGTCGGCACAACTAAATCCTTCCAGGGCCTAACAGTTCGTTTCACCCGCAATACGTGATTAATCTACGGATTGATCTAGGCCAGGTCAGAAGAGCTCAGAGATGACCTCTGGTAACAAACGATGAAACTGGAGCAAGGCTCTGCTGAAACGTGATTGATTTACCTTGGAGTTGGATGGTCAATAACGATAATCCGTATCTCGATAAAGGATTTTTTTCTCAAAATATCCTGGATCGACCGGGATAAAAAATCGTAGCAAAAATTATTACACGTCTCTCCCTTTCATCTTGTACCGATCAAAAAACGCAAGATCAAGTGGCGAGTGGTTTACGAAGATGAAGTGTTTTCACAACCGGATAAGAATAAGTGCAAGATAACAGGTCGCTATTGAAGAAACAGGGAAATCCAATGTTTTGTCATTATTCAAGTTAATGACCCTTGCTGATAAAATTCCACTGTGCCATCCGTCACTGCAGTTCTTGTTATCGCTGCAATTTTAATTCAAATTGAAAATCCATTTTATTCCAAGTCTCCGTCACGGGACTTTCTCTCTCTTCAAATTTTTCACGTCTCTATCACGTGACTCTCTCTCTCTCTCTCGCTGTCTCTCTCTTTCTCTCTCTTCAAATTTTCACAAGCACCTCTGTGCTAATTTGCACGCAAATTTCGTGAAGTACGCGTCATCTCTTTGGCAAACACCTGGTTACGTCGAGATTACGTTGTTATGCAAATACTAGTATATATTTACTACTAACGAGAAACAAGTGTTGCTCAATTTTCTTTTACACACACATATACACTGTGTATCTCGCGTACAGGTACACACAAATGATAAAAGTACCAGGCGCTATATTCCATCAAAGATTCACGTTCGGAATGTATTACGTGATAGCTCATTAAAATTTACACCGCGTGAACATTAATTAATCGAGATTAATTGGACGAGGATCCATCGTAGTTACATATCGAATAGAAACTAAGCTAATCACAGTACCGAGTACAGTGGCTGGTCCGGATCTTTTGATCTGTGTCAAAGTGGATCTGCGTGTCCCATCTGCTTTGACCAGAGACCTCAGTAGACATTGATGTAAACCTACAGGGTGTTCCGTTAATTATTAAACTGCCGTACCAATCACAGCTGGTGTCCTTTAACCATGGTAGATACTTTGCGTTACGACGGATCGATCAATGAGTAATTTGAGTCATGCTCAAGTTTACTCATTCTGTTTTTTTTTTCTCGTCCTTGGATCGAATTACAAGACACGAGACTTGGACTCTGATACTTTTGTGGCTCAGTGATCTTTAGGTATTTTTTTTGTTAAAAGTCCCCACCGGTACACAAATTCCTAATTTTGCTCTAAGACTTAATTATGCGGTGAACGATTTATTTAGGAAGATGGTGTCGTTACGTTGCAGGGACTCCTGGACAAGTACCTGATCCCCAAGGCCAGCAATGCTGAGAGCAAAGTATTCTACCTCAAGATGAAGGGTGACTACTACAGGTATCTTGCAGAGGTCGCCACTGGCGAGACCAGGAACGGTACGTATTTTGGAGACTCGACTTGATTATTAATTTTACTTTACCTGATTCTCAAATTTTTGGTTATTGTCTTATTGCTTTCTTTTATTTCTCGGTCGACCGTGAGAGATATTTTTACCCTGGATTCACGTTGGTATCTTCGAACGCCTTACACCTTGTCCAAATACCGTGGCCCACCGAGATAAAAGAAAGTTTATTCGACATATTTGAGTTCTCTGCCATCTGACGGGGCAGCCAGCTGTCCTGTGCAGCTGTTACTCCTTAACGTACCGGCACATCCTTAGGCTGGTTTGGATATTTTTTATCTCTCTGAAAAATCATGCAGTGTCTTCTCGTGCAGGTCTGATGCATTATGAGAGCCTATAAGATAATTTTTTTTTTCTTAACAAAGCGAGCCTGAGATAAATTGGTCTGATTTGAAACTAGGACGTACATATTTTTTTTTTTAAATTGAAATTTTAAAGTTAAAATTTTGTAATTTTGTTTAAAGATGTGCCGATGCTGTTGTCATTCGTTAATATTGCTATTATACATGTATTTTCGTCTATAGCCACAGATCTTTATTGAACCTCCTTTGAGTATCATCCATGGGAGTTTGTCTGTTTTGAATTTGATTTATTTTTTTTTTTTGTGTATCATGTAATCATCCAATGTATCCATTGTACTGTTTAATACTACGGTTCTCTATTCTGCCGTACTCGAAAAAAATTCAGCTGTGGTAGACGACAGCCAGAAGGCATACCAGGACGCGTTCGAAATCAGCAAGGCAAAGATGCAGCCCACTCACCCGATCAGGCTAGGTCTCGCCCTGAACTTCTCCGTCTTCTATTACGAGATTCTCAACTCCCCAGACAAGGCCTGCCAACTGGCCAAACAGGTACAGATTAATACCAACCGTAATAGCAATGGGCCAAATGCTAGATATGGTTATGACGGTGGACTTGTGGATAATTATGGTGACGATTTGGGGGATTGGTGGTGGTGCAATGGTGACGATGATGATGATGATGATGATGATCAGGATCGGTGACGAGGGGTGACGATGAAAAATTGGCTGCTTGCTGCTGGAGACACTTGATCCTCGTTCCTGCTTTTATTCCGTATCTTTGTTACTTTTATTCTCTCTCTTTCTTCTTATCTATCCTGAACAAACACTCGTGCCAGTCCAGGATTCGCTCTTTATCTCGGCCAGGACCTTCTTGCTCGCTTGGCTTCTTTTCCTTTTGTTCTTCGCGGCGACGTCGGCTTTTGTCGTCCTGGCGGCGACGAATGGGAAGGAAGGAAAAGACGCGGACTCGTTAGGCTCTGAAGTTTTTTTTTTTTTTTCTTTTTTCATGAAGAGTGTAAAAAAAAATTTAACGTACCGCGTATCGTGATGATTTTTTATAATGCATATAAAAAGATCCTTTTTACTGGCACGAGACGTTTGGTTAGACTGGTCATCTCTAGGACTTAAGTATAATATTGTCTACTTACTTTTTTTTCTTTTCTTTTTTGGTTGAATCCTGAATTTCGAAAGACTGTCGCGAATCAATTAGTCTCAATGAATCGTGGGTTACGTTTGCGTTGCAGCGGTCGTCGAAGACTCACAGAAGGCATACCAGGAGGCGTTTGACATAGCGAAGGCGAAAATGCAGCCGACACATCCCATCAGGCTGGGCCTTGCCCTGAACTTCTCCGTTTTTTATTACGAAATTATTAATTCCCCGGCCAGGGCTTGCCATTTGGCCAAGCAGGTTAGGTTAGATTAGATTAGGATTTGTGCTTGGAGTTTATTTTCCATATATATATATTTTTAATTTTTATTAACGTATAGATGGTTATTATTTATTTTCCCTTTTTTTTTCTTGCTACCTAGCTCAATCTTTTTTTCTTTTAACTACATTAAATCTTTACCAAATTTATTGCTCGGCCTGACAAGACCAGGGAAAAGACTGCTCGTTTACGATAAGAAAATGTCCTTTTGAAAAAACCCTTCGTAACCCAAAACCCTAGTATCTTACGGCTCCATCCGCCTAAAAGGCTAAACCATCCTTTGTCCCCACGCGTTAAGGTTTTCCGGATGGTAACGTATATATCTATCGGGTTCACAATGTACGACGACTCTAAGGTCGTTTCCGGGCTTTGGTCCCGGCCTAAGGAGCTCGTCGATAATATCATCGCCAGTTGCAAAGGCGCCAATACCTTTTAACCGAGCGTTTATTTTATAAGTGTCTGACAAAGAGTCCAGCGTCTGGATAAAAGGAGAACAAAAAATTGTCCGAACCGGTTTCTTCGCTTTTCGGAACCCCCCCGTCCTAGTAGAGGCTATAAATATCGCGTCAAAGAGTCTATGAAAGATTTTCGTAAGCAGCAGTCTTCTCGTAGGTTAATAACGTTGTCCCTAACAATACCGTGCACTACCGTTAGCTTTTTATTTTTTTGAACGTTAAATTTGTTACGCCATCTTGTAACAACTGTGACACTAACTGCATCGAAGGACTGTTGATAGTTTCCGTAGAATTTTATGTATTTTTTTTTTTTTAATTCACGGCATCGCTTGGTTCAGCGCCTTTGACTGAGACTGACTATAGTCAAGTTTTAGCAACCTCAGCAGCGTTATTACTTATTGTTTTCGACCTCGACGTTCTTTTTTTAGTTTTTCTTTTTGGTTCTGCTCTTTTGTAAGCTTGTGGGTGGATGCTACTAATATATAACCAAGATCGACTATTGCGACGGCTATACTCACCAGAGGCCGACACTGTCAGAATGTTCGCTGTGATGTCTCCACTGTGCCACTAACCATCCCCCGTCTCCATGTTCTTTTTAACCGTAGGGATAAAATATCGGCGCATAAACGCCAACCGTGCAAATTCTTCTTACAGATCTCTCTTGGCAACCCGTTCACTTTTTCCTCTGTCATCCTGGATGCATTCTTGTTTTCGTGAGGACAGTGCAAAAGCGAATGCGCTTGTACGCACAGGTGCTGTGAAATTAGCGAGCAGGTTGCCAAGAGAGATTGTGTAGCTGTGATTTTTGAAAATATTTTTGGAATCCGAAGCTGAGCTGTCTCTCGTGCAGCGTCAGTGGACTAGTCGATAATGATTGGGTAGAAAAAAATAATTTGCTGATCTCCTTTCCTTCTTCTTTCGACAGGCGTTCGATGACGCGATTGCGGAGTTGGACACATTGAACGAGGACAGCTATAAAGATTCCACGTTGATCATGCAGCTGCTGCGTGATAACCTCACTCTCTGGACCAGTGACACGCAGGGCGACGGGGACGAACCACAGGAGGGCGGCGATAACTAACCCTCCTAAGCTTAAGTCCTACCCTTTCTAACCTAATAAAAACATCCTATTCTCTATCGTTCCCATCCCTTAAAAAAAAAAGCCACCCCCCTGAACCACCAAGCAACCAAAACAACCAAAACCGCCCAGCCATCATAAAAGAGCCAACCTCCTTTCGAAAAAAATCTGTCTTTCGTTCTGGCTGACCTTAAAATCAGTCCTGACCTTTCATTTCCTAGCTTCTATTTCTACCTTGACCCCTCCTCCTCCTCCTCTTACTCCTCCTCGGAAACTGACCTCTCTCCTGGCATCACCGCACACGTCACTTCCGTTGCCGCCGTCGCTCCACCGGAAGTCATCCACTCGACCACCTTTTCTCGTTGGACCAAGTCACCATCGTTCCTCCGCGACTTTCATCGATTCTGCTCATCCTGCTGATCGGAGAACAATGTAACGGAGAGACGAGGGAGCGAGGAGAGAGTCCAGTTCACCGAGGATAATAACGATCAGTCCTTGAACTTGTAAATCATGGATCTTACGTGCTCTACGTCGAGGACCCGTCCACCGGAACTAAGAGAAAGAGAAAATAGAGAACTGAGAGAGACGGTCGGGTGTCACGACTATTTCTTTGGCGCCTTGCGGCACCGTATTCATCGCATAAACCACCAACTGTCTATCAAGGATCATTTTGATCACGTACAATACCTATTTTACCATTGTCATCATGGGACTGCAAGGAAATGCCATAATGTTCCATGTCTGAGAGAGAGAGAGAAAAGAGAGAGAGAAAGAGAGAGAGAGAGAGAGAGAGATTAAGCAACGAGACCGATGGACGAGAGAGATAGGATATACAACACCAGGAAGATGAAAAAGTTGGCGTATGGCCGGAAACCACCGATGTCGTGTCTCTTTTATTTGGGAGTAATGAACCCCCGTAACAAAAGTATGTGAACGTAAGTTGTTAATATTATGTGGGACATTGAGGATGGTCACGTGCGAGTTTCTCGTACGTCGTTCGCCGGTGCAGAGACAGAACGGAAGAAAGGGCGAAGAAGAAGATGAAAAAAAGAGCCTCGAGGGGAAGCACAAGAGAAAAATTAATATAGAGGAATCGATTATCGAGGTACCACTGGCTTTGTATACCGGATGTGCTAATATCAGAGAATTCGGCAGACTTTATTTCACGTCCTCCTGGAATTAGTTTGACTAACGGAATACCGGAAGAGCTTAAGGAATCGCAAGAATCCTACCTTTGTCTTCAGTGCTAGAGAAAAACGCCCGTGGGATAACTCTGAAGATGCATGGAATAAGATATGGAAGAAACCAAAATCAACCAACTTATCGCTATCCAATCTCTATTTACTTTTACCACCTAAATAATGCTAAAGCAAAAAAAGGATTTAAAGGAAAAAAAAAACATAATTGAAACCAAGCAACAACGTATGATACCTACTACATTATACCCAGTTGTCATTAAATTAAAAATTTCACATTGTCTAGCGAGTACGATATTATTATATGAAAGGAAAGAGTGCAGGAGGAGAAAGGAGAGTTTAAAAAAAAATACATTAAGTTATTAAGTTCCAAAACAAACATCAGTGGTGACTTAATTTCGTTTTCAACGCAGCATCCAGTGGACACGACGCAACGACACTTTATTACACTGGAAAAGAAAAACAAACCCTACCCGTATATTGTGAGGATTTCAAATGGGGGGCAAAAATCTTATTTCTTTCTCATTTTTATTATAGTTTTCTTATTTCTCTTGTCACTCGGTAAAAGCATTTCACCGCTCTCTCCCTGCCTCTCTTTCTCTCTTATAACTTTTCTCTTTCGCTGCTTCACAGAAACGCAACTGGTTTGTACACACACGATACGCATCTTAAACCAGACGTTTTGCCGCAACTAACCTACAAACAATATGTAACGCGTGAACTGAATTTCACCGGGAAGAAAGACAAAGAGAATAGAGTCAATTCACGACCTTCGACACTTATTTTTTGTTTTCTTTTCACTTTACGCTTTTATCGGTGCTTCTTCTTCGTCGCGACGAAATTCACACGGAAAGACACGACGGGAGGACACGCGCGGTTTTTTTAGCAGGTCGTGATAGTCGAGAATGAAAAAAAAAAACAAAGAGAAAAGTAGGAATAGGCACTGTTGTAGACTATTTGCGCAATTCTTAAATAGATCATACTCTGCCATCGATAATTAGGAAAATTGTCTCCCATGAAAATTTCCTATTGTTCCACTCCCCCCCCCCCTTTCCCCCTCTTGATATTCAAAATCCAATTAGCTATACATACTCTGTTTACCTGTCCTCCTACCTTAATTCCTTATCATCCCCTCCCAAACCTCTTTATATATTATATATGATAATATATATGCCAGAGATATTTACCACTACATAATAATTCATGTTGCGGTCAAGATAAGAAAAGAAAAAAATTGCAAATTGTATGTGTATACTTTTGTTGTGCGAATTCCTTCCACCTCGTTGGCACGTTTTCACTTAGAAGATCGTGACGCACAGAAGATACGCGAAATCAATAATCGAAAGGAAAGCACGATCGTTTATTATGTCACCGAGTTTCTCGAATTTGAACTACGTTTAAAATTTCAATTTCTTTTTCAACGGAAGGTAGGGTATAATCGAGGTGTCGATCCTGTCCAACGTCAAAGACAAAGAAAGAGGTTAAAGTTCATTCGGCACGCGATTTAAATTTGTTTTTTTTTTTCTTCCAAGGATTCGCAACGAGAGAGAAGCAAAGAGGATTTAGGGATTTTGAAAGATTCTCGAAGATCATCAACAAGTAAGGATAATAATATTTATAGAATATAATTATCGATTCTCATACGCATCTTGTAAGCGAGATCGAAAATTTTACGTCTACAGTCGTAATTTTTCCTCGCGATATTTCACACGTTCATTTTAAACGGACACGAGAATTCAAAATTATCTCAGAATAATAACGACTCCTGTCCACGTCCTTTTATCCGTTACACCCGATTCGCCTGCTTAACCTAAAAATTTTTTTCCCCGATCAGCCGTTACCTAATTGAGGAGACGCGTTTTTATTAAAAACAAAGGTTAATTAAAGTAATGACTAAGGCTTATTTCCGACTGCCGTATATATACACATACGTATATACTATTTATTATATATATATGTATATACACGTACACTATCAGAATCACTAACCACACATACAAATGTTCTTTGTCTCTTCCGCTTCTCTCTTTCTCTTATTCTGTCTATATTTCCATTTCTCTTACTCTCTGTAACCCTTTTCCCTAACCCCTCTCCCACTCTCTTCCATGTGTATATTTCAGATACAAGTAAATAATTGATATATACGTTTTTTGGGCAAACGTTTTGCTGTCGTGTTGGTATTTTCGATGTATCGGTGTTTCTGTCGCAAGAAAAAAAAAAAAAGTCATACAAATTTTAATGTCATGATTGTGTTTCGCGTCGTTAGTACCAATCAAGCGAAAATCAAAAGGAATGGAGATTAAAATACGGTTTGTCTTACCAGTTGAACGGGCATAGATGAATTCTTTTTTTGCTATTGTGTACATGGGCGAATAGGAGATTAAATGGGTCGCTCTGCTCGATGAGGCTCTATTCAAATTTTTTAATTAACGCGCCATTTTTGTTATTCGTTGCTCAATGGATACAGAGAGTCGTTAATAAGCAGTCACTGGGCCAGCTGGGCGGGACTGATCGATATTGGGTCTGATCCTTCGAATTGGGTCCTTTTGGATTTTATTCTCGCGCAATGGGCCCTCAGATGTATTTTTATGTCTTTCTGATTAACGGTGAGCAAAGAACAATGGAATAATTCCAAAATGTGTCCCTCTTCCTCTCTTAGTCCTGGAACAAAAAAAAAAACCGCTCCGAGTGAAAATCCAAACTTTGAGTCAAAGGTGTCCCGGAGTCCCAGTAAAGGGAGGCCCAAAATCACTGAAACCCTCGAACATACTCTATACTCTATTGTATATGTCTTACGTTGGTTATTCGTTGGGTGATTTTTGAATTTTTTTTTTGGTTCACTTTTATATGTATCATTCGATCACTCGTCGAACCGTTTCATTCGTCAGGGAACGATTTTTTGTGTCATATTTTTTGTATTATCTTTTTTTTTGGATTTATTATTCCTCCCGCTGCCCCCTTATTATTTTGACACCCTTTTTACTTTTTCATATCCCTCGATCGGTGTACGCTGTAAGTTTTTTTAGCTGCTTTGTCCAAACCCACTTTCCCCTCACTTACCAATCACCCACTTGTACTCTTTTTCGAAAAAAAAAAAATTGCCTCCGATCACAAAATCACTTAATAATAATAATTATTATTAATTACGTTACATTATTAACGACCACCACTTCATCTTTTACCCAAGTCGACGTTTATCACACAAAAGCCACCACTACCCCCACTCTCACACTTCCAAAAAAAAAAAAAGAGAATATCACGAGTCCCTCTCCTGAATTACGTTGTTCTATTTGTATTTATCATCAACCATCGTAATTGTAAATTATAATTATTATAAACGTTTACACGAAATAATAAATTCTGATAAAATGTCTGAAAAAACCATACCACGGCTCTATTGCTTCGCGAAGCCATTGACGTACCAAAGTGCTACGTTAGTCAAGTGCATTTTTATAAGCCGCAAGGGGCTGCAATGATAGGGGGCAGGTTGGCAAACGTAGTAATTTCGAGCAGGCTTGCTAATAGGAATTACAGAGTTATTAAATTTTTCAATTTTTAGACGAATCAGCGTTAGGCTAGGTTAGGTTAGGTTTATTCTAACATTACCCGAGGATCCCAGTGGGATTGAGCCAATCAAACAGGTAATGAAATTCTCTTGCTACTCCACAAATTTATTCCTCCTACTCACCCTTCCACCCCCCCCCCCCCTGTTATAGGGTAAAATAATTTTGTCAATCTCACTGGATTCAAATTTGAATTTTCTTTTTTTTTGTTAAATAAAATTACGTTACAGCGATTCTTTGGCACACCGTATTAATTATACATTGAAAACAGACCAAGCACAAAAGTTTAACCGTCTCTGTATACCGGGTGAGGTATTATTTTTCAATCTACATAATAAAGGCGTTAGGTAAGGAAATTGGGTACGATAATTTGGGTACTTTTAAATCCGCGGATAAATGTGTCAGATTTTGAAAATTGAAAAGTTACGTGGGATTTTGAAATTTACACGAGACGGCTTCTTATTCAAATATATTTGCTCGCGACGTTTATAATTATAACATTGTCGTAGGTGTGACTTACGTTTTATTTCGTGTCCAATGAGTATATATATATACACGCATATGTTATATATGTACGTGCCTTTTCGAAAAAAGAAAGGCCTATCGATTATAAACATGCTACGAGATCTTTTGCACTATTTGTACGTGTAGCAGATACGAGGGATACGTTTTTGCAATGAACGGTAAAAACTTGAAGAAAAAAAAAAAATATATATATAAGAAACTACCCGAGAAATTCATTAGAGGATGCTTTTGAAATTCGCGGCACGATTAACCGTAACTCGTTGTCAGATTAGATAAATAAATGTTAGTTCAGTGATTCTCGACCTAAAGAATTAGACAATGAATGTGAGTCGTTGAACGTTTAAAAGGAAAATTTGGTAAAAATGTATTTCCGGTTATGAAATTTAAAGGTTGAGAGTCTCTGCGTTTATCAGACGTAGATTTTTTTTTTTCAAATTTCATTTCAAGTTGCATAAATACATTCACTGTGTTAGTGGCGACAACATTTATGAATCGCGACCTTGCCAAGTCGGAGATTTTTTTTTTTATGAGTTTAACGTGGATTCGATAATGAAAACCGGAAGTGACTTCTAGAGAACCGTTAAATTAGGCAGATACGAATTTTTGTGAATACGCTGGTTGCGAGATTAAATTTTTCCACGAGGCGTTCGATCTTGCGGCCAACTTCAGGCGGTTTGACGATTGCAGAATTCGTAAGGGGAAAAATATTAGTCTGACATTACGTGAAGTCGGAAACAGACGCTATAGTGTATCCGGTTGCCGATGAGTAATTATATAATAGGATATTAGGATTACATCGAGTCAGTGGAAAAAGACTTAGTGAAAAATTTGAATGCCGACGTGGAAAGGTCAGAGGGGGGTGGTTAAAAAATTCTTGTCGCTACAATTAATCTTTTTAGATAACGGTTTTTTGTTTTTTATTTTATTTCAAAATTGTAGTCAATTCGTAGCTGGTCCACGTCCTCGCTCTTATACATATATATATCCTATATATATAATCGAGGCCGAATTTTGAATCAAGTAGTAGTTACACGTTTTAAATAGACACGAGGAAGGAAGCGGGAGAAGGAAAAAAAGTAATTAAACGAAGAAACAAGGTACATATACATTTAAAAAATTTCAAGCAAGACGCATATATTGAGTTTGGCGAGGTGGTGTTTGTAAATAAAATTGTAAAAGCGATCTTTGGAGCCTCAACTCATTTTCCCATTTCAGTAGCAGACGAAATTCAGAGAGAATGTAGAAGAAATGCTGGGCAAAGAATCGTTACGGATATTCGGCTTGAAGTAGTAATTTTTTTCCACGTAGTATCCAGATAGAAATAATCCTATATATTTATTATACGTAGTACATGGAAGCCTTAAATATACAGTAAAGTTATATATTTGCTGCGACACAGTGCGAATACTTATGGTATGTCAGTGAAGTTGATTGACGGTTATCATATGAAGCCAAAAATATGTGTGTAGTAAAAAAGGATAGGACAAGTAAGTAAGAGAAAGGCTGACGGCGTACGAGGTTCTCATCACGTACCCCTATTGGTATTTCGTTGAGCACAAGTGAATTTTGCTGGACTCGAAGGGCAGACGAAGATTGCGTCAGTAAATAATAAAGTACGGTAAGACGAATGAATTTATTATTTGAGACAGATTGGTCGACTGAGAAAATCAAGGAGGCAAACTTTCACAGAGATTTTATGGTCAGTGAGGATCATTCAGGGAGACAATTAACACGGGGATTGTAGAATTTATGTAAAATCGATGCTATCGATCTTTCTGGTAACCAGTATCGGATTTTAACGGTATATTTCCATCTCTTGTGTTAATCGTACGAGTAAACGTGTGGACGAAGATTCGAATGGAATCTAATAGTCATCTGGTTAGTAGTAATATTTGGGAATAGTACGTACCTCAGGGATTTGCGTTTTTTGTTTGATCTTATCGATTTATTATGTATTGCTATAGTTTCGTAAGAAATTACGTGAGATCTTGAAAAGGGTCAACGTATTTCAAAAGAAACTTCCTAGAATCCACCAGAAGCGATGCTCGTTTCTGATTGGTCGGTTCCTCGCTACCCTGGCGCCATCTACTTGCACTTTGCTTTGCAATTCTGGGTTGGAACATGGGAGCGAAACCTAAAGGTCACCTTGAGACGCCTAAACGTTGAGCAGGTGACGTCTGACAGCGGCTTAGAAGACATCGAGCTCTTGATTGATCAGGACAGCAAAAGACTGCTCGTGAAATTCTTGTGACTCGTTTGGATATTGGTGAGTAAATCATTCAATTTTGTTATCAGAAAACTGATCAAGACTTGACAGTCGGTACCGAGTAGAATTCTTGTCGTCTGCACGCGGCGTTTTACGACTTTCGATTGTTTTCTGTGAAGACGGTAATATTTTTTTTTTAAATCTACGACTGGCGGGACTTCGTAGCTACGTTTTACGATATTGGAGTTCTTTTTACTTTGATTCGTAAAAACGGCTTTTTTTAAGCACGTAACAAGGTACATTTAAGTGAAGTTTTAGGATTTATTTTTAGTGGATGCTAAGTGCTCTTGAAATCCGTTGTTTTATTTGACGTGAAATCTGACAGTGATTCGTAATTAACTTTTGCGATTAGTCGTAATTTAACGATTCTACTCTGATTTGTGTTTATCTTATTTGATGTTTATTGCTATTGATATTTCACTGGCTTGTCGATTTGATCTTGACATAGTGATTGCCGTAATGTTATGGATGTATATATCTCTCTGGATAGTTGTAAACATGCTATTAATAAAGATATTGTGTTACTACATAACATAACACTGAACAAAATAAAGGATAGTTAATAATATGAATTTTAGCAACACTTGGTATTACGTATAATATACGTGTAACCTAAGTATATAAAAACTGAGCGTCCCTGATCTCTACAATTTAAAGTTAATTTTTCTATTTTCGTGCACGTCATTTTTTTGTCTTGTTGCGACCTTAACTTAGTTAGTTATGTCAATTTAGAAACCAATGCATACCCTGAAAATGTCAGAAAATAAATTGTTTTTATTGTTAATTTTTCTAATGAACTGACATTTTGTTTTTATGTAATCATTAAAATTTTTTGGTTTTTACGCGACTAAATCGTTACTGGTTTTTGGATCATTTATAAAAATTATAAGTATGTGTGAATGTGATTGCTGCAGTAAGTATAATGATTTCAATAGAGGTTTGATGGAATTTATTTTTAATAGTAATGATAAAATATTGAACTTATTTAGCAATCACAAAGAAAATGTTTAACTGCTATGTATCATTCGGAGAGAGCTCATCTGATCCTGAGGTATTATTCAATTTAAAAGCTTGGTTAACCATGATTTATCATTCTTTAAAATATGTTGCAAGTAACAATTCAATTACTCGAATGACCAAATTGAGACAAGTCGCAAGAATAATAATTCCTGTTAGAAGATGTACTATAAACTGTACAGTAATGATAGTAAATTGACTGAAAAGTAAACTGCTAATGCGTTTCTTCTATTGGTAAATAAATATATGACATGGACATACTCGTTCTTTTAAAGCATGTATTACACAAACACAACTAAGTCCCATTCCTTTTAACTTTACAATGAAATACAAAACAGGTATATAAAGAAAAAGAGTGGTATGTAGAACCTGTTTTAACCAATTACTGCTAGCTTAGCCACGTAGAAGATGCGCAAGACCTTCAAGATTTTTCTTGGTAATTATTTAAAGCATCCACTAAAGAGCAGACAGTTATAATTAGTTTAGGATCATGCATTCTACTTAACAATCCTCAATAATCCACCTGGTGGTAGGATAAAAATATACAATTCTGATATAGTCATTGTGTTGAGAGAAACGTTACAATAACAGCAAACTTGAATCAGTCAGAGAACAGGCACGTTTCACAAGAATTCTTACGTGCAATAATTCTTAACAATGGTAGTTCTTTCAACTAGAACACCTTGATATCTACATTATAAAATTGCATCATATCATTCTATCTCATATTGCAGTTAATATCAGAAACATACAAACTCATCATGGAAGACGAACAAGCAGCACAAAGGTTCATAAAGCCTGGCAGTCATAAAGGCAAAGGCTTAGCTGTATTTACAAGTGGTGGTGATTCTCAAGGTATTTATTGATTCAATCATAAATAATATCCAACCATACTTACTCACAATCAGATCATCGAACAACTATTTTTATATTCAATTGCAGGAATGAATGCTGCAGTTCGCGCCGTAGTGCGAATGGGTATTTACTTAGGATGCAAGGTCTTCTTCATTAAGGAAGGTTACCAGGGTATGGTAGATGGCGGAGAAAATATTGTCGAGGCTACGTGGTCATCTGTCTCATGCATCATCCACAGAGTGGGTAGAGATTCAGTGACAGCATGCATAATAAATATCTCAGCATTTACCAATGTCATCCTTTGTTATATTTCCAGGGTGGTACAGTTATAGGTTCGGCACGTTGTATGGAATTTAAGGAACGTGCAGGACGCAGGAAAGCTGCCAAGAATTTGGTAACACGTGGAATCACCAATTTGGTAGTCATCGGTGGTGATGGTTCTCTTACTGGTGCCAATCTCTTCAAGGAAGAGTGGTCTGAACTATTAAAAGAGCTCAATCAGTCAGGTAATTAATTCATTAATTTAAAAAGAATCCAAGCTCGTTTACTGACATCAAGACTCAAGAAATAATATAAAATATATCTTTTATTTATTAGGAGACATCACGGCAGAGCAATGTGAAAAATATCAGCATCTTCATATCGTTGGTCTGGTTGGTTCTATTGATAATGATTTCTGTGGCACCGATATGACTATTGGTACAGATTCTGCTCTGCATAGAATCATTGAGAGCATCGATGCCATTGTCAGTACAGCTTATTCACATCAGCGGACGTTCATTATGGAGGTCATGGGTCGTCACTGTGGGTAAGTTTAATTTAGACAATTCTTTCAAGCAGTATCTTATAGCGATTTTGTTCGACTATCGGTAACTTTAAAATATTCGTCATGTATATTTGATTTAATGATAATGAGAGTATTCGACAAGTTTTTGTTCTATCCCATAAATAAGTTATCAATTTGGCTAGGTATCTGGCTATCGTGGGTGCATTAGCCGCCGAGGCTGACTACGTATTCTTCCCAGAATGTCCACCTCCCGTCGACTGGCCTGAAAAACTATGTAGAAAGTTGGAGCAGGCATGTCAAACGAAACTTTTGCAAAAATTATTTAGCTTATATTAAAATACGCGTAATACTAACTTCCTGTTACACTAACGATATGTTGGCAACTACAGCGTTTTTCAATTAACGAAATATCGCTTGAATTCAAATGCGTAGAATAAGTAAGATCGTTGCCTCAAACACGACACGGCAATATCGCAAACGCCTTCAAAGACTGACGTATTGTTTATTATAAAAAATCATTATCGACTCGCAATCTCATCACACTGTCTCATGTCGATTCGTTGCACGAGGTACCAAAGATAATTCGAAATTGGATTCTTTCAGGTACCTGACCCATAGCTTCGAGTTTATTCTCCAAAGTTTGTTATTCATTTGTGAGCAAATCTTCGTTCATTGACGAGACTTGGTGCTGGAGCTTTGAGAAGCTCTTCGACGGGCCATGTTCCTGATATAATGGTCGATTGCATTGGGGCTAATAGTACTTTAGTATTTTTGTAAATTTTTACATCCAGCCTACCATTGCAAAAGACAGCTGTACCCTGTGTCAAATGAAAATTCACCTTATGCCAGTTTGCTTTTGCCTATAGCGGCGGTGGACATCCGAGTCACGAGCAGATAGGTAGACGTTAAGAAAATTATCAAGAAAAGTAAACTAAAAATCTTACTCTTGTGTAACTCTGTCCTCTCTTGTATTGTTTTTGGCAATACGATAACAGTATGAACTGTCGCTACCAACTAGTCGCTACCAACTTTATTGCATTAATGGCCGAATTAATGATTCAGTTAAATTTGCGCGTTCCCATTGTAAAGATAGTAGATGAATAATGTATTCGCCAGTGAGGTCTTAAGGTGTAACATTACAGCTACCTGGCACTGGTGGCAGCCATGTGCTCCGAGGCAGACTTTGTCTTCATCCCGGAATGGCCGCCTGAGCAGGATTGGCCGAACAAGCTCTGCAAAAAGTTGTTGCAGGTTGGATAAACGATAAACACTTTTGTCTATATATGGATGGCAGTCTATTATAAATGTTACAGTGAATTAAATATTTCATGTTCCGTGTTAAGGCTTTACTTTATTAAGTGAAAATGTTCATCTTATTTTCTTGTGCCACTTCTCTTTACTTCCCTCTTTTTTTACTAGGCAGACGAAAATTTAAAGATACACTGATTCTCTTTTTCTTTTGCCGATCTTACAACTGGTTCTTAGGCAATTGGTCATCTCATATAAGTGTCGCTTATATTTTTGCATGTTTATGGCTATGCAATCATCACATAGACATAACGATCGCTTTATCTTAGCAATGCTACTTATAGATTAATTGGATGTTGTTGAAAAAAGAAATAGAAAAATGAAAACATTCTCTTGATGTGTCATACGACTGATAAAAGCTGATACTAGAGTGGTTATTTTGCGTTTATTTAATAACGATGTATTCTTGTGTTATCGATAGAATAACTGAGTAATTGCTATCTTCATAAATACAATGATTAACAGAATCATTTTTTTAATTTGTATCATGTAACGATTAGTGGTTTAGCTACATTGTCAATTGTTATTATTTTTTAAACTTTTTAGTAACTTCATAGATCACTGACTCATCGATTGTACCTGTATGCAAGAGTTAATCAAGTCTCCTTGGCTACGGAACAGATAATTTTTTAACTTATCTTTGCTGTCGAAAGACTGGCACATAATTTAGCAATGTTCTGTCTCTGCAGGAACGTCTCACTGGTCAGCGCTTAAATATCATCATCGTGGCAGAAGGTGCTGTGGATAGAAATGGAGATCCTATTACAGCTGAGAAAGTTCACAAAGTTGTTGTCGACAAGCTGCAACAGGATACAAGAATCACTGTGCTGGGTCATGTACAGCGAGGAGGAAATCCTTCAGCCTTCGACAGAGTCCTGGTTAGCTGACCGATGCATTGAAGTTGACTTTTTATTTAGTGCCATAGATGAAGCTCTTGTAAAAAAAAATATCATCAATCAACAGGGTTGCAGAATGGGTGCTGAAGCGGTAATGGCTCTGATGGAAGCTACACCGGAAACGGAAGCTTGTGTCGTCACCTTGGATGGTAACCAGGCTGTTCGTTTACCCCTGATGGAATGTGTAAGACGTACCAAAGCTGTTGCTCAAGCTATGGCAGATAAGAATTGGGATCTGGCTGTTAAACTTCGTGGAAAGTAAGTGATGCTTTTTCTTTTTATTTTTTACATTTGATTCAAGGCTAGTTTTGGAAAAGGGTATTTTATTCTGGACATTTTATGCCTTTTTAGGGGATTCGCTCGTAACTTGGAGACATACAAAATGTTGACAAGGCTGAAGGCACCTGTTGACTACGATCACACCAAGGTAAGATTCTTTGTTTTAGCCATCGATAATAATTGTACCACAAAGCTAAAGAAATTTCGATTGTTATTCCTAGAGTGTAGTAATATTATGGTTTTATATTTATGGGTATAGTCGATGATAGCAGTAGCGTAGACGAAAAATCATAATTAAGGGCTCTGAGGTACAAATTATTAATGGCATGCAGGTTGCAGTTTTGTTATTATTATACATATGTATATGATTTAATGCTGCTTCAGGAAAGTAATGGCCCAACGTTAACGAAGGTAATTTAATTTTCAAGATAGAAGTGCATCGATTACTTTCACGCGTCTTCTCGATCATACATCGCTTTATTTTCCGAAATCCATTCAATCGGCAATTTCCATGTTATTTTTTTTCTTCTAATTTTACATTTTTCTATTTCTATAGCAACACACTCTTTGTGGGCAAGTAAGTTGAAGTCGGTCAGAGGACTAAGCATGCACATTTACTTTACTTTGAATGACTTTAGAAATTTCACTCGTTATCATCGACAGATAGTACGTACTTAGCTGTTACTTCTCATGCAATGTCTCACTGAACTACTGTACCATAGAAAAAAAAAAACTGTTAGATATTCATCGCCGGGTGGGTGACACATTCCATTGAAGTACATAGAGAGAATTAGAAATTAGTGGTTATCAATTGTCATACGCACGTTGCATGATTCCTTGAAAGAAAAAAGAAACAAAAAATTTTGTTAATTATCAACTGCACATTACAGGATCATTATACTTTGGCTGTAATGCACGTTGGTTCACCTTCTTGCGGCATGAACGCTGCAGTACGTTCTTTCGTGAGAAACTGTATTTATCGTGGAGACAAGGTAAAATATCTTGAGCAGGATTTAATTAATCATTTAATTATTTGATTAATCATCTATTACGGATTGTAGGTTTATGGCATTTGCGACGGTGTGTTGGGTCTAATGACTGGGAAGCTCAAGCTGATGGATTGGCCATCGGTAACTGGTTGGGTAGCTCAAGGTGGTGCTTATTTAGGAACTAAACGCGCACCTCCAAAGGACGATCAGCTGCCACAAATAGCTCAAAAACTTAAAGAATTTGGAATTCAGGCTCTGCTGATTATCGGTGGATTTGAGGTATTTATCGATAACGCGTGTCACTGTGGTTGAACAGTGCTACAGAGTCTTTTACGGCTATATCTAATGTTTTACAGGGTTACCAAACGGGTCTTGCGTTCTGCAAAGCAAGAGAAAAGTTTGACGAATTTAAGATTCCCATTGCAATGATTCCCGCGACTATCAGCAACAACATTCCCGGAACGGAATTTTCTCTAGGCTGCGATACGGCCCTTAACGAAATTACGGAGGCGAGTGGCTCTTTGATTTTCATCTTGATTATTCGAAATCAAATTTTTATATAACTACTTCCCTTTAATCCAGATCTGCGATCGTATTCGTCAATCTGCTCAAGGAACCAAGCGTCGTGTATTCATAATAGAAACTATGGGCGGATACTGCGGCTACTTGGCGACTGTCGCTGGCTTAGCTGGCGGTGCCGACGCTGCATATATATTCGAGGAGAAGTTTAACATCAAGGACTTGAATCAAGACGTGATAGCGATGGCGGCAAAGATGTCAGAGGGCGTGCAGAGAGGATTGATTCTTCGAAACGAAAGTGCCAATCAAAATTATAATACGGACTTCATGCAGAGGCTCTTCTCCGAGGAGGGAAAGGGATTGTTCAGCTGTAGAATGAACATCATCGGTACAGACGTGAAAATTCTTCGACAGCATTAAACGGTCTGATCGAATAAAAGTGTTAATAAATATTTAAATTCAGGTCACATGCAACAGGGAGGCTCGCCAACTCCGTTCGACAGAAACTTGGGAACCAAAATGGGCGCCAAGGCCGTGGAATGGTTCAGCGAACAATTGAAAAAGAATACCAATGCCGATGGACAAACTGTGGCTACTACTCCTGATACGGCTGTGATGCTGGGTATCGTGAGACGTCAGTACAGATACACTCCCTTCACAGAACTTACTGAAGTCACCGATTTCGAGTAAGACCTCTTGCGGATTTATGTTGTGGACTTTTTTTTAAAAGAAACTATGGCTATGATTATTTTTCAAAAATTACTTACTTGCTTTCAGACATCGTATACCCACGTACCAGTGGTGGATGAAGCTGCGTCCTTTGCTGAAGGTGCTGGCGAAACATGAATCTACGTACGAAGAGGAGGGTCTCTATATAACGGTGGAGGAGATGAACTTCGATAATGACGCGACTCTTGTCTAAATTAAAGAAAAGAAAGAAAGAAAAAAAAAATAGAAAAATGATAATGAAAAACATAAGCGACCTATTTTATGAGGTAAATGTGTCCTAGGAGCGTTTCGGCAGGATTCTTGATATGGGATTAATTAGGTCGATAAGTAGTAACAGTATTTTGAGCGCATTAACGGTAATCGTTGTTCCGTTTGAGTCCTATTCGTACGATAGAAGAATTTTTAGCCAGGAATTATTTAAGAGGACGAATTTCTTTCGTTGAACGTACGCTTTGAACGTTTGCCAGGAGCTTGCGACCCGTAAATATAGCAAATTCTTTTGCGTCGTTCCCGTTTTTTTTTTTTCTTTTGATTTTCTGCTGCTGCCGAGTCACGTCATCTCTGATTTCGTATATTTTTTTTATTAAACACTATCGTTTTTTTTTGTCGGCGGCTATTACACGCGTTGGCGATTAAATTATTCGTTTTGGGTGTCTCAGTCGTAATTCGAACAAGTTTAATCTCAGGTAAGGATGAAGGTACAATCGAAGTACCTGAAGAGCGAGAGGTAAGCTATACTTTAAGGATCTACGGGATTAAAAGAAAAGTAAGTCCCTCGTTGGATCTATCGATAAATTCTAATTGGCAAGAAAAATTAATATATGACGACCTTTGAAAGTCACTAAAAAGAGTTGGATGTTATGTCTAAAGAATAAAATTGGAGTTAATGAAAAATAATGAAAAAGTATACTTATGCAATTGGATATAATAAAAATTAGAATTCGTGTAAATTGTAATTGGCTAATTCACAAAATATTAATTACGATCGAAATTTCGCGAAGCGCGTTAAATTATTGGGCGTAAATTTATTAAAAATTAATGTGCTGCTCGATATAAATTCCGTCTGACAGATTCAATAATTATAAACGATCAATTAAAAGTTATCGTAAATTAAATAAATATTCACTGTTGTCGTTTATCAGATTCAATAATACTTTGTGTAATTTATATAGTTTTTACTTCAAATACACATCTCACACGTCTACTCACAGTCCTGTAATCACAGTACGGTACATTGAGAGCAAATGAAAATCGAGCGAATTGACAAAGAGAAAAATTTCACGTGACTAGCACAATAAAGGCAAAATTTCGATTAAAGAATCGCGATCGATTAAGGTATAGAATTAAAGATAAGGAATTTTCGTGACAGTTTGTTATTATTAAAAAAAAAAAAGAAAAAGAAAATAATAACATTTTCTTTCCGTTAAGCGTTATTCGAAGCTGTAAAGAGCTATTTGAAGAATATACTCGTCTACCTCAAAAGAATAATTTGCAATCGCGAACGGCTCTTAGGAAAAATGTCGACCTAAGTCCTGTTGGTTGCACGTAATGTTAAAAAAAAAAAGAAAAAAAAAAAGATTTGCTAAAGATTAAGGTTTGCGAGGGTAAAAGGAAGAAAAAGAAAAGAGAAAAAAAAAATCTAAACTATTTAAAAATTCATTCATTTTTACATTACGACACTCGCGCACCTGTCGTAATATCATTAATAGATGACGTCCAAATAAAAATGGTACGTTCACGATAACTTAGAGTCACAAAATAAAAAGATTTAAACTACGAACGTCTTGGCGTTCGTTCATGTCCTTGTAAAATCAATTAGGAACAAACAATTTATCATTGTTCAAGATTTCTCGTCCTCGTTCGATTAATTCGTCGCGTCACTCCAATACAATCGTTATCAGGCGTCGACTGTGACGTCACAATGCTCTGCGTAACCTTGATATTACACATACTATGAAAAAAATGAAATTTTGAAAAAAAAGATTATTTGCCGAAAGTCTTTATGCTAACAGGACACACGTTTATTGCAATTGCGCGTTCACCCGTTACATCCGTAGAAGTAGAAATTAATGAATCACGCAATATGCAAATATGCGATTAAATTATTCGGAATATAATATTGCAAATGGTATTATCGATATATCATTACTCTAGACTATTTTGGGCAATGACCTTTTATCAGTGTGCTTGTGTAATCGCTGTCTGGTACGTTTTTCGAAAAAATTCTGACAGATAAGATCGTCGAGGAAATTCCTTAATTTATTTATTTCCTTTTTTTTTTTTTGGGAATTATCGCACTTTTGCGTCACGGTTTTTTTTATTGCGCTCTTTCGATGTTTCAACCACAAAGTAGTTACCTATTATACATATATATATATATAAATATAAATTATGTATTTAATGATAAGCGCATATATACATATGTATTTTGCAAATGATGAATCATCTATGTGAAAACGTTATCGAATACGTATTATTATATTTAATAGTTGAGAGTTATATTTAAAGACAATAGAATCTGTTGATCGCATTATACAAATATACACAGGCGTTATATAATGTGTCGTTCAGATTTTACAGATGAGATATTTCGAATATCGTGAATTGGATTTTTATCGAGTTTTGAAATTTCATTGAAAAATTCAAAATATTATCCAAGTTCGACAAAGTCATGGTAAACCTTATTGAGATATCGTGTCCTACCTTTTTTTTTTTATCAGTGGCATTTTTTTTATGATCAAAGCATACAAGACAAATGGCTCATTGTAACTGATAGCGTTGGACGGCCATGGGATTTGGCGGCACAAAGAAAATTATGTTATTTATATGGTGGATCAATATCGATCTAGATCATTTCTGTATTTTTATCGTAAATTGGTATGAGGTTGTGGTAAAAATTTCGATGACTTTCTTATCAGGTGATTAACACGTTGAACGCCACATTTCGACGACGAAAAATTTGAAGCACGTGTCCCTTTCTTAGATAATCGCGCTGTTTACACTACGAGTCTCAGATTTGGGCTCCGGGAGAAACTTCACTGATTCACGCTGGGCGTTCAACGTGTTAAATTAGAAATGATGTCTCGTTCAGTCCTGATATTAACGACGTAACGGTTAGCACGTAAATATTTCGTTAAGTTACCCAAGAGAGACTCTTACTATAGTTTTTGCTCGTTGTTGATCAACGACAAGTCACGCTCTTTTATTGTTGTTTAGTGTTATATATTTTAGTGATCTATATTAATATTTTCGAATTAAATTATTTGCCATATCTGCATTACACGGTAATATAACGTTGTCCTTTCACTTGTCCAGTGGAAACTTCTTAATGCCATTGTATGTACTTGTGACATTCTAATGTAACACGCAGAGCGATTGATGAGAATGTTGTGTCTGTGTCGTCAAATAAATTATATCTTCTGTATTCGTGGGACTTAGATCCCATTCCCATTAGTATCGTTAGATTAAAAGAACAATGATAATGGAATAAGTGTGATAAAGGGTCGTTTTACGTGGGACGTTACGATAAGCAGAGATGAGTAGGGAGATTGTCAATGGCCGATTTTCATGGTCCAAGTTTTATTTCGGCGTCGACCGAAGCGGAGGGTCCTTTGTGCTCTAATTTCCCTGCTATTGTTCTCACGGTCTTCTCCCATTCATCGATAAAATTTTTAGTATTTTCAATTCAGACACTATAATGGTACAAATCAAATTACGTGAATTTAAATTAGTTTGAATTTTCGCCGTTAGGGGTATGACAAGTAACGCCATCTCTGAGATTTCAGGTGATAACAAAAGCATGGCGCTAAATCGTAGCGGCGAGTCTGGAAGTAGGATTTTTTTATCGTCGCCTCCGTCGGCAATGCGGATCCCGTCGTAGCCGAGCTAAACGTGAACAAAAACGTGTAGCTTGGCGGGCGCAGGTTAGAACGAGGACGCTCAACAGATATTGCTTAAATATTTTTTTTCTTTGCAATCTTAAGTTCAAGCACGCAGTGTAAGCTCGACAAGATTTACTATGGCAAAATTTAGTACCTCGTGCCTGCCTGCACTGAATCGTATGATGCCACCCGTATCTTTAATAGATATTTTACCGATTTTACGTAGCAGAACTATTCTTAAAACCTGTCAAAACCCATAAAACTCTTCGAGAACTATTGAAAATGCCTATTCGGATAAGAGGGACCACAGTATAGGAGACCGGCTCGAGGACGAATGAGCGCTCCGAGTGCGGACACTGTGTTTGGTATCTCCCCCACCCCTACTGACCGACCTGCGCAATGGATTTGCGCACACACAATTTTCGGCAACTTCCAACACTTCTAAAGATTCTTGGTCACGATTTTAGATTTCTAAGTGGTAATATCTGGCTTTATTGATTTTATTAATTATTTTAATATTCCAAACACCTAATTTATTAATATTTCAATTTGAGAGCAATTTAGTTTCGATATATTACAAGTTCAATTCAATTTTCATCTACTCCTTATACTTTGCGAGATCTTGATTTAGCCTCAATTTTATATTTTGAACTAATTTCGAATGTATTTCAAGATCCAATAATATTTAGTATCATTTAGAAAACTTTATTCAATGTTTCGAATTTTCAATATTTCTGCGCTTCTGATTCTTTCCTTTTTCTTGACGCGGGTTATCCAGCTATTCGTGAATCGCAAAGGTTTTCATCTATTAGCAGCGGCTATGCATAAGTACAGAGAGGAGTTAACATACTTTTTATGAATATTCAGTTATTTCTGCTTGTTCTTCTTTAGTTCTTAAAATTGGTCTATAGAGCGTACATTATCAGAATTATAAGTAGAATTTAGTGTATGAATAGTGAAAGATGATCTTTACTAATAAATATTTATATAATCAATGTATGAGCGCCTGGAAAGTTCTCGAGAAAACATTCTAAAATGAGAGCAGTAAAGTTACGAGCGCGCATTCGATCCTATCTCCACTGTGGCGCGTTTGGTAACAAGACAGCGTCCATTTTGACAGTAAGGATTTAAATTAAATTAGTGTGTGTGCTTTGAAGGAATGTCCGGGTGCTACTTGTTATTATTAATGTCGATATCGTGATATTATCTTTGGATAATTTTATTATTTAAGATATATTTATTTCGTTTATCGCTCTTTTGATTCACGTGGTGCCAACACGTTACGGGAATATGCGCCACATTGCTACAGTTGGCGATTAACTATGTTGCTGTGACACTTTTCTGTAGTCCAATCTTTGGCTTTGGTTTCCAGCGTACGGTCAGTCTATGTTTGGTGTTTGGTGAGCGCGTTGTAACGGCGATCAGCATCGGGATTCCATTCACAACGCGGAGGATATACATTTTCAGACGAAATGGTCGCCATAAAAGGACGAAAGAGCTCTACGAAAAATCCGCCGATATTAAGTCATGAGTTTGTTATTCAAAATCATGCGGACATTGTATCCTGCGTGGCTATGGTTTTCATAGTTGGTTTGATGGTGCAGGTCAGTGTACTATTTCAAGCGTATGGTGTCTTTATGGATACTTTAAATTCTCCATTGGCCATAAAGATTTTCCTATATTTGATTGCGATGGAAGAATTTCGGTGATTATTTTAGTGGTTTATATAATTTTCTGTTCGGTACTTTTGACGTGTCTCTGAATTGCTGGAACCATATGTTACGCAGCAGTTTTACCGGCGTTTGCTTATAACTCTTTGAAAGTTTGGGAAATCAGTGATAAACTTATTGAGGTTAATAGTTTTGAATGGTTGGAGTAGATTTTAATTATTTTTGTTCAGTATTGGGGTATATGAAAAATAGGAAATTATGTGTATGATTAATGAAGTAACATGTCAGTTGTATTCTTTTGGATCAGATTTGTGGATGCGTTATAATAATTAGTGCTTTAAATTTCTTTTAGGTAACTTCACCATGGGCATACACCTTCATTGCTATTCATCATAATGTGTCTACCTCCTCGGAGCACGAGGATTTCCTTGTGCCTCAGAAATATACTACAGGCTGGAAGGATGCGTGCGCAGTATTTTTCTATTTTCTTATCACTATTGTTATGCACGCTGTCATCCAGGAATACATATTTGATGTAGGCATTATATAATTGCATTTAACTGTACTGGACTATATTTGAGTTTGTGTTTATAAATTTGTTTAATTTTCTAGAAAATCTCTAAGCGTCTCCATTTGAGCAAGATTAAGCTTTCCAAGTTCAACGAGTCCAGCCAACTTATTACATTCTATGTTTTGTCTGCAATTTGGGGTATCGATATTATTCTTAGGTAAGTTTTCCTATGGGAAAAACAAAAGCTTGCAAGATATGTCCCATTCTATTTGATATTTACTTAGTGTCATGGGATAAAAAATTAATATAATGTTGTAATTATTTCTAGGGATAATCTTCTTCTAAATATTCCTTCCCTATGGGAGAATTATCCAGGAGTAATGTCCTTCTCCCTGAAACTATTTTTCATTGGGCAGTTAGCTTACTGGCTTCATGCTTATCCTGAATTATACTTCCAACGTATCAAGAAGGAAGAAATTCCGTCCAGAGTATTCCAAGCCACGATTGGTCTGATCTTCACAGGTGCAGCGTACTTCCTCAAGTAAGATCCTAATATAATATTACAATATACTTTCAGTTTTACTATCCCAAATAAATCCTTCGTAAACATCCATAATTATTTACAGCTTCCAGCACATTGGCGTTATTTTGTTAGTCCTCCACTACATTGGAGATGCTCTTCAGCATGGTGCAAGAATAATCCACTTCGTAGACCAGAAAGAAAATGCAACTCGTTGTAAGTACTTGACTTCGATAAACAAGAGAATCCATTATCAGTTCCTAGTTCGGTTACTTCATCATTCTCTTCTTCTTTTCAGTGGCTTTCTTAATCGCCAATCCAACCTTTATCTTCGTCCGACTGGCAATCGTCGCTCTCGCAGCTCTTGTCTTTTTCTATGGCTTAGGACAAACCGAAACAACTCTTGATTACCCAACTGGTAACTTCAACATCCCAGCTGTGCGATATTCAGTGCTCGGTGTTATTGTTGCTTTCCAAATGTATCTTCTCTTTGTCTTCGCGAAGAGAACGATTAAGAGAGCTCGCGAAAACAAAGCGCCAGTCATCTCGAAAATTAAACCCAAACAGAAACCCAGAAGGAAGGAAGGTAATAATGTTTTTAAAACGCATCGTCCTGAATGTTTCCAACATGAAAATCGCATTGCCCTTAGGCAGGATTAAGGCTTGTTTATCCATTTCAGGAAAGAAAGCAACTCTCTCTGAAGACGACGACCTGCCCGAAGTTGATCAGGCAACTAAGAAGAATCTAAGATCCCGCACTGCTTCTAAAGCAAAATAAATGGTCGCTATATTAGCGGTAGAACAATTTTAAAGCTGATAATGTCCTTTTTGACCTTAATTCAGCTGCGGGTTGTGGATCGTTTTTAAAACGTTGATAAATTCGTCGATGATCGCCATGAAATGATGCACAGAGATAAGGTATATATTATGGAAAAGCAGTATTGGCTTATGAATTGGGAAATTGGATGCTGGGCAAATGGATTTTAAATGCTACCAAAAGAAAGTTGTAGGTCGTGTAAGAAAGTAAAATTATTTTACTTTTCTCTGCAAGAGTTAAACTTTGTGCACGACGAGACGAACCGTTCTGATATTTACAGATTAAGCAGAGAATATTTGTTTGTTTTTCTATTTTATTAGGGATTATTTCATTTGGGAATTTTCTCTCTCTTTTTAATATGCAGATAAATACCACCTAGCGAGAGGAGACAGATTTTTTATATATATATAAAAAAAAAGTTATTGTCTTCATCGACGATGACGTTATCAATTTTGCAAAATACATGATTAAGAACTGATTAAGCATTTCTGAGAAGCATAGTATTTTTTCTTAACTTATGCATAATATGCACTTTTAATCTATATTATAATTTCTGTAATGTTTTAATTATAGTTATTAAACATCTCGCGCGTGTTAAGACTCAGTCTAAAAAAAATTGTATGATTCGTGGCCTAATTTCCAAAAAATAATGACCAGAGACGCATAAGTACTATGCTACCAAATTGTTGTTGTTTCGATTTGAGTTCGACATATGTGCCCATAACTATGAAAGTGGTCTAAGGTCATATACTTACTTCTTGTTTCGAGATTACATTGAATTAATTTAGTTTAAAATAATATGGTGTGAAATAACTGACAAACTCATTTTTTTTTAAATTTTGACTTAGATCATTTTCATAATTATGGGCTCATATATTGTTATTACATCGAATCACAATGGGTCTAACATTTAATCATAGAGACATATCTATTTAGGTTATCAAAAAATTTTCCTATGGGTACACGAGACGAGCATTAAAAAAATAACGAAAAAGCATCGTGTATCACAACTATATTTGTAATTGCGCTTGTATCGTTTCCGTCTAAAAAGAATTGTTAAATAGTTTCACGAAAGATCTAGCGTTAACTAGTGGATCTGCGAGGGAGTAAAGAAAGAAAGAAAAAAAAGAAAAAGAACGTTGAAGAAATTTCACAAATCTCAATAACATCATTTACCATCAATTCCACCACATATCCCATCGTCGATAAATCTCTGATATATCTTAAGCGTCCTAAATCAGTAGGTAAAACAGTTTTGACCAATACAGCCGGTATAATACCATAGGAAAATTATTTTATCGCAACGAACAATCAAGCACCTGACTAACCTTTTTGATTTCTCGAAAATCCTAGGTGACTCACTCTATCCATTAGACTGTAGATTCTAATCAGTTAAGCAAATACCTTCCTTATCAGTGTCAACCTAATCAATGAAATGAAAATATTCGAGAAACTTTGTAGCATACCTTTATCACTACTTAATCTTATTGAATGGTCACTAGTGAGGATATGAAACGAAAACAATAGTTATCAAGGGTCATACCAAGTCTGGACGTAATCTCTATCATCGGAAGTCAGCTTATCAGTTTCCACAGTAGATAACAGGGTGAGTTCGTACGAATGGGTAGGTGCGTACTGAGGGTTGCTACTGTATAAAATCGATTTTAGCCAGGTCTGCCCTGACACACGAGCCCTTGCTAGAACGTTATATTTAGATGGACCCTTGCTGCTGTACTGACACTGAAAAAATAAAATCCATCCTTATAATCTCTATCGCAACGTTGAATAATCTTGGTGGGGATCGATAATGTTTCTAGAATTTTATCCCGCTTAATCTAGTGCCTTTTTTTTTTTTTTACTTACCAACAAACTTTTGACTTTTGAAGTTTACGGAGACAGGAGATACGTTGCAGCTGCGGTGCGGAGTAGCGGAGAGTAAATTTACGTTGTGCAACTAGTGTGGCTTCGTTCGGTCGAGCACGTGCTTTCTGTAGATTTGTCAATTTACCTGTGGCTCTGTCGAAGACGAGAATATTGATAGAGACGAGATTAATCCAGCATCCCCGTGCGCTGGAAACTTAATTAAAACTGACTGGAGTCCATTTAATATCCTCTTTTGAAAAGATGCTGAGTTCATAACTAAAATTTAATAATCTTAATCGTTAGAGGCTCGATGATATTGAATATTAGATATTGGTAGGTTCTTGTATTTGGTATTTTCAGTAAATATAGCACTTTTGCTTGAATAGATTTAGGTATGGTATCGCTTATGTATATATACCATCATGTATATATATATATGTGTGTGTATATATATGTATATCAGTATTCTCGCAATGGAATAAAATAATTACTACCAGACGAGTTAAGATGGGAGCCACGGAGCGAAATTTAATTAGAGCTCGTTTCACTTTTGCGATCGGAAAACTGTTCTTTCCTTTCTTCCTTCCCCTGCCTTCCGTTCACTCAGTTCCCATTAATGTATTTTCTTCTTCTTAATTTGCGCCTCCCGTGGCGCCACTGCTCATTATCATGTACAACATTAGTACTTCCTAAACTGTTCAGCAAACAGGTAAATAGATAAATTGTCGAATTTGTAATGCAGGAAAGAAATGCCAAGTAACTATGTGTCAGCTCTGATTACTAATTAGTAAATTTTGATAGTAACAAAGACCTCACGGTTGGTTGGTAGAAGAGACTGAAGTAGAAAACGTTACATAAACATCCCTTAAAATTTTTTGAAATTAATTTAAAAATTAAAAATTGATAGTAACAAAGATCTAACGGTCGGTTTGTAAAAGAGACTGAAGTAGAAAACGTTACATAAACATCCCTTAACATTTTTTGAAATTAATTTAAAAATTAAAAATTGATAGTAACAAAGATCTAACGGTCGGTTTGTAAAAGAGACTGAAGTAGAAAACGTTACATAAACATCCCTTAACATTTTTTGAAATTAATTTAAAAATTAAAAACTGATAGTAACAAAGACCTCACAGTCGGTTTTTAGAAGAGACTGAAGTAGAGAACGTTACATAAACATCCCTTAAAATTTTTTCTCATTCGTTTGTATTTCCATTTTCTTCATTTGTTTCCATACTTTTTGAGCTACTGGACACTGGCTCGGGTCGCGATTATTATTTTGAATCCTCTGCGTCGTTCCTGCTCGAGTAAAAATATGGTTACCGTGAATTCTCGTTACTGGGTCAAATGGAAGAAAAATATTACTTTCCTAATAACCGCCAGTCGCTACAACGTCGAGGTAGATGAAAATTTTTCTAGACTTTTTCAGAAATTTAGATACGGTGGGACGATGTGAAAATGATATTAAATGTCAATTTATGAGCTCGTAAACAATCGAAGCTACGGTTGTTCGGTATCATCGATATACAGCGAGGGGATGGTTTTTTCCTCTGAATGCGACATTCGAAATTTACTTTTGAAAATTTTTCCCTAGTTTATTTACTTTTATGTCTCACCATTCTTGCCATTTTACGTATTTTTCTGCATCTCTAATAGGACTAGTGAGATAGAAATTACCTTTATAAACTTATTCATAACAGTTTAACATTGTTTTTTGCATAACATAAATATCCTATCAGTAGTACGGATTATAATTCTATTCCTACGTCACAAAAATGAATTTTCTCATATTCAGGAAAAAAAAAAAATTGTCTACTCATCACGTGAAAGAATGACAATTTTTGTTTCAATACCTCTGAGACTTTTCATACAGTATTTTCTTGTCAGTCGTAATACTATTGATAATTCGAATTCTGATTATAACTAATCAAAACTTTCAGTTCCATACACGGTGTCACCATTGTTCCCAAGAGACAATTGTACAACTTGTTATCCGTTTCCATGAATCTACATTACTCAAACGCAAATGTTACTACAGTGGCATTAATTTGTTTGTGTTTTCTTTTTTGCTAACGTGGATTCATGCCCATCGCTACAGCTCGCTGGTACGATGTGCCATGATGTATTGATTGGAAGCTGGGCTACAGGTGGCTGTCTGGCGCAAGCGCCGTTTTCTACGCGAGGATATGAATAAGCCCTCGTTCCCTTATTAAAATCCCCATCAGGTCGAGCAATCGTTACTCGGACGAGTGTAAAGGCGAAAGGAGGAAGCAGGAGCATCGCTTGAAAACGTTATCATCCGTAATCGTAAGACGGATAGGTACGATCCTGGTGGTCGAAAAGTAAACTAAAGAGAACGTTATGGAAAACTGGGTAAATAGAAAAAAAAAAAAAAGGAATCGATTACCCCAGTAACGTCGTTCGATGACCGCATTTTGTCTTTAGTCATCTCTTTCCTTTTGTTCTATCAATCTCCTCTTTATTCTCCCCAGTCTTTCTTTTCGGGAGCAGGTGGATGGGCGTTGGAACGTAATAGCATCGCAGGTCCGCCGTGAAATATTTACTAGGATAAAACAGCCAGTCGCTCGAGCATAACTTTTTAATTAGAAAAAGGCAATGGCGATGCACCGGTATTGCATTAATTATGGATTTGAAAAAAAAGTATTTTTTTTTTTTTTGACTACCTTACACACCTGATTACGCTATGTGGTACTTAGATCGCGTACGTCGTTTCTGGATCTTCTCTTTTTCACAATCGCCATTTTTAATCACGTGACTGCGCGTCTCTCTGCTATGTATTGTATTATGGATCCTGCAGTCTATTATTGGATGTATTCTAAGAAAAATATTAATGTTAGTATCACAAGTAGCGTCCTGCCTCTGTTTACCTGCATGCAATTTACCGAGACAGAAACATAACTGCAGTCAGTTTTAGAATACATTTATGGAAAATTTCTCGTCCGCTGTCCCAAGAGACAGACGGAAAAGAGATAAGGATTTCCCGTTACGCTCGCTCGACGTCAAATCCCAGAGGTACATTTTTCGAGGTGCCCAACCGCGCGTTTACGTTACGAGACTGAGAATCATTAATTGTGAGAATAATTTGTCTTCATTTAAACGTCATCTTACTCACCTTATTTCTCCTAACTTTCCTCTTCTCTTCCTTCTCTTAATTTCCTTTGCTTTTCATACACGCGTGAAGTCAGCTGACTAAGGTTAGGCGTCCTCGTCAAAAAGGAACGTTTACAGGACGAAACGTAAGCAGGCGTCTAAGAGAAAAGACTTTTCTCACAATAGGTTATGTTTCCTTTAAAGGGAATCGAAGCTAATCGATAATCTATTGTCAATGCCCAAGAGACAACGTTCACTCTCTCCTTTAGAGTTTCTTAGACTGAACTTTTCGTTTCTTTATATCTGCCTTTTCTGGATGCTTCCTTTGCCATTCTTCGTACAAGAATAACCAGCGCTATTCAAATTGCCGTTTTTCGGCCTTACGATCCTAATCCTTGACTCACTACGAAATTCTAAGAGCGACTAGGATTCCATCGTATCCTTCTGTTTCTTAGGAGCTGTAATCTTTTTTTATGCTGTCCAACGCTTCACGAACCTCGACCCGTGTACGACTGACGTAGAAATAGACGCCAAACGGGGAAGCAACAAGCGTCACGACTGTCCGTCTCACTCGGTTTCCTCAGCTAAATTCCAGATTATTCCAGACACCCTGTTGCTCTTTATATGTATGTTTAGCACTAACCGTATCATCGACCGGTAATTTGACCGTTTTAAAGTCAAAAATACAAATAAAAAAGTACAAATAGACGCCAAACGGGGAAGCAGCAAGCGTCACGACTGTCCGTCTCACTCGGTTTCCTCAGCTAAATTCCAGATTATTCCAGACACCCTGTTGCTCTTTA
>JARQSW010000393.1:2883971-2907557 GCA_030142375.1 Calameuta pallipes
TATGTCTAGCACTAACCGTATCATCGACCGGTAATTTGACAGTTTTAAAGTCAAAAATACGTTTATAAAAAATTATCGGTATGTTTAGTGTTAACCTGTGATTTATTTTTGATGTCCATTTTTTGGTTGTACAAAAATACTAGATTAATACGGACGTTTCGTGTTCTTTTTCGTGGTCAATAAGTGTCTGCCATTAAACGCGATACGACCGTCTACATTGCTTGATTCGAAATGCCTGTGTCTGGCAGTTCGAGCCTCTTGAATGAGGCGAAGGTCAACAATGTTATTTTACTGTCTAGTAATTATACCCAGGGCGCAATTACTACTGTTATAACATAAGTTATACACTTAGATTACAACGTTATCTACGTTCTAAAACGTAATTGGCAACCCAAAAGACGTCCCTGCGGTAACTAATTTTTTTAGTGTGTTCTAAAACCTGCCACCTGCACTACGTCGCGTTTCCATTTACCTACATGCAGTTGAGTGAGTCATAATCATACCTTTAGCCAATTTTCTAGTACACCCTGTATATGAGAAAAGTACATATAGGCCATAGAGGTCACAGCTGTTATATTTAATTAAGCAATCAATCACGTCCCTTTGAAAGAATCTAAGATTCCTTCTCCGCGTTACAGATTCCAACACTTAAGTTATCGAAGTATTACGCGGCAAATTCAAAAAAAAAAAAAAAAAATACGTTGCCTGTCCAGTCTGACGAAGTGTGACAAATTTTCTTCAGGATTCAGCAGTTGACTGAGGGAACTGCGAAACCAAATCTAAAGGATTTACCCATGTCTCGTAGTACGCTGGTACGAGGATCTTTTTTCTTTTATTATCTTCAAAGAAAAACCACCCCTACGATTTGCAGAGGCGCTGCTGCTCGAACGTCGCGTTTCGCGCATGCGCACTAACGTACGGAAAGCTTTCACGAGGCTGCCAGACTGCCTGACAACGACAGTCCTGCCGCAACACCAAAACGCGCCACACAATCGTGAGTAATGCACATTTACAATTCCTCATCCACTTGTTGGTCTCTTCAGGATCGTCTCGTGACAAAGCAGCACCCGGCTTTTGAAAACGAAAACTACAACTAGGTAAACGTTTGTCAACTAAAACACCAAGTTTTCTGACGAGCAAGCGCGTGTTTCGACTGTCACTTTCGTTTCAACGTGACAAAGCTAAAGCGTCGCTTTGAATTTGTAATTTTTAATCTAAATAACCTTCGACCAGTCGCACAAATAAGAGCAGAACAGAAGCAACTTTTCATCAATATTTATCATCATAATCTGTCTCTGTCGTAATGAAATTCACAAATCTGACACATTAAAGTCCGATGCTTTCGCTATGCCAGATCCGTATTGTAATGTTCAATACTCGTCACGAGATCGATCCTGAAAATTGTAAAAGCTTAGTGATTTTTGATCTCTCGCGAGCGACATGAATTATTCATCGGATCAAATCACGGGTATACAGACTGCCGTTGAAAATCTATCGGATGAGAAGTCACTGCGGAATATCTTCTTGACGGGTCGACCGTTTGTTTCTATATATTTCTTGGGTATACCCAAGAGACATTTTGATCCTCTCTATAGTCTCTTGGGTTTTCACATGCTCCCGTGTTATTCGCTAATAACACAGGTTTACGTAAATAGCACGTGCCAATTAACATAACCTATACGTTACAAGGTAAAATCAGGAGCGAAGCACGTAGCAGGAGAAAAGACTATTTTATCATTGAAAAAATAAGACTTAAGATTTTTATTTACCTGGTAGCTCGCAATGTCCACTAATGCTTTGTCGTATATACGTGCTGCGATAGGAAGGATGGGAGAATAGAGAGGACAGAGAAAGTGGTCGCTAGGAAACATAGATAAAACCCGATAGAGAATCAGTAAGAGTGACAGTACTGTAAGTATATCTATACATATACTCATATACCTAGAAAATTTATATATACCAAATGCACATAATCAATATTATATACTTAGGGATGTATCTGTATAAAGCCCAGAGACGAAGATACTGACTGGATTTTAAACGACCTGTAAGTCAATATCCTAATTCAGGATAATGATAATGGTAGTTTGATAGGATGGACGTGATTGTCAGTAGTACGTGTAATTTAATACGGACACGCTTCGACACGCAAGTAGCGTCAGATACGAATCTGTGGATGGACGTGAAAGGGCGAAGAGACCAATTGAAGGATCAATTAGATTCAGGATGATCAATCGGATCGGTTGTTGCCTGTACCGATATTAGGAAAAAAAATAAAATTTTGCAGTGAAATTTCGAAAAGAAAATATGAAGGCCAAGTAGTCTGCTTCTGTTTTATCTCTTGGAGGATGTCAAAAGGACGCTTCTTCGTGGCTACTTTTACATTTGCGTTCTTTACGCTTCAAGACCTCCATGTCAATTCTGTCCCTGGGCGACCATTTTGTCCGTCCTTTATTTATACAGTCAACCCTTTACCACCGTTGATTTTATCACGATAGTCTTTATCAGTTGCGACACCCCTTATCCTGGGACCATTTTTTTCGTCAGGTACGCTCAGACACGCTTTGCCGATTCGCCAAAGTTTTTTTTTTTACGGCTGTGATAAAACGTGAGGGAAATTCGCGATTCTCAATCCTGTCAGATATTCAGTGGCCAATATTGGGGAACATTATATTACACGGTCCCATGTATATGGTATATGCGAATATATATGTATTGCGTAGGGCATATTATATGAGGTTGTAGGAAGTGGCCGATGAAGGCCTTTTTTTTTGTATTTTCCTTTTGACAGATGACTGGTAAATAATCGGCTGTCGCGGGGTAACGTTTTTGAGAGGGCAGGAAGGAAAATGGAGCCTGAAGGAGAAATATGTTGGGCAGTTTTTCGCTTTCTTAATAAAACAATAATACAGGTTAGCTCATGAAAACTCAAGGTGTCCCATAGGAGCATTGGGCACGGGATGACGTATCCGGATGAAGAATTGGTTGTTGAAGTTGCGGAGAATTTAAAAAATTCTTACACTCTAGAGTATAAATAATTTAACGAGACCGAATGGAGGCTTAAGAAAGTTTTTAAAGTATTTCCATGAATCTTGAAAGCGAGGGTCAAAGTTTTAATCATACGTCTGGAAGGACTTTGTTGGGATCGGCAGGGCTTATCATTGAATCGGTAGTATCGATCAGAAGCGAATGAATTTTTGTCCTTGACGATTTTCAGGATATGCTGATATTGTACACATTTTTTATAAGCCATTTTTCATTTTCATATATAACGATTTCGTTTTAAATGTATTTCATACGAATTACAGCGGTGTCCTTTTTTCACCTGTTACGCGGATTTATACTGGGGGACACTGGGGTGTTGCCATTTAATAAGACAATTTTGGGAACGGCCTTTACCTAGGATCGCTTTTATATTTCAGGATATAGACTGGAATTTCTATAGGGTAAGAAGTAATGGTCGCTGCAGCACGAAATCTCCCTTTGGTTTCGGTAGTTTTGTCAATAGCGACTATCTAATCGAACGCTGAATTGAATTGATGTGCTATCGGTAAACTGTTACGCTTAGCGTGGGTCGGCCGTGTTGCGGATCAGCCTAGAAAAGCTGGAGATCGCGACTAGCCTGTCTGGTCCGTCGTATCAGTAGGTACTAGATAGAAGCTATGAACTAGCCTTAAGGTTTCTTTCACACGCCTATACTGAACAGTCAGTTACATGGATACATTCAGTCGCGTTTGAATGATAAAACAATTGTTATGATTTATTTAATAGATTTTTATATTCGATAAGGATTTTAATTTATTTTCTATTGTGTATATGGTAACGAGCAACCAAAGTTACTTCTTAAACCAGTATCAATGATAAGGACAAACCGATGTCGTATACGACGGTGATAACAGATGTAATTAACAAGAACAAAAGTAAATTATGACGTAAAAGTTTGTACTATACGTAAGATAAAAATTGTTTTGATACGCGCGTCTTTATTTCTGTATAAAAAGGAAAAATGATTGCGTCACTTGATTTTCACGTAGAAAAACAAAGCTTTCGGTAGGCGTAAAGTTGACTGTAAAATTTCGATAGTGATAACGAGATATCTTGAAAACAATGCAACGTCAGGATTTAACGTATTCGTTATACGCATACGTTCATGTTGTTGTTAATATTTTATTTCTCATTTTCCATTTTCCTTTTCGCACCCCATTTTCCATTTATTCCAGCTTCTCCTCCTTTCCCTGCTTTCACGATAACGCAACGTCAATACAGGTGAAATTTAAGACGTAAATTTCAACTCAACACTCGACTGTCACGCAGCCTCTGCCTCTTGTCAATCTTTTTCCATTTTTTTTTTTTTTCCTATTTTCACGACGCGATCGTATAATCTTACCAGGGAACAGAAGTGTCTTCACTCTCAGCAGGCAGGAAAAGTTTTATTGCCACGATTACGTTTCGCATGCGAAATATCCATCCTGAAAACTTAGCTCTGCTTCTACCTTTTATCTTCAAATGGCTTTTTTATTAAATTCCGTTGACTCACTTTGGCCGCCATCTCTATTACAGCCGTCTAACGTATCTGCTCTGAGTATCTGCAAAAAAAAAAGAATGTCGACGTAGATGCATTAAGTCAGGTGGCAAAGGCTCAAAGAATTTAACATCGTCTTTGACTACCCAGCAACTCTTTTCATCCCTTAAGAGGCTTATCAATTCACACTCGGGTCAATACCGATAGGACCCTAATGCTCCAATAACAACCATTTCCTGCTGATCATATCAGCTTTTAGTAATTGGTAGGTAAAACGGCTTCGAATAACGTAATACCAATTAGCGTCACAAGAAAGCCACTTGTCAAGACTCAGTATCATTAAAGCTGTTTCCTGATCCGTAATCTGCGCAACGTATCCTGGCACTGTTTCCAGGGCAAAGCATCCCAGAAGTAGGAACAGCCAAGAGGGTTATACACAATCAGGCAAGTACCAGGTAGTAAATTCAGTAAGACTAAAAAACTGGTCCTTACCATAAATTTCTGTATCCCAGGTTATAAAAAAGGAAACAAGGCTCCTTCTGGCACAGCGGTAGAAATATGAACGTACAAAAGATAAATTTCATATACAAAGAAGAAGTATCCCTAACTATAGAACAAGTTAGGGAGACGTGTACGGATTTTTTGAATCTTTTGATTGGGAGCGTAGGGAGAAATTCGAAGGGTGAACTTACGAATTCAAGTGGAAAATGTAGGAGGGTACCAATGTGCTCCTTACGCAGGAAAATGGTAATGCGCCGGATTTCGTTAGGGTTCTCTTCACATTCCTTTTCGCTCCATTAAACCATCAATCCCAGCATTGAATTCCGATAGCGACAGTGAGATTTCCTGTCGGTGGCAGAAAGGATCTTTCTCCTGGCTGGGTAACTTTTCTCTAGGTCTGCCCAGCTACCTGGATAGTGTATAATCAGGTAGCAGATACAGCAGTGGGAGTACACATGTGAATAGGCAGCTTCTGTTCGAGGAGCAAAAAAAGGTATCTGTAATTATCAGTGAAGTATTTTTTATTATTGCCATTATTCCACACGTGGGCGTTACTACTGTTGTGTGATTGACAATAGTATCAAAAAATATATCTCCTACCTCAGTATGGTATAAGGGATGTTCGTTTTCTTTTGTCCTGTGACATCTCATGAGGGTGGTAATGTGGAGGCTTAAGAGAATTACGAGGCACGTCGTCATCAGCCGGAAATTGGAGTCAGTGTTACTAGGACGCCATACAGGATATTCGGCTCTGTTTCATTAAGGGCATTTTTTCTTGATGATCTTTTATGAAAACTCCACGTCTCCCATGTACTCGTTGAATATTACCTCATTTCTTTTATTTTCGAGCTTATGAATGCTCGTCTTATGTTCTCTTTTAATTCATTACTCTTGGCCACCAACTTATTTCCACGGCCTATCCAGGTCAAATGTACAGAATGAAGTTGGCTGCGCGGCACCAATCTGGAATGAATGCGCCAACTTCAATTGGTCCCGTTTCCATTGAATGACTCTGTGCGTATGGCTTACCTGGGACTATTCTGCTTGTATTTATATCAAATATGCATATATCTGCATACGATGAATATCCAGTTTGTCCGGCGCTTGGCGTCCTTCACGTCCGCCGTCGGAAACAGACGAGAACAATTATACGGAGTAAATAGGATGGGCGCGCGATCGTTTATTCGAAAGCACAATGGCGTTTGGAACAGCTACACGTCTGTTTCTGCAGGTAAATCGTAGGACTCTGAAGCACGGTCGATAAGGCATGTGAAATAGATAAAGAAAAATGCAAAATCATCTACAAACGTACAAGAACGACTGACAGATTTCATTCGTCAGTCACCGAGGTATATTCGTTCCATAAAATGATGCAAAATGTATGTACGTTACCATATCGACTAACCTTTCAGCATAAACTTTGTTGCAAGTGACAAGAGCACATTGCGTCCACAGCTTTTGAATCGTCGGAGCATTTGTCGACGTGAAATCCATTATTTGAACACCAGGTGCCCACAGTAAAATTTCACCAACCGCTACGCAATATCTGACAATGTTAACGGGCCCAGCTATTTAAACTGACAATAAGGTAAATTTACCATATTCTACGTTCCCTTTCTCGTCATTTTATTCACCAGTGTCTCCTCGCGCGTAGAAACAGCGATGGTGCGTGGAGATTGCCGTGAGAAAATCAAGAGATGTCTATCTCTCGAATTGCCTGCCGAGCGAACATAACCTAAACTGTCAATGTACGGAATGTAGCAAATCGAGTTTGAAAAGAAGTCGCGTTAAGGATTCCCAACCTAGAGTGTGTCGATTTCGTAGGGAGGAAAGAGAGTTAATGGAATATGAGAAAAAAAAAAAGGGAGAAATCTGATTATTCCTTCTCGTTACGCAGATCGGAATTTTGTATGGAAGAAAAACCGATCGGCTTTATCACTGGCCAATAATACGTTTTCTGGCTGAGGATAATAAATTCTTATCCTGAGAAGATGCTGCTATCTTCTTCTCACTGCTTCTTGCTGCACTGATTCTCCTCACTGACATTACTTTACCAAAATTAGACGTGAAATCCGGTAACCTGCTTCCATTATCTACCGCCGTTAAACTCCGTCTGCTGGCTTGAGGCCTGTAGGAGGTTGGTATACGTGGCGGGTTTGTCTGCTTCGTTTGGTTGGCTGCTTGGCTCTAGTAGCTTCTCTAGCTAAGATGTCGGGGCTTGACACCTGTTGCAAGTGTAAATTCTTTTGCACGGGATTCGACGCTTGTCGATATTCAATAGACTTGTCGGATGCAGGGTTATTTAATTAATTTCATAGAAGTATCTTAAATAAGCTTTCTCCTCTTGCGGAGACTCTTTGAAAATTTATTGAAGAACAAAGAACCTAATGGAACCTGAATTTAATGTAGTGTATTCAAATAGATTTTGATATATATACTATAGTATACATACACACGAGCTATGGCTGAATATTACTTCTGCTCTTTTTCATCCCTTGAACCGTTTTTTTTGGGACCAATTATTTCGTTGGCTTGATTAGACGATGTCCTGGTTCGTGCGGTCGAAGGGACGTGGTGGGTGGGACAGCTGGTTCTGTGTCCAGGTCATCTCTTCCTGAGTGGCTAATGGCGCGTGACAGCACTTTTTTAAATTGCCGACTTTATTGAGAGAAAAGCTTTGGCTATTTATACACGTGTACTTGGTTATAATTCTGACTTACTTTTATCCACAGAATTGAAAAACGAAGAAATCGCGAAAGATTGACTGCAGAAGATTAATAAAAAGGAAGATTGGTAGGCGCAAGGAAGGTTTACCAACGAGATAAAAAATAATTACCCAAAGACGTCTTACAAGTTAATGAAACAAAAAAAAAAAGGACCACACGATGATATTTAATAAGTGCAGAAAGTGTCTCGAATCTATAACCCTTTGACTGCATAACTTTAAACTCAAATGGAAAAAGTATAGAGCCGTTTACCTGACGTGGATAATCCAGCGTCTTTCAATTGCGAAAAAGCGTCGCGACGTCCTTGGCTCGCTGTGCAATCTCCATGCGGAATTTTTAATGGCAGTCGGAGTGAAAATGTTACGATAACTTTTAGAGGTTAAGTCTTTCCCTTTCGTGCCAAAGACGAGGAGAAAAGAATTGATTATCAAAGGGAATGAAAGGAGACTTTCGCGGGTCGACCAAGTGGAATGTAGGGAAGGAAAATTTAATAATGGAATTATTGAACGTTCATGACATGATTAGTCAGCCTGTTCTGCCCCCCTCGTGCCTCCTGATCCAGGAAGTTCGAAGACCTGGTGATCCCGTCGAATCCTCTTTGCTTCTTAACAATTACGTATGTCCTTGTTCAGGTAATTGGGTTAGGTTAAATCTGCATAGTACCGAACCAGGACCAGGAGACCTGAAATTCAATACACAATAAGATTATCGTTAAAGTGCGGATCATTATTTCCATTGGATTTTTTATCTCTCCTATCAGTCATAAACGGAGGACATAGATAACACTGTACCTGGCAGCTATACGTGACATAAGATTCTCCCTTGATTTTCCGCTATATCCAGATGTCTTTTATGTAAAACCAATCCGTGAGCTCCCTGAATAAAATCACATCCTTATGGATCACCTGAGCCATCCGTGGCGGTACCAGGACCAAGAGGATCCCTAATAAGCCACCCAAGGGTTGTATCCTGGTGAATGTCGGAAAATTATTCTGAGAACGGCTGCTTTATCGTGGAAGATTTGAGTTAGGGATGCATATCTCAAATATCCAGCATCCCTTGTCCTTCCATCAAGAACCCCAACTGCGTACCAATTTCCCCCGCCGGATGTTGGCTTAGACTTCAAATAAGAGGATGAGACAGGAAGCCCGAGATTCCGTATGGTTTTAAGGGTTGATATGCAAGGGTCCGAGGATCCAAAATATACATTCACATAAGATATTCAAAGTATACCTTAAAATCTTTGTCAAAGATAAAACAAAAATTTTTAATATTCCAAAGGGCTTGCCGGATGCTGGATAATAGAAAATATATTAGCCCGCGATAACATCCTTGGATCTTTTCATCCCCGAAACAAAATCAAGTCGATCCTTTATTTATTGAGCTTTCTCCCAAACCTACCCCTGTTTCTATGGAGCTTAATCACACCCCCCTTTCTCCTCACTATACACACACACACACACACACATATATATATATATATATATATATATCCCATCAACACCGATTTCTGAGTTGCCTGTTAAGCTCCGGGGGTGGATCCCGCCTGAGTTTTCTCAGCACGATACTTCGTCCCAGGGTGTACGAGAATCGCTTACTCTAATGGAGCCACGATAAAATGGTGGCTGTCGTATCCCGTACTAGGAAATTTCTTTCAGTTTTTCTAGCCCGAAGAGACCAATGTTTCTGCCTCCGTCCCTCATCCATTTACATCTACTTTCATACTGACTCCGCTATGCCCAGCTGGCAACCGCACGGCAGGAAGTCTTTCTCTCACTCTCGATGGCCTCGCTTCAAGACGAATAGACAATATCAGTGCTATTTCCATGGCGTCGTCAACCTTACCGCCCTGTCACTTTACTAAGTAGCCAACTTCGTATCTTACGTCAACTTCCTAACCGGTATGTCTATCACGTCAGACTATCTTAGGAAATCGACAAGCTTTGCTTACATTATACGTAAGCCCTATTTCACGTTTTCGCCCCCCCCCCCCTCCTCTCCCCCCCCCCTGTATATGGAAAATTTATGTACCGTACTGTACCGATGACAGTCATACTACGACGCCGCACCCCTTCTATATACATATATACACGAATAGAAGAATATACATATATATATATATACACTACGATAGAGTAGGACCCACAACGAGTACTCGGAAAACCGTTGACTCGCCGAAACCGATGTCGGTCGATCTTAATTCCACAAGAAATCCCAGAGTAAATATTTACCGAGCCAGATAACCCTGGTGCTATCCGTTAGCTTTTCATCGGGGTTACATATTTTCGGGATAATTCCAAAGAGGGTTGATCGCGCCGCAGGGTTGGCCAAAGTGCGGAGACCTTGACGGACCTGGGGGTAGATGACAAGGGGGTAAAGTCAGGGTGAAAGCAAAGTAGATGGATGCTTATTCGGGGGGCGGGAGGGGGATTTTTGCCTAGGGCTTGATAGTGCCAAAGAATTCTGACGTAGTCCTTACGGGCTGTGTATACTGTATGATAACTCGTACGTGAAAGCTTACCTAGGTATATGGGGCTGTAAGGGTTGTGCCGCGCTGACCTAGTTTCGACGGGTGACCTACTTTTATGTCAAGCGATAACTGCTGGGGGCTGCCTCGAGCCAGGTTATACGGCTAGAGCGGTACACCCAACAGGTAGCCGCGTTCCCACCCTGTCCGTATAAATAGACAGAGGCCAGGATCATACATGGAATGGTGCGGATCTTGGACGAGCTGCGCGCGCAGGTCGTACCTTCCCCTCTCTGTTTTACCGACCGGGCTTTTTATCTCTGTGTATCTTGCTTGTCATACCGATGTCCACCTTCTATCGCTTTGTATGTATATGTATATTATTATGTATGCGTGTGCTATGTATGTATGTATGTGACGTATTTATGGTATATAATTTGTTTTATCATTTTACGAATACTGATAAAACTTTTTCACGAAACATCCAGCAACCTTTCGCGTACTTTTTTGACAGCCCCGACGCGACCCTCCGGACGATTTACATTGCCCTGGAAAAGCATAATTTTTTTTTTATACACGGATTATATCGATCTCTCGATATCGCCTTCGCGTCGATACTAAATTCCACTTGGCTCTGCTTCCCATTCCGGTATTTGTGCACGACTGGAGAATTCGGAGCTGAGCCGCGGAATTGAGCTTTTTATCTTTTTGCGTGAGAGTTTTGTCATGGGCGATGTAATATGAATATACGGATATGAGGTGTTTGTGCTGGTTTTTTAAATATATTTTAAGGGATGAAATGAAGAAAATTTGTGGACGGTGTTTAAGCTTTGTTGACCGATAGGCACTTGTTACTTTATAATGTCGATCATCCCTTATTCGGGGGACTGGTACGACAATGTTAAATTAAGGGTTGTTTTTGTGAATAGACATTTAGTTGGTTAGAGGGAGCTTTTTTTTAATGTTCGAACCCGTCTGTGAATTGTGTATAATATATTTCGAGCTAGGGGATGTTTCTTGTAAGGGTTGTAATACGTGATTCAGCCTATAGAAAAAAATATCGCGTTGTTGTGATTCGTTATGAGGCTGTAATCCTGATAATAAGGGTGGCTTCTGAGACTCGTTGACTTAGGGGTGCGTGACCTACTTTTTTACACGAAGGGGGGAGAAAGGGGGATGAGATAAAGAAAGGTATATAAAAGAGCAACAAGTCAAAGGTCAGTAGTGATCTTTGATCGAGGGGGTGAGAGTGAGCATTCTTACACCCGAAGATATAGATCCAAGGCAAAGCTCTACTTTGCCTCGTGTGTCTGAAAACTACCCTTAGACATGCCACCCCTAGACAGATTGACCGATGATCGCGGAGCTAGGGTTGTCATTCCTGTTATATAACCCAGGGGAAGTCCGGGTTACCCGGAAGTTTTGTATGATGAAAAAACAAATATCTTCATTTTCATCCCTTAATGCAACATCAAAATTTGTATGTCGGAATATTGTTCGGAGTTACCGGAGGGTGGAGGAATGATTAAAAAAATACAATGAGAATCGCAGAAGGGGGATGTTATCGAAATTTGGATATAGATCGTCAGGAAATTATGTGGGACGTGTATCGTATAAGGGACGATAAAGTTGCCAAACTCAAAATGGCGTATTTTGTGTCGATAAAATTTGTGTACAGTTAGGGGGGTGCCGATATGGAGGGATGGATGGCGGTGGTGAATTTTATAAGGGCGGAAAAAGGGAGCGAAGGCTACTCGGGGTGTTAAAAAACCGGGGAATAAGGGTGTGTTCGTAGAAATTCCAAAGCTTTATCAGTGCGTCAAACGCTTTTCAATTCGCTTGATGAGAAAGCGAATGTCGGTGTTGTTTTTTTTTCATCCCCTCAATTTGAATCAGAGCATCCCTTATCGATTTTCACAATTTCTCAAGTGCCCATACCCACCCCTATCTGCTCGTCCGTTATTCCTCTTTTCTAGTTGGTTTAGTTTCCATGGTCGACGAACTACCCTTTCAGCGCTACCCTTAACTCCACCACCCCTTACACGTTTCTCTATTATCCGTATTTGGAATATATTCTGCCGTTATTAAGTAAAGCGACTCGAGCTTTTCGACGTACCCTTCAATTCGTATGGACCACGACGTTCCGCGTTTTTGCATGGAGAAATTGTTATTTCGTGTGAGCCACACCCTTAAGCTTTCGCCAAATGCGTATTCGGAGGATTTACTGTATTCCGATAACGCAGCGTCGCGAAAAGAGGAGCAAATTTTATTTTGTCTTTTATTTAAGGACGTGGGAAGAAAAAAAAATGTTTCTACTCCTCGATCGTTTATTGCACGAAACTTAGGGGTGAAGAATTTTTTTTTTCGGAATTCTTCAAATTCAGATTTTAAAACGCGTTATTAAACGTACAGAAAAATCATTCCTGGCTCTTATTGATTCTTTTAAGGTTCTTTTTTGGGACTGATCGAAGATGGGGTGGAATTGGGGTAGGGGGGGGGGGGGGTAAGAAGAAAATCCGATTTTACAGATGAATGTTCCGCCAATCAAAATAACATTATTTAATTCCTGAAATATATTCGTATCATATATTGACTCCCTTTTTCATCCCTTATTTAAAAAATTAATTTTCTCCTAAATTTACATACCTTCCCGAAATTACCGTCTTCATACACCTGGTGCATATTTAATTTTTCAAACCACAAATAAAGATACCAACGTAGATAAACATGCAACGATAAGAACCTATCTGAGATCATTAAATTTTATTAAATTTTATTTCCCGCAAATCGCCCGAAAAAAATTCCAAATTAAAATCATGCTCCCGTGACGTAATAACGTAGAAGACCGAACCAAGAGACCCAGTAAGAAATTAAATATTTCAAAAATATTTAATCCTCCCCAATATTACAGGCTGTCGCGAGTACAGGGGACATTAAAACAATCCGGCCCTGTAATCAACCCCTATTTCAGCCTAGCAATAATCGTCTCGTATTCAATTTTCGAGTAAAACCACCCCGCGAAATAACCACGTAAAGTAGAGACGATAAAAAAAATTGAATCACCGAAAAATTATTACAACCCCTCCGCACCCTAAAAACTACCCTTACCAATTTAATTATCCAAGGATTCCGCTACAAGCAAACCCGTCGGGTTTGGTACGCCTGTATCGCGCGTGTAACTTTAAGCTAGCCAGACCGAACTAGGACGTCGTTAACGAGATAATCATCCCCCGTACTCGGTATCAGTTTCATCCCCTACAGATTAATCCAAGTATACCAACCAGACGGATAGCTAACTCAAGTACGCGGGTAGCGGCTGGTCCCAGTGTGGCTGCCTCGCTCAAAGTAATATTTCCCATAAGTAAAAAGGGGTGGTGAGGGGGTTGGTATGAAATTGCCAGTTTTTTCCAGGACGTTACCAACCCTTAAAGAGAATTCGATTGAACCCTACCTCAGGCGTTTGCCCCGACTAACGCGTTTCAATCTTACTCATTCGAATGGACCAATGCTACCGGGGGACCAAAAGGAGGAGGCTGGGAATATCCCGAGGAGAAATTTTCTGATTGCATATATTCATATGTTATATCTGCGTGTATATATATATACATATACATACGTATATAAATATATATACATATATAAATGCATTTACGTTGGTACCAACGTATGTGGGTATGTGGACCATGGCCAATCGATAGAGCAAACTGTTGATTCTAGCCCGGACGCTGACTACCAGTAGGATCGTCACTGTTACCAACTACCACAGCCACGAGGCCAAATGTCTCGCTAACGTCCAACCTACCCTCTCACTTGCACTGGTTCGCTAATCGATCGGTAGAAATTCGATTGACGGATCCCACTCGACAGGAAATGAACTTTCCCGTGGGAGGAGGGACGTCTGGTTGTGTCCGGCTACCAAAGTCAGTCCTAGTGATATCTGGTAACAATACGAATTCCGTTGTGGTTCATTTGATGAAGGATGGGGGAGGGGAAAGGAGGGATGATTCAAAAGATAAAAATATTAGGGGGTGAACAGCTTTGATTCTCTATGTACTATATTTTTATATTGAATTTTATTTTGTGTGTATACATATACATATATACACATATGTATAGTGCACGTGATTCGTGACCTAGTCGCGATTCTCACTGAAAGCAAGAGACATAACGCAGAGACATATTTTTTAAGAAGTACTTTTCAGGATTTTTTGTCCTGAGTGTTGGCAGTTACGAGGACACTCGGTGTTCGACGGGTCTGATAGCATCTTGATACGTGAGGTATATTGTCAGGACCATAAAGCGGGACTCGGAGCGAATTTTTCAAAAAAAATTTTCATGCCCGACACGCGGTGTTGCAATGGGCTAAGAAATGGTTTCTTTAGGTTAGGTTAGGTTGGAGCTCCAAATGCCACATTTCTGTTTTTTGTTTTTTTTTTTCAGAAAAAACATATTGGCTTGCCATTGCATTGCCGTCCTCCTAACTACCCTTTGACAAATATATATATATGTATAAATACATGTACATTTGAAAGCCAACGGGAATGGAAGCTCGCGTGATACGTGTCTTATCGTTATTTCGCGGTCGGTTAGAAAGTTGGTCCCTCAGCTGAATAGGTATAGTTAACGTGTAATATTCGGCACGTACAGGCAGGACAGGAGTTTTTGATAAAAATCAATTCAGCCGAACCGGAAGGAGGGTGATCTCATTACGGAAGGGGCTCGCTGCCCTTGACGATGTTATCGAAGAAAAAAAAGGTCTGTGATTGACGTGAAAGAAAGAAAAAGAATTTAAAAAAAACCGCAAAGAGCAGTGTCAAAAAAAAGAAATACACTCGGTCGAAATCGCACTATAGGTATTCATCCTCGAATTTTGTATTCGCCGTTTAAACCGGCTCGGAGGGCTTCACCTGAATTTCAGGGATTCCCCTAAGTTTCGTAGTTCGGCAGTTGCGCGCGAGGGGGACGAATCGTGGCGACACCTGGCGGAATAACCTGGAAGAGCAAGGGCTTTGTGCTCTTCCCTAGTCAAGGGAAAAGTGGATGAGTTTCAGAAGGGCCCGTAAGATAGCGGCGGTGGGAGTCTCGAACCCCCTCGCCCCCCTCTCTCTCTCTTACCCCCTTCGCCCCCCCCCCCTCGCAGAGCGCTAATATCCCGCGAGAGGGAGAGAAATTCAGCGAGAACCAGAGAGCGAGCAACCTCATCCGAAATCGATGGAGCCTAAGTCCCTGGATAACGGGGGGATACTTAGGCCCTTCTTGCTGGGGATCAAACGTACGCGAGCAGCCAACCCCTGCTTGTCAGAACCACCCCCTCCTTCCCCCCTCTCCTATCCACCCTCATCCCCACTCGACCCAGCATCACCTTAGCCGAAGCAGCATCCTTTTCTACCCTCCATTCGTTCGTACGATATTTTCATTTTTTTTCTTCTTCTTTTTTTTTCTTCACAAGACAGCATCCTAATGCACCCCCCACTCACCCCCTCGTCATCCCTTATTTCTCGTACATTAGAGACACTTCGTCCGTCCCAAGGTAAACACTCGCGGAGTCTCAGGAAAATTATTTATTTCGAATACAGGTTCTTCTAGCGGGATATCTGGACGCCACCCCTATTTTCATTCATCCCTTAACTATCTATCCCGCCCCGTTATCACCCTCTCTCGAAACCGCTATGTGTCTCGCGTTCATATATATTTACGTCGTACGCGCACTTTCAGACTATATTTACTCCCGTGCACGTGCTCGCAAATTTCATCCCTTATTTTTTTTTTTTTTTTTTTCAAAACTCACCATAGACTCTTCTGCGAAATTGGTCGATTGGATGGGGTAGAAGCAGAAGGGAAGTAAACTTTTGTGTTACGCACGTATGTGCATATATATGCATAGTATGTTGTGCGTCACCGTACTCATCAACCCCTTTAGCATTATCGATACTGTACTTTATGTATTATAGCCTACCGACTGGTAAAGACAGGGGAGAGACAAAGTGCTCTCGTTTCGATGACAGATTCCCTCTTTTTATTCTGTTCTGCGAAATGCATCGTTACACCAAGTGCTAGGAGAACCATGTATGTATATATATATATATATAGACACACATAGGCATTGATGCATATGTATATACATATATATAGATATATAGGAACCTTGTACGAGCTCTCATTGTGTATCTGATATTATGGTGGGTGAGTGTCTATATAAAGGTACGCTCACACGAGTCATCAGAGCACGAGCAGTATCGCTTTTGTGCGATGCATGAAATTACTTCGACGTATATGCGAGCATGTGTGGATAAAGTTTGGTAGGGTGGTTGGTACGTGTGTTTGTATGGACGATGCGTGGGTATTAAAAATATTTAAGAAAAATTTTGAGTGCTACCTTTTTTTTGCTACTACTTGTGGGGGGGGGGGGGGTGTATGTTTTTTTTTAAATAGAAATTTTTTTTTTGCGAACCGATGGCGCATATAGGGAGAACTGAGGGAATTTAATCGGAGGAGGTACATTGGAAATTGAATATGGAGTTAATGTGGTCGTTGGGGTGGAAATGTTTAATTAAAAAATTGAAACGTTTTCCTTTGGTGGATACGATGTGTTTTTTTTTTTAGATTGTTTACATTTTTTGTCATTGTTACGTCAGCTTTCACTTTCTGACAGGACGGCTGCCAGCAAATCGCCCGATATTAATTTAATTGACGGGCTGAGCGTGAGGGCTGGTTTAATATGTACATATATATTTTTGATGTAGGATTATCTGAGAATTTTGAAAAATTTTTTATTCAATTTCTCGCACACGTATTTCTTTCGTGCGCAAGGGTTGGTAATGCCTGTAGAGGCAATGATGAAGAATTTTTTTGCGTTAGTCAATTTGAACTCTTTTTGCGGTTCGACTTTTCATTACATAAACATTAAATTCGAATTTCATTTCGAATCGTTGTGAGGCCACCTTAAGACTTCAGACTACACAGCACACAGAACATTGAAAAAGAAGATAATGACGAATACACAAGGCCCTGGAACGAGGATGGGTTAACGGGGTTTGAGGGTTTAAAAAAAGTGGATCAAAAGAAAAATTCAAAAGTTAACAAAAAAATTCTTAATATTAATGCCACTTCTTTTCGCGGCTTCTTTACTCGACATTGTTGCCGATATTCAACCAGCGACAGCAGCGGACAGAGCCCGGGCATTTCGCGACGGTTATTTAGGTTTTATAGTTCTCATGAATATTCAGCCACATTCTCTGCTACCGGCCAACAATCAAATGCCGAGAATAAAAAGACGCAGAATTAAAAGCCTCACGCGCCATTTCCCGTAAGAACTTGGGGCTGAGAGAAAAGCGTAGAAAAAAGAAATATATACTAAAATCCTACTAAGACGGAGCAGGGGTGAAACGTAAAAAAAAAAAAAAACTTTTTTTAAACACCCAAGGGTTTCGCGATATATCCCGATACCGAGCACGTATATACATATACACACAGAATATTCGAAGTAACTCGAGCATTAACTCAACATCAAAAATTTTTTCTTCACCCACAACCTGCGAAAACAAATAAAAATTCGACTGCCACTCGAAATGAAAAAATTGAAAAAACCCGTCGCTGACAAAAAAAAATCACTCTGTACGCGCACCTAAGCCATAGCACCGATTACGAACTGAAGAGAGTGCGAAGTATCGGGATTAAATTTGAATTTTTCCCGCCATATAAAATACACTCGAATTCGTCGTTAATGCTCTCATCGATTTTACCTATATCGATTCCCCTTGAGGTAACACGTGTTACAAGGTGTATTTCGTCATTTGCTTTCTCCTGTTCTTCCTTTTTCTCTTATCTCTTTCAAATGCGCTATCTCTCTCGTGCACATACCCAATCCTTATTACAGCCATATAAGCTCGATCAATGAGATGATTGTCAATCCCTGATAACTAATATCGCGCCAATCGCTTCCTAGTTTGACATCAGATTCTATGTATATAATATATATATATATATATACATATACATATGCATCTCAAGGCTGGTACATTCCAGTATGGTCACCCCGTAGAAATAAATTATAAAAAAATTCCCCAAAAAAATGTCATCCCCCACACTATCAAAGACTGACACAACGAGAAGATATAAAGGGTGGATAACGTATGAGGGATCAGGTCGTATATAAGAAGTATCTATAGGGGATGCTGAGAGTCCGAGAGGATCTTCGTAGACAGATTGAAAATGCCTCAGGGCCGCGAATACATTATAAAAATTCATGAGCCGTTCAATACAGGTATTTATCGATCTGGACCACCGAGGATCAAAAGTGGCCCAACGTGTACATAGGATGCCTATACATAATACTATCTTCTGATAAGGGATGCTGCGAGGGATAGGATACGTTTAGAGAGACAAATCGATATATAAATATATATATATGTATATATACAAAATCTATATGAAATTTTGAGTGTCTCATTGTCCTTGTGTCATATTGCCTTAACATATACACATACGTGTAGCATGTGAGTAAACTCATATGCTATGCGTTGGATATGCGTATCTATATGCCTTATGTACACAGAGTGCGTGCGTAATCGCGCAAAGTGCCTTAGTCGTGCCTGAACTATATCTATATTGTATACATATACATATATGTATACTACATATAAGTATAGTACATATATGTCTATGGACCCGGGCCGCAAAATAATTCGTACGGCCCTGAGCCACGAAATTTATCAAGCGTCTCGTTCAATCTATCATATATGGATATATATATAGTATATATATATATATATATATGTATCGGTTTAAAACTGGCTTCTGTGGACTATCGAGTATCGATGTCCCGATGGAGCCGAAGCAACGCGTGGAATGTTTGCCGATATTTGCATGATCGGATAAACCAACCCCTTGCTTCGAGGCACGAGAATATATTTGCCGGTTATATTGCAAAACTTCTAAACAATCGATGCCGCCCTGTAATTTTTGTTACGCTGGTCGGACGTTATTGTTTTATATATGTATACTCCAGGTATTTCGTATACCTATAATATATAATAGAGTACAAGCGATATATTAACGCGGGCATGTATTATTAAATTTATTATTATTATACTATAGAATTTTTGTACATTGCGCTAATATATATTATGGTGCATGTATATATATATATATATATATATATATATATATAGCCTTAAATTTTTATCTTGACGTCAGAGTGACCATTGTTATTATGTGCGCACCCCCGTATCAATTGGACGTTCAAATTCTTCTTTATATTTATTTACTCTTATCCGTTCGATTGTTATCTTGCGGTATTACGCGAACTACGTAATTTAATATTTTTTTTTTTGGTGTTTCGTGCCTATAGTCAGTTCCCGATAACTTGCTCGCCTAATGAAAATTTTCACGTCTGACAACCGCTGCTCCGAATTGACGTTTCCTAATGATAATGGGAGTCACTCGACGGCCATTGCCAACCTCCTTGAAGCCTGTCTAACTTTTGCCGCTTTTATCGCAATTCCATGGGTACCAACCTATTTACCGAAGCGAGACTGTCCGTAACTTCTCAGTTTGGTAAATCAATATGCACAGGGCAGCTTTCGGACGTTGCTTTACGGACGAAGCTTATCAGTGACATCGGAAATAATAATAATAAGAGCGTTAAATCAAACCTAAAAAAAATGTGTAAATTAAATATTTCGAATGGGATAAAAAAATTATTTTTTTAATACATTTTTTTATGCACAATTAACAAAGGAAAATTTACACGTCGTTTGGAGATATAATTGTGCCCATAATTATGAAAATGGTCTGAGTTAAAATTTAAAAAAAAAATGAGTTTATCAGTTATTTCACATCATCTTATTTTAAACTAAATTACTTCAATGTAATCTCGAAACAAAAAATATTTGACTTAGACCATTTTCATAATTATGGGCACAATTGTAAACGGGTTGTGTGCATATTATATATATATATTTTTTATAACAACTCTCTACCCTTATCACGTTTTCCAGCATCGTTATTTTAGTCAGCACTGAGCTGGAGTATCCCTCATATATCGCGTTTAGGGTAACTCCAGGGTATCATGGGGTCGTGACTGCCTGTTGCTCGAGTTCTCATGAGGTACAAGAACAACCGGCATCCCTTGCGTCTCCACCCGGATGGGGGAGGAGCAAGGGGGATTCCCCCCATTCTCCCTTGGCTCATTTAACTCTTGTAGGTCGCCAAAAGGAAGGGACGGTCGATATTACTCGAATCCTAGGCTACGTCCACGGACAGAATTCCTTACCCCGTGACGTGGTATGTACGCCGGAAGTCAATTAGGGCCGACCGGAAGTCCTGAGAATAGGGGTAGGATAGAGAGAGGTAAAAAAAATGAAGGGGTTCAATGCTGAACGCGATGTAGAAATTTGACTTTTTTGAGGTTATGTATGCATATTATTATATATTAATGTATAGGGGTGTCAGTTACCTGGCGCGCGTCCATCATAGTTTTGTTCTTGTTTTTGATAGTGAGATAAGGTGCGGCGAAGGACTCAGCCTGAATGTGGGGTGAACTGTCCTCAAAGAGCGAGGGTTGATACCGTGCTAATGTTTACGAAGGCGAGGAGTCCTGGGGTCGTTCCATCTGTTTTATCTATCCTGGGAATTCTCTGTTGCGGGACAATATGCCTGTGCTATACCGTCTCCGGGTACTATGTTTTACGTGGTTGGTACGTGCCCTGGGATGGTCGTGAAGACAGTAGCGCCGTGTCATTGTTGTATATGAAAAATCTGTAGAATCCAAGAGATCCGCGCACAGAGAGCACTCTCGCGAGTGAAATAATATTTCATTGGTAAAATCTGTCGGGACGACGGTTCAGAATCCTTGTGGGTATTGCACCGGTGGGTGTTTACACGTATAAGGGTGGAAATATGATTGACTGTTATTGGACAGGTAAATATTTACGGTGGGATATTGCGTGTGCCGTGTAGTGTAATTTTTTGTCTCCTAGGATTCTTTATACTTTTATGGAACTTCTGAAAAATATATAAATACGCGTCTCGAGGAGAGCCAATCGTCGGTGAGTAAACGTTGCTGTGATTCGTGGATTGGTACGGCTTGATATTATATCGACCAATCAGGTACGTCGTTACGTACGTAATGCTCGGTTGGTAATGTAGAAAGTCAGTTGTTTTTACCGACTGGTTCGACAGTGCCTGAAAGTGGGTACGAATCGGACGGTGGGAAAAAAAAGGCGGTAAAGTGATTGCGTTTATAAGTGGAAATGAAAGAACAAGTGGAAAAGCAAGAGACGATTGGATAAAAACAAATCGGAGAAATCGGTAGAAGCAAGGGGACTGGCGAATAGAAGGAAATTAAATAAACGAGTGAGGGGGTGGTATTACCGTCAGGTAAAACTACACTTGATTGACAGGTTATAAAGAATTTTCATTTTTTTTTTTTTAAGTCAGAAAATTACACTTCAATTTCTTTACTCGTGCTATCCGCCATTTTTATTCTTTCGTCCCCTGATCTTTTGACTAATTTTAAAGCGCACAGTCCTATTGCTGATATCGTCACTCAAAAAGAAAATTAAAAAAAAAAACTAACCTTAAAATTCATCCTCGGTACTTCAGTCTACTCGTTTAACCTACAATTTGTTGGACAAGAGAATCGAATTATTTTCTCGAACGCGTCGCGTCCCGAAAACGAATTTCGGACGCATCACTCTCGAGATATTTTGCCAGTACCGACGCAATGACGATGCACTTAGGGTGCACCGATGCATAGCCCATATCATCGACGATGTACGGGGTGTCCAGTTAATTTCTAGATTGACGTATCACGATGGCCTCTTCGTTCCTTGCAACCGACCGCCATTAGGGCGCTTTTCAGCCTGCGCAATTTACCACCTGCTTCCCTCTCTCTGTAAGGGCTGTTCTGGTACGTAACATGAAGCAGGGTATAACCTTCCTGACCTCTCACCCTTCACTCCCTCACTCACCATAACCCCATCGTGCACGCTAACTCAATAACCGCTTAATGGCGGCTGTAATCAGATTGCAAATATTTTCAACAACTTCACACGCTGCTCGTCTGCTTAACCCGGACTGCGCATGCGCGGAATCCTTATGCTCGGATACCTCGTTTATTATGTACTTTCTCGAATACCTCAATTACCCACAATAAACCGATACTCCTGGTACGAAGAATTAACGTACTTTTCCGTATCGAACGAATTATGCTCGTTTCATCCGACGTGGCTTAAGCCTGGTTCATTTTTTTAAATACAGTTTTAATATAGGGTAACCAGAGTTTAAACTTCGATTAACGTCGGAGCCAAATGGCATTAGTCGTACAATGCCCGTTTCCTACGACGTGGCTTAAGCCTGGTTCAATTTTTTAAATACAATTTCAAGATAGGGTAACCAGAAGTTAAACTTCGATTAACGTCAGATGAAACGGGCATAAGACGGATAACTCGATCAACCAGACCCCTCATTGGTTAGATTTGATCATCACAAAAAAGTTTTCCGTTAGAACCGTCACGTGATGACTGATTCTGGCCAATCAGAGTTTACCGAGTTTCCGTCGTATACACGACTAGTGCCCATATCCTCCGACATTAATCGAAGTTTGAACTCCAGTTATCCTATTTTTAAGAATTTAATTTTAGAACTATATTTAAAAAAATGAACCAGGCTTAACTCATTTCGGAGAAAAGTGGCATAGTTCGTTCGACATGGAAACGCACCTTTACACACGTAAGGTACTCTGCTCTCGAAGTGCCGAAACATACCGAAAGGAAATATCGAGTTATCGCGGCAGAACGTTTCGATAATCGATTTAAGAAATTCGACAGCCATTCGATTCTCGAATCGCGCGATATGACAGTTACAAAATTCATTCGGTTACTCAATTTTTAAATATAGATACAAAGAGAAGGCTAAAGAATTTTCAATCTTTCTTTTTGCTCCACCTAACCTACACGCATTTCGTTCAATCGACCAATCGTCGCTCTGCAATACTTAATATCGAAATCATGAATTTTGTCCACAGGACGCTTCCCCCACTCCTCCAACACTTCAGACATCACGTATCAATTAAATTGCTCTCTTTATCGCGACATCGCGATTGCGACGATACAATGTGATCGATCGACGAATAACCCAGCGACACGCTACAGCTCTGGATTTATACCAAGTTTCAATTCGTACACCAGGTATAGCGGTCACTGCTTTAAGTAAACATTTCGTTAACCCTTTGAAGCATACATTTTTCTAATGATCGGGTTTTTATGAAATTTGGTATATACGGGTTTTTAAGGTCGCTGATTACGAATCTCTTATTAAATTTAAGATTCAAAATGGCGGATTAGAGATGGCAGCCACCGAAATGAAAA